>KN538381.1:732237-756847 GCA_000797535.1 Trichuris suis
CAAAGTTTGGGCTCTTAAAATTCGCACAGTTGACTGCACCCTGAGTGGAACGTGTTTTGCTTGGCACTGCTGTCTTCATGGTTCTAACCTACATGTTTTTAATTTGGTATACTGTAATTACGTTCGCTAACTGGAAATGTCGCCTGCAGCGGTTTCGCATATATGTTGCCTTGGCGTCTGCGTAGGTCGATTCTAAATTTGTGTTTCGTTCAAGGTTTTTAACGATCCATACGGGTTGAATAAGTTCAGATGCCAAAGAAAAGGAAGGTGCCAATTGACTGGGTTGAGTACACCCCACTTGGACAATGTATCCCCGACACCCCGTTTATTGCGTCAAAGACGCCGTTGAGCGCGAAGCTATGCTCGAGGTTGCCGTCTGTTGACCATCACTTCACTCCGGTGCAGTTAGTAAAAGAGATTGCGAGCTGCGGCCACAGGTTGCGAAAGGTGGTCGATTTAACTGCGACAGTTCGTTACTACGATGCAGACGAGTTCAAAACATTTAACGTTGAATATGTAAAGATTCCGACTCCCGGTGGATCCCTGCCCCGCATCGCGTTGTTGTGGGAATTCGCGGACGAAGTAAAAGCATTCAAGAAGCGTTGGAGGCATTGGCTTGACGATGGCTCGGTGATCTGCGTCCACTGTACGCACGGAGTGAACCGCGCTGGTTATTTCATATGTAAATACTTAATTAATTACGAAGGTTGGCATGCCGAAGAGGCTATCCGTCAATTTGAAACGTATCGAGGTCACAAGTTCGAGTTTCCGTATTTCATTGAGGACGTGCTTAATTCCGACCCGTCATGTCTTCTTCAGACTTAATTTGCTTCAGTGCGAGCTAGTTCATTTTTTGTTTCGCGGGAATTAAAAGTAAACGTCTCGTCCTACTGTATTCTTGAAGCTTTTCTTGCATTGGTTATCTAAAAGTTATGCGAATGGGGCTAAGCAAATAGTGAAATGTCATTCCTTGTCTTTTTGCTGCATGTTTTCACTTTGCGGTTCATGTTTATATTGTTAATGGGTACGAACGTGAGGCGTGCATTCCGTCAAGCTACCGAAAGCTCGGGTCAATAAACTCATATTTTACAACACCCAAAAATTGTCAGAGAGATAAAGTACGTTGTTATTGGCATCAAATGGTTTCCCGTGGTTTGAGAAAAACTGGACCATATTGTAATGATAAAGGATGTGCATGTTCGACGGAATGCAGGTATAAGGGTACTGTATAGAGATACGGCGAAGGGACACAGAGAGAGAAGAGTAGAGGCAGATAGCTGAAGGTTGGGTTTAGTAACGTGTGCGTGGTACCGATTTACATAGCTGTGGTTTGGAACAATAAAGCTGTAACCGAAGGTGTTGGCATGTTACGGTATAACAGCACATTACACATCTGGGACCGTTACAATATCGAAACTGAAATTTAAAAATGGCACTTTTATTTCTCTGGACAGAGCCGTTTAAAGTTCTATTCACAAGTGTAAAGTCGACGCTAGCAAAATGCATTTATCTTTTAAAGCGCTAAATCATTTGTCACAAATTTAAACAATTTATACGCAAGTACATAGGGAGTCTGTAGCAAAGCGGGAAGAGCTAACGCACGATTACTCAAAAAGACTGGTTATGCCTTTGTTCGTCATGACAAAGCTCGATTGAAAAGCAGTCGCTTTTAGGAAATGCACAGCAACGATAAAAGCATATTTCATGCTGCTTTAGATGAAGCTTCGCGCGTTACGGCTGCGGACTTCGTCAGGAAACCAGACGAAGTAGTGGTCAGAGATTATGTAGGTATTATTTTGCACGTTGCTGTGGTTTGCATAGTCGTCATCTTTTCTACGCTGTATTACTGTGGAAAGAAAAGGCAAAAGGCAGCTGTCAAGCGAGCTCTGGCGATTTCTAATGGAACTGTTGACAACCCAAACGTCTTTTCGTCGAAAAGGGAGAAGCAACTTCCTCGCCAGAAGGCCAACAGCCACTTCCAGCACCTATGGGGATATATGTGCGGCATGTACAAGGCTTCAAAGGAGAACTTGCAAAGGTTTCAACGCCCATCTGGTGGAAAAGGAAGTGGCACGGAAATCGGACGAACGAATGAACAAGCAAATTGCGCAACAGCCCAAATAGCCTCGCAAAGAACTTCACAAGCCTCTGAAGTGTTCAGTGGGAAAGCAAATCATCCTAAACTTCTAGAAAAGAATAGCGATAGAGAAAGTGATACTGTGACCATGAATAGATTTATAAATCAAAGTCAACGCGGACTTAATGCAGTAACCACCGATCAACAGAAGCCTTCCTGAATGCTTTTCTGAAATTCTCTCTTATAAAATATTGTCAAAACTGTGACAGCTTGTTTTGGGTAAACAAATTCTTCCGTTATGTAATTTTAGCCTTCCGTGGTTGTCGAATAAACAACATAAGCGTTGCTTCATAATGTTATTTTAAGTTCTAATACGTTACAAGACGGCGGACTGAATCTACTGTTTATCTTTAAAAATTAACAGGAACGATTTACGCGGCGTTAACATCTGTTCTACTACGAACTCCAATTCCACAAGTAGAATGACGTAACTCAGAAGGAATTTTTTCATTACTGCATTCCGAAAGTCTCTCCGCCTGCTTACTGGTGAAAGATAAAATTGAAAAAGAAATGGAAATTCAGTTTTCCGTTCGACGAACGGAAAATTAAATTTTTGCCGAAATGGTCCTGGCAACGTACAGTATAGCAGCAGGAATGCAGGTGAAAAACGGAAACTTAAATTTCCTGCTGCTCACTTTGCCCTGTTGGTCATGATTAGTGTATGCTATCTGCGCTTAAATCGAAAATAGACTTCTGACAGACAAGAGATTGTGATCAGCAAAAAGCTAAAGTTCCCCGCCGTTTCACCTGCATTCAGCTACCGTACCTTCCGGGGCGCATTTCGACGAGGCTGAAACTTTCTGCTAAGATGAGAGCGTACGGGCTTGCTGTAATATTTATCTACGGAAAAATAGTTGGGTACAGGACATTTAGCCGCCGCCATTTGACCGCCGCCCATTTGGCCGACGGGCCAAAATTCGCGCAGGATTCCCATCAGCATGACGCGGTCTTTCATTACTATAGAAAGCGTTACTAGTAATCCAATGCAAACTGCTTTCCACTTAAATCCTTTCTTATCAGCGCTATATAATTTTCGCTGAATTTCAATTGCGCGGCGGTCAAAAGGGCTGCGGTCAAATGTCCCGGCGGCCAACTGGGCGGCGGTCAAAAGACCGTGTTCGAAAATAGTTTGCTCTTAAAATTCAAACTTTTTAAAATGTTAGCTCTTTATAATTAAAGCTGTCTTGTCGTTCATGCGCTGGCCTGTCATCTGCGCTAAACGCGCTGGTGCATTAAATGCTAATGACGAGGCAAAATCAGCCTTCAAAGGCACGCTGGTTTAAAAAGATTGAGTAAACTGAATGGTTACCATTCCTGCAAATTATGAAATAGTGATTCAAAAAATCCTTTACAAAAAAGAAGACGCGTTTCTTCCAAAAAAGTTGCTCCGTAGAAAGAGTCCGAATAGCGTATTTCTGAGCTTATGGTAAAGTTTAACATGGTACGGTACTTTGAACCTGCGTTCACGCAAATTTAAACCAATAAACCTAAGTTAAACCAGGTCCTCTTTAAAATAACCAATGGCTATTGCAATGAGATGATGACGTTTTTGGCAGTTCCAATAGCGAAAGGTTGCTAGTCAGGTATGCCTTGTGGTAATTTCACATGCGTAAACGGTTCATGCCTTGTAAGTGGAGGAAAGGCAGGATGTGTTTGTTCAATGGGCTATGCTGGTGAGCACTGCGATGTTCCAACCATATGTCTGAACAGCTCTTGCCTCAATGGAGGTACATGCAAGGAAAAGATGGGCGTTATTGAATGTTCATGCCCTAAAGGGTTTATGGGATCGACTTGTCAAGAAATCTCTTCAAACCAACTGTCGCGGGAGGCTGACGAGCGGACAGACAACACGTTGGGCATTGCTCTGAGCGTCTGCTTGGTCGTTTTCTTCTGCGCCTTAGCCATGTTGACCTTTATGAGGTATCTAAAACACAAACGCGAAACCAAGCCGAAGCCTTCGCCTGAAGAAGCAATTCCAAAATGTAAAACTCCTCCCCTGCAAATGGAAATGGAAGAATACGATCTGCGACCAATGAAAAGGTCCAGCTTAGCCGGCGTACAAGACTTCTTTCTAAACATGAATATTGACGCACCTGAGAATGTCCCAGCGGAAGCCCAAATTCCAGACGTAAAGATCGATCAGTACGGCTTAGCTAAAAGTGATACGCGCGCAAATCAAGACGACGATCAAGAAAGTCATTCTCTTGCTGACTCCGAATATCTTATGGGAAATACCGAACCTGAAAAAGCTGGCGATGCTTCTTCACCTGCTCAACAGGGAAGCCCAAGAACATCGGTTACTATTCGTCAAGATAACGAGAGTGATACCGCTTCCGTTCATTGACGGTTGCTTCATAAATCACCAATTAGCATAAAATAAATTTGTAATAAATAATAAATCACTCATTTCGGCTACCGCCGAAACTAAAGCAATATTTGTAAGCAAAGCCGGAAAATAAATATCCCTGCGCCACTTATACGCTGCACTTAAGCAACAACGCTGCCATTGCGTCATAAGGAAAAGATTACGTTTTGTCACGGGCACGGATGTCGTTGCCATTCATAAATTACCATATTTACTTTATGCTATTAATATTTTTCTCAGAATAGCAAGTCAACGTATCTAACTAGAATACAGCAACCCGAATAAGGCTCTGTTTGGAGAAAATATGAATTCTAAAAAAGGGAGTCAGTAAATGCTTCCAATTTCAGACATTTTGTCTTTGGTGCATTTCCTCAGGACCATTTCACGTTTCAGCTATTGTAAATTATATAATTGGTTTCCCTTATTGGCAGCGGAAATAGATTCAATGAATAGTGCCCAAACACTTTCATGTCGTCTGATTGGTTGCTTAAATGTCACAAACTGGAGGACAACAACCTAAGTAACAATGGTCTATCATCAATACTATTATATTAATAATTCGAACTCGAGAAAGGTTCTTGGTTTAATAGATTGTTAAAAAATAGTCAAAGAGTCAACAATGCATTGTAGGTGATCAGCCAAGTGAATCTCTGAAGCTGTTTAGCCTATTTGGATATGCTCACCTTGAAAATTAAACGCAGCACTTGGGATACAATGGGACACACATCAGAGTTCTAAACAAGGCGCGATTCCAAAGCAACTGCTGGCAAAAGATGCAAAAAACTCCATTTCTGGACGAGTCTTGAAATTGAGGCATTTCGCTTCATCTTTCGGTTGCTGCAGTATAGGACAACGGGGAAGGCGCTGTCCTTGGCCATCTGAGCATTTTTGACAAAACGGTGCGCATTTCTCTGTCCATAAAGAACCTTTGCAAAACAACCAACATGTTGCCAAATGGTACCGCCGACCATAAGGCATTAATTACCGGAAGCAGACGAGGAAACGTCGAGACAAGCAGTCCAGCAGATGCGGGAACCGTTTGAAAAACGACACTGTAAAAACCCATCAGCAAAGTTTGTTGCAATACTTTTGTCACCCTCTTTTGGTATATTCGTCGGATATGGTCATTGCTGGGTGCCGCTCTAAATTTGAGCCAAATAGCGGCAACTAACAATAACAACGCATTGAAACTACCAAGAACGCAGCATAAGATAAAATAGGAACGAAGGAACCATTTGGGAACAACTTCAGCCACCCAGCAGCATGCATGTATTAACGCCTCGTCTCTTAGAGCAATGGCTAACACGAATGTTACAGTAATGGCCGCTGCGGCGGACGCGGAAAGAGCTAGACAACTATGAATTGCACTTTTGCTCAAACCATTTCCATGTTTCGAAAGCGCAACAGAGTGAAAACAATTGACCACCACTGATAATATGGTAAAAATCAATAGTTGGTCTCCCGATGGCATCAACACTAGATACGGTCTGAGACGAAGGCAATGTGCTGCCAGCAGCATTTCATTACTTTCTTCACAACCGATGTGGAAGTTATAGCTAACTGAAGCGACGTATCCAACGTTACGCAGTAGGGCGCCAACAGCGTACACTGAAACTCAATTTGGCTTTAACAATGGAAAAAAAAGTGAAATGACGAGAAAGCAAACGTAGAAACTTTCAGCCCCAAACATGCGAGGCAAAATACTTTGCTTCATGAGGAATTTTCATCAGCCACGCAAAGGCTTCATCGTTTTTTAAAGTTTTTCATTAATAAGCTTCAGGTAAGCTCACCCAAGCACTTACTGCTATTGGCTTCTCTTGAGTCGTACGAACTATTCTATCTGTCATAATGAAATGGGTGATCATTATTCTGCAGCTTTAATTTGGCAATCCCCTAAATCATTTCATATGTTTTACTCATAGTTTCCACTGCTGAAGTAGTCCAACGTCTGCAAATACAGAAATGCTCAAGGAAGCAACTTTGATTACAGTAATAAAAAAACAATATTACTATAAAAGCCACATGAGTCGCAAAAAGCCATACGCGTTCAGCAATTACGTAAACCTTCGTGGAAGATGAAAAAGATGATTCACAATGGAAGCTTTGCACCTGTTTATTTCTCAGAGATAACACCGTAAGCCACATATATGCATACCACGTGATCTTCTAACAAGTATACGCAAAGACGTTTTTATAGAAAATAGAGCGCCTTCATTCGAGCGGATTAGAGAGGAGACAATTGGCAAATTTGATTTACAAATCAGCTTTGCATAAACATTCGTCCTTACGTCACGCCATCATTTTTTACAATCGTTCAAATGCGAAGGCAACAAAAAAGTGACGTCACGCTGTCATCAGTTCAGATAAAAACATTCTTAAAACGAGCAAAATATTCGAAAATAGCCAACATTGCTCTCCCCTAATGAAGCGTGTCGTTAAGACGTTTCGCAAGAAGACAGTGATTAACTCATCAATAGCGGAAATGCAAAATGGGTACCGCTGGGCAAATCAGCCCATTAGCATCGGACGGCTTATTTGAACTGGTGCAAGTCCGGCTGACGCATATGGCAGCTGTCAAGCTACTTGCAAGAACCTGGACAGCACATCGCCTACGTGCATCTTGCGCAGCGTAATAATATGCACAACTATTAATGCATTGATTGTTGCAACGAATTATGCAAAAACAAAGAAAATGGCAAAAGCTATTACTCCTGAAAGCGTTCAAATAATGAAGGGACGCGACGCGATCAAACCAGTACGCAACATTCATTTGGAATTAAGCTTGTTAGAACGTAACGCCAAGGTTAAACAGCACTTCATCAAATTCTAACAATACGTTAGTTAACTTCAGGTCGTCGTAAGCTTAATTAAAGAATTGTTTGTAAGAAGGGATGTACACAGAAGGCTGGAAATGCATTTTTGCCCCGTTACTGCCTATGGCGGCTTAAAGGGCTATTATTATCATCTCTGCACTCTTATCAATATTATTACAGCACGATTACGAGCACAGGAGAATTTTTAAGCACTGCCAATGCCCCGCTATTCCCTTTACGCATTCGATCAGTGCTGACTGAAATCTCATCTTATCAGCAGAACAGTTCTAAGTCTATGCGTGCGGTTGAACGCTAAACGAAAGCAAGACACACGTTCGCGGCACCTCTTGTTCGCATGAGCAAATTCTGCACTATTTATTATGTTATACATTATTTCTAGCATTTAAGGTCAAATGTCACTTATGCTGCTCTGCACTAAATAAGAAGAGCACAGCCTTGCTTATGTCGTACTGAATAATTCTAACCATGTCTAAATGACCTAAGTAGCGCTGCGGAAGCTCTATCACAGCTGCAGTTTGAAATGCAGATGCAATGAGCAAACTGACAACCGCCTAAGAAATAATAAAATCTGTAAGAAACAGAAAGACCATCAACGCTAAGCAATTGTAGTAACGTAGTTGCGTTCTCCCCGCCACAGCGTTAGCTAAGTCATTCGAAGGAATAAACGTGGTATACTTTCTTTACTTAGCTTTCAGGTCCACCCTCGGCCCGTCTTCAGCGGTTAAAACTGTTGAATTAGGGGTAGAGGGCTCCGCGAGCAAAATCGTCCTCGCAAAACGGATCTTACCGTAAATAAGAGATATCATGCAAATTTATGAACCCATTACGAAACGCTATATATTCAAAGCTAAGGAACAAACGTAGGGAAAAAGAAAGCAAGTTAAACCCCTGACTGAGCACAGATGGAATACAGTAAGGATGATATAGCAAGCAAATCATATTCATACTCACGCGCGGAAAGTTTGTCCATCTTAGTGCGAATCTTCTTCATACGAATAAGTAACAAGAATACAACGCTGAATAGAACAGCGCAGCTGGCAGTACATATGAACGCTACTTTAGCTGCATAATCAAACATACTATTTATAAAGCCTAAAATTGTTACGTTAATTCGGAAAGGGAATTGAGAAAGTCGCTACGGCTACCTTACCCATCATCTTTTCATGGCAAACCTATCGCCGAGGCGCACTATCTGCCGAACGCTTCGGGTAAGTCCACCCATCGACCAGTTTGCACAACTTGTGTTGCACTGGTTGACTGTTGGACGTCAGTCAATTGGAATCAATGAAGCGTGATCCAAAACTCTACGCACAATCTCACCGAGGGAAGTTCGCACATTCTCATATCTACTCCACCGCTGGAAGTTGAGCAACCAATAGGCGCGTCCTTCGACGACAACGAAAGCCTTAGTCGGAGAACCGCTTGCTTTTGTTACAGGGCGGGAGATTTTCGCATAAAAGGGCTCACTGCCTCGAAGTGAGATCAAAATAAAGTTTGCATAAACTATCAGGATTCAGAAAGGATTACTAGATGATATCACTCGTCCATTGGGATCCTATGCAAGCGCTAATTTGCATATAGGCTTTCATTCTCTGTTAACAGACCATACTTATGCCATGTCCAACGTCTCAGCGGGTTGCTTCAGTAAAAAGTGATGAAGGCAATTAGCCACCTGCAGGAATTGTGCGACAACTACGACCATTACTACTTTTACTGTGGTCAACGTCGCTTACGTAATTCACCTTACTGCAACACTATGTGGAAGAATAGCCTGAAAGAATAAGTATCGATATCTGCAGGTTTCATCTATTTCTACGGTGCTTCAAAGCGACTGTAAGGCAGTCCTGTAATTGGAAGTTGTTTGAAACTTTCCAAATATCGCTAAAGAAAAGCATTCCTTACTATACAATCAATAATGGAGGAAAGGATGAATCACTTCGCTGAAGAGTACGGTGCTTCCTAGCCAACTGATTAGAATAAAAAGAGGGTGTTCTTTTCAACAAAAACTGCCACATATATATTGGGTACAAAGAGGCTTGAAACCTAAACCAACAGTTCTCCCTTATCAGATTGTATTATTAAATATTAATGACGTCATCGACGACGACTCTTTTTCAATGATCTCCACTATCAGAATGGGTTCTTAAATATTAATAACAGTACCGACAACAACTCGTTTTGAATAACATTTTTACAAAAAACGCGAACTTTCGCAGAATATGCACGATTCACGAATTCAGCTTCCACGCTAGCTGGTATTACAACGGTAAAAGGTTGAAAGGAGCGAAAATCAATTGGAGGACTTTTACATTATTTCTTAGCTCTTTAAGTTGACCACATAAGCAGGAATAGGCAGCGGTCATTTACTATTTGCTTGCACTCAGACCAACAGCGATCACCGTCCGTATAATATACCCACACAGTAAGTTGCTAGCAGGCAGAGATATTTGTAACAGTGGTAACAGATAGCGCATGACATGCAAATATATTATTAATGCTCATTAGCATTACTATTGCGGGTGGAAGTTAACTTCTGCGCGAGACAAATGTAGACAGAAAAGACAGCATGTCTAATTGCTTCGCCAGATAAGTGTCACCTGTACGAGCTACCTGCAAAGATCTTTTCGCTACGCGCAAGGAAGTAAACATTTAAAGGAGACCACCATGGTGGCATGAAATTATACAGTAGCAAAAATCATGCAATGCATATGCGCAGATCGCCGGAAGATTGTATGGATAATATTCATGATCTGAGAATATATCAGTTTCAAACCACGAATCGCTACTAACTTGCTTTCTTATAAAGAAGGGAGGCATTAGAAAAATTGCTTACGGAGGCTTCAACTCCACTTAACGAGTCACTCGAGGAGGCAAGCAACTTAGTATGAAAGAACATTAAAGTTATGCCGTTGTATTTTCCCCGCAATAGGCGCATGCTTGGATATCTCCACTCGCGGAGTCACAATAGGGAGGGGCATTTCGGCGAAATCAATTACACCGTCTTCCGTGAGAGATATCCTATCCAAAAAAGATGACTCCCTTTTGATCTAATAAGCCAATGCGTTTGAATACGTTTCTTTTTCACCTTAGCTTGCGCGGCTATTGAACGTCAACAGTCGCCAAAGCGTAAAATTGCAAACCCAATAATTTGTCGCGCTCTGCGTGCCAATACCGCGTTTCATTTGTCAAACTCTCATCATGCGCAGAATCTCTAATGAAACTTCTTTCGCCACCTGAAAAACAACAATTAATAAGAGCTCAAGGCGAAGCCTACTTTGCATATGCAGCTAAATTTGAATTTTCAATTAATTTGCTATCCCCTCGAATGCCTCGAAACAACAGCGCAATTTCAAACTAGCGCAGGGAGCATCAATAATTGCAACCACTTTGTCTAACGGAACAGCCTCGGAAGGGAAGTTGAGTTTATTATTGCTAATACATATTAATGCAACAGTCTTTGGTCAGACTGCCTTAAAAGCTTTTGTTTACGCAAGTGCAATGCCGTCTGATGCCCATACTAAGACAAGATGTAACACGCGTGACCTTGTCACAGTTAAAAGCTAACCGATTACGTCTTTGACTTTAGCTTACTTTGAGGAGGGGACACTGAGCTAAGTTTCAATGTTGTGACCATCGCCCAATGTCAACAGCATCGTGACGACGATAAGCCGTGCAATCAAATCTGCGATAACACGCGCGTGGAAATACTCCACAACCTGACAAACAATAGCGATGATTAATGGACGTTGCGCCATCATTTATCTGAGACTCAGGTGAACCTTCGGATTCTTGCTTTTCAGAGGAGCCTTAAATTGTCAAGATTAAATTGAAATGTGAAGTTGCACAACTTAGCAACCGCTAATAGGTCTAAGCACAACTTCACAGGTGCAGTAAGAACATCACCAGTTGATGCAATGAAATTTGAAAGTTTCTCTTGGCTGTAAAACTGACTCTTGGAACCATATAGTAAGCTAAAATGCCTTAGATTCAATGGGGAAAGGTACGCATTCAGTAAATTACCGAATCTGGTCGCGCACAGACTAAGTTTCTCAAAGCGTTACTCAAATGTATTAATATTACCGTTGCTATGATAAGAGAAAAATTGTTGCTTACTTTTTTTTACAGCGCAACGAAACAGACAATTGCCGCCTCTTTTGCAATGATATACAGTATAGCAAAATTCAGTACGCAAGAAACGTCAAAATACTTGATACCGAGAGTAGAACTAATCTGCAAAGGCAACAGATGGCAATTTGAGCTGTAAGCTCAAATTGCTGCGTCATCATTCAGGCGTCGTTCCTATCAGCCTTTTGAATTAGCTCGTCGCAAATGCTTGAGAGTTCTTGAATTTGCTTGGCCTAAATAAATAGTCGAACAATGATCGCCTTCCGCATTTTGCAACCTGAAGACACAAAGTTTTTTTCTTACCTTCTGCTCACACTCCTTTTCCAAGCTGCTGGTGAGCACTTCGTACTTTTTAACTTGAGCCCTAATGCCTACCATGTCGGCGTCTCGTGACTTTGCCATTCGATCCATTTCGATTTTTAACCTTCGAAACAAGTTCGTAATTGTCGCCTAAGGGGCGCGTACAAGAGGAGAGCTTACTTCGCCACCTTATCTTCCGCGTTGTCGCGCAGCTGTCGGAAGCGAGCCTCGGATTTTGCTAATCTTTCCGACAAGTCTTCAACCGAAGCTTTTAACGTGACCTCATTCTGAAATGAAATCATTCACGAAACAACCAAAAAAGGCGAGGCTGACAGTTCGCGATACCTTTTTGAGATCGCTGACGGTGGAACGAAGTTTGTCGAATCGCTTCAGCAACTCGGCAATAACGTTTTCGGCGGCTTGGAGGTCTTCGACAGCCTGGCAAAATATCGTATCGGCACGAAAAAGGCAAAAGTCAATGTTTACATTATCTCGCTCTTTTATCACGCTTTCAATGCTTTCTTCCACCTTCTTTTTGTGATTAGAAGTGGAGCCTGCAAATAAGATATACGTTATACAGAGGCAACACGCTGAGCAATTGATACGAACGAAATGCCAGACAAAAATGAAGTACGAATAAGCGTATTAAACTTAGTAACTTACTTTTCATTTCCGATATGGTAGCTTCGTATTCTTTTATAATCAAGCTGAAAGCAAAAGCAATTAGCCAACGAGCAGAATAGACGTTGAGGCTGACTCCATTTCTTGAAGCTTCTGACTATCCGCATTGGTCCGATTAGAAAGTTCTTCGCATTTCCCGCGTAGAGCCGAATTCTGCGCTGTTAGTTCCATTAAACGCTCGCTCATGGCTTTCATTTCCAATTGCATAGAAGAGACGCTGTTGCTATTATCTTCGCAGTTCTGGAAGATTAAAATTATTTGCACGAAGGTGTACGCAAAAAATATACGCTCACATCAAGAGCTATGATCGGCGTGGTCGCCTCAGCGTCACAGTCGACATTGTTTACCCGGCGGGCGGGCTTTTTAACTATAGTATTTGGAGTCTGTTGAAAGGAACCTACGGAAGTTTTAATTGGCGTATGCTCGTCGCTGAAATTCCTAAGCAGATTTAGGAAAAAGTAAACAAAAACAAAATAAGGCGATTAACTTACGCAGTCAACGGTCGAAGCTCAGGAGAGACGGCGGCCTTCTGTTCCCTAAGGAACTTCTCCATGCGATGCCCAATGACCATATTGCCAGCTGGGTTCGCAGGGGGCTTTGGTTCCACAAGTGGATCGAATTGGACGTACAGCGAATCCCGATAGAGATCGGCGGCATTCGAACTGCCTGCTTGATTCAAATATTCAAATGCAAACGTAGTATTCAGGAATTCGGAGGCTGGACGATATTCTTCATTATCCGAATCGGAATTGACGTCGCCCTACGAAATAATATCGTAAACTGTAGACATTTAGGGAACTCATTAATAATACCTACGCTTGCCTGATTCTTCATGGCTTGAATCATAGGCGCTACAACAGCTGTTTGTTGAACGGAAGTCAAAGGCACTTTTTGCGAAAGTAGCTTCTTCTGTTCGCTTGTCTAAACAAAAAGCATTAAGCGGAAAGGCGGGACGAACGATTACAAAACCAACGGGAACTAAAAAGTTGCTTCCGCTGACGATGCAACTTTTTCTGCTCGCGGTGAAGGTTAACAAGTTTACTACTCGCACTCTCGACTAGTTCAGTTAATGCGACGGCAACACATCAAGAAGAAGAGAGCAAACGTGGTCGTCTGCAACACTGCGCAAGCGTGTAAATGAGTGTAAACTACCAAGTTCATTCTTCTGCGAGTTTAAAATCAAAAAAACGCCGAGCATATGCAAACAACCGAATGGTGCTATTCGAAACTAACGTTGCGAAATGTAACTGAGCATGAAATCAGCTCTCCCGTTGCAGCAATGCTGCCTTCATGGGCATATGCGACATAGACGAACGACGTAAAGTAAACGGGAAAGCAAAACAGATCAGTTGCGCTCATTAAATTGCTCTACGTTTACGTAATAAAACCTAAAAAGGGAACGCTCTACTCAGCTTGACTGCCAGACTAACGATACGTAAACGGAATGGGAAACCAATTTTAGAAACAAAGATGCACCGAATACCTGAACCAATATGTCGTCCGTAGGCTTGGATAAAACTTTAGTTGCTTCAGTCTCGGTATCCATTAATAGGTACACCGCTAAACGCCGCTCCACGGGTCTTCCTCACCAGTGGATCAACCGAGCGGGTCGCTCACGCTTCTGCTCGGCAGCAAAACAAGCAGAAACCTCTGCAAGCAATAGCTTTTGAATCCAAACAGAATCGAATTTCCTCTGAAATGGCTTCTGCATGGACACAAAATTGGGTCGATCGCGAAAACGCGCTTCTTGAAAGAAAAGTTTTACGATATAAGGAGATAATTATGTATAATAGCATACTGTAGCGAGGGCCGCCGTAAAATTCCAGGAATTCGGCAAGAGCTAACTGCTTCTACTGCTTTAGGAGGTTAGGTAAAATTTTTGGAACGAATGCTTAAAACTAGACAGCGTTTATGCGTAAAACTGCTAGTGTTCCGTGCATGTTTTACTAAACGATCTTGAAGATCCTTTTTGTACTTTAGCTGTGTGGTGACAAGGTCAGCAAGCTTCGCAAATTGAACAGTTTGTACTGCAATATTAGGTTAGATTGGAAACGCGTATTGAATAAGACATTTTTCACGCCGTTTTATCACTACTTTTAGGGGGCCTTTTTTATTAGAAGCCCGGTGAGTACTGTAGGTGAAAGTAAAATCAAGTTCCGCTTGTCCAAATGACCGCATGCAGCGTAAACAGAAGTCACTGCTGACTTTAGGTTTACGCTTAGGTTGCCTACGGTTACTGGGGCTGCAGTTATTCGATCTGAGGGAAAATAATTTTATTTCCACCTACAGAATTCCAGTGCGTCTAATGAAAAGACCCCTTTTAGTCTTTGAATTCAGTTTTAAACCTTTCAGACTTCCATGCATTCCATTTACGCGTATTGCTTAAAGCCAAATTCTCTACATATTGCTGTTTATGCGCAAGAACGTCAGTCTAAGCAAAGGTTTGAGGTTAATTCTTTCCTCACTCTGTTATTCGATTCACCGTTGTTTCGTTACATCGCCAAAAGCAAGAAAGTCTGCCTACCCAAAGAATTTTATCTTTAGAATTAGTATTAATGGGAAACATACACAGAGAAAACTTTAGGTTTCATAGACCCGCATAGCGACATCGTCGATCACTTGCTTTCCTCTGCAGGAAGTGGACGCGTGCAAACTCTCTGAGCCAACAAAGTCTTTAGATGCATAATTTAATATGGCACATTTTTCAGTTCTGCGAAATGTAGGCAACCTTTGTATGACTCAATCTGCGCTACAGTATTTAAAAATGATCAGTTTGTTCTTCCAACATAAATGTTTTGGAAAATCCGTCTTTTACGCACGCGATTATTTCTATCTATTTGCTTAGGTGCTCTGCAGCACGTTTGCTTTATTTGGCCTAACGTTTGTTTACGTGTTTTGATTCTTCCTGTTGTTTACTATGAGCATTTCTTGAGATCCGATCTTTCAATTGCGTCATCTCTGTTGTGTATCCCTTTCATTGTTGGCACATCCTCATGGGGCAAACTGACGCCGTCAGGATTTGTATACTAAAAGTTGATTGTAGATTTCTGATTCAATTAATGTAAGACAATATGTGGGCTTTGACGCTGCCTCCGTGTTTGGATAACCAAAGCGCGCATTTGGCGCTGGTGTTAGGCGGCTTTGTTTGTTTGTAAGCTGCGCTGTTGATGGGAAATTCTTGAAAATTCATCGTAAACAATATGTTTACATCTCAATGGTTAGCTTATCGTTGCAGAGAAGCATTAATAAGGCAGGCTTCTACCTTTGCGTAAAGAAAGTTTCTACGGATCGTTAGCTATCGAAAGGTTGTTTTTCTGAATGAAGCTAAATTTTCAGCTTTTCTTTTCTGCAGTATTCTTGCATCTGGTAAGAACAGAACTTTTACGCATTGCGATTATTGTCTCTCGTTCGTGTTCGGCGGTACCTTCAAAATATGTCAATCAGCTCTCCACTCCTACTATGACGCTCTGCTTTTCTTTAATTCATTTTGTTTTACGACAAATGAACCTGAGTTTCCTTTAAGCAGTCTGCTTTTTCTATAGGCTGCATGCGATCGTCAGTTTTACGGATGCGGTCGCCCATATTTTCGGCCACGAAGTGAACTCTACATGAATCGTATAGTCGGAGGATCAGAAGCCAGGCCGCACTCCTTCCCATGGCAAGTGCAGCTGAAACTGTATTACACCAAGGTTCTGTATCACACTTGCGGTGGCAGTATCATTGAGCCGTCAGCTGGCGAGAAGAACGGATCTGATTTGATTCTAACAGCTGCACATTGTTTGTACGATCGGTAAGCAGGCTTAAGTGTTATCCTGTATGATATTAATGTTACTTTTACCATTGTCTGGTATTCCGTATAATTTTACGGATAGCGTTAACTTCTAAACAAAGATGCTGAAGGGATATTCTAATGTTTGTATATGGGCTCTTCACAAAGAAGATGCGTACATTATAATCAGCCAGATCGCCACAAGTATCATCACGCATTAGAGCTCGAGTAGATTTCCCTTACTGCGTTGATATAGTGTTTGCTAAATTTTCAGAGGAAAGTGGAGTTCACCAGAAACGTTAAAAGTTGTTGCCGGAGTACACGACGTTGCAAATCCACTTGAGCCAAGTCAAAGAGTAATTCGCGTGAAGCGCTACCAGGCGGGATCATACAACAAATATACATTTGAAAATGACATTGCCCTACTGCTTCTTGGAGCAGTTGCGGCTTATAGCAACCATGTCAGTCCTGTATGTCTTCCTGAAAACGGCGAAGCGCTACCCAGACATGTTCCATGCTTTGTCACTGGATGGGGTGCAGACGGTGGTACATTAACATTTCTTTTTCAATTTGGCAGTTTTGAAAGGAGGTGAAACTTAGAGTACGGAAAGGCAAGCAATCTGCTCAAGCAAGTGGAGGTGCCAGTTTTGCCGCAAAGCATGTGCTGGCAAAACGCGTCACCAGAGAAAACGCTCTGCGCTGGATTCATGCGCGGCAAAAAAGACGCATGCTTGGTAAGGTTCCATTACTATAAAAGGAAAAAGGTATCAAATCACCTTCTCCTTTTGCCCATCTATTAATAGGAATTTACTGTTGTATCAGAAAAAGTCATTTGATGCGGTTTTTCATTTAGGGGGACTCTGGCAGTGCGCTTGTTTGCAAGATTGGAAAAAAATATGTCCAATATGGCATTGTAAGTTTTGGTCACGGATGTGGCAAGAAACACTATCCTGGCGTATACACGCGCGTTTCCCATTATGTACAATTCATAAGGAAGGCGGAGGCAAAATTGCTCAATGAATGACCAACTGCCGTGCTATTCATAGTGGCCTTTTATTGTCCAGGAAGGAGGCGGTTCGTACGAAGGCGAACGAACTATTTCTTTTCCGGATGAATCGTCACTTAATGCCTTGTAGGCTGTTTACTTGGGCAAAACAAACGTTTGCGACGAGTAGAGAATCTTAAATTTGTAAGATTACTTTTTTCAATGGTTCTTCCGGTTTTTCCGGAAAAACGTTCCCAATCGACGCTTATACCACACATCAGAGAATGACCAGTAAGGCACGATTGCTGGTGTGCACCTAAGAAAACAGAGTTAACGTTAAAGCTACATGACACAGGGTAATCCGCTACGATGTAATTGTGCATGCTTTTGGTTTTTCTAAAATGAGTGCTGCACAAAATGGTCAGCAAGCAGTTTATCATGCCTTTTTTAGAATGACGATAACGATACGACAATTTTCAAACTTCAGAGTAATATTTCAATTGCCATCCAGCAGGTGGTCATTTTCGAGCTAACTTTAAATACTTATGCAAATGCGTAAGTTTGGGTATTCTGAAACTAATCTTACTTATAAAGCACGTAAACTGAAAACCACTGAGCGCGACCGCTCAGGTACCTTTCGTACGCAACATATTTATAGGTTTGAAAACTCTGGCTAAAAGTCTTCGCAGTATGCTATTAATATACGTATTGCTATGCTCTCATGAACAAAAAACAGTCACCTGCCCTGTAGACTCTGCCATTCGCACACAATTTTTTAATACGCATATTTCCGTGATTTCACTGGTCATGCAGACATTTGCACCTACAGAGGCCTATAGCAATGTTTTCTTATAACGCGGGAGCAATGCTAATGCAGAGCTGAAGTTACAGTCACGTTCTCTTGTTAAACAGCATCACTGCTTTTATATGGACAGCGTCTATGCCGTGCTGAGCTTGGGAAAGGAAAATGAACGCATCGTTGGTAACATCCGTACAAGGTGCACCGCTTCGCAATTCATAGGCAGATTACTCTTAGGCGAGCAAAAAGGCGTAGCATGAATTGATCGAGCCTTGTGACAATCCAGTTTGAAACCTTGCATGCAAACAGCAATATTATTTATTCGGCTAGAAGGATCTACTCGCATCTAAACAACTGCATATTGCATGCAAAAATTACGAAAACCATCCAAGGTATCAATAGATCGAACCTGCAATCGTGGTCGATTGAGCTGCGCTGTTCAGGCGGGCAGTTGTTCTTGCATTCGCACATACATTTCTCCTTTGACCAATACTGATTCTCTCCTAAACGGAAATGTCTTTTTCTTTCTCATATTTACTCGCTTCGTAAATGCAAGAAGAATTTTAATGGCAGCAAAATAAATATTAATAAGGACATGTCCTTTTCAACGTCATTTGCATACGGTATAGAAAAATTAGAAGTATCAATAGCTTATAGGCTTATTATTTTTAAGGAAATGTATAAATAAAGTAGACAAACACAAAAATACACTAAAGACAACTAACAGAAAAAAATCACAAACTCAAGTGAAACGTTACGCTATTGTCATAAGGAGCAGAACATTTTTAATATATTCAACTTTACTTAACGCTAACGGCAATAGCAATGAAATCGGTGCTGTTCAAAATCCTGAATCACCAAACTTGACTGCTCCCCCCGTTTCTTACAGCTGGAGTACGAAGGATTATACATATACGTTACAGGCAAAGTATGAAATGCCAGTATTATTTTAATATGCAGTATACTTTGCCTAAGCGTTGTATGTAATGCCTAGGCATTATATACCATGCCAAATTAGACAAAGTGTGAATTGCATCTTGCTAGTGGAGACTTTTAAGGTCTTGTCACTTATGCCCCCTCAAATCTACAGTGGCAACACCTATGGGGAAAAGTGTGCTGTTTTCTCGCTACGATGTGGCTGGCTTAGGCTTAGGCGTAGGCTAGGGCAGAACACGATAGCCAGCAAGGTTCTATGTCCAAAACACCCAATTTTTCTCGCATCCTTGACGGCTACCCTGTTCCGCCATAGCCTAAGCCTAGACATAAGGAAAGTATAGCCGGCAAAGTATTGAAAAAACAACCCACTCTGACTCGTGGGTGTTACTACTGTAGGCTTGCAGGGGCACAGGTGAAAAGTCTTGATTTAGTACTTTGCCGGTTTATCCTTTGGCATTGTACAGTACATTCGCTGAAGATTGCCTAGTCATTCTACATAATGTTTAATTTCATACGTTGCCTGTAATATATACATTATTCTTCTCCATTTTTAGTACATGCTTACGTCGCGTACACTAACTGCGAGAAACGAAGGAAAGCAGTCAAGTTTAGTATCTCGGGATTTTCGTCTTTCGGGATTCTGTGGTAGACCCTAATGACATTAAGGTAAAAAGAAAAGAAATGGAAGAATCATAACAAGTATGTTCCCACGTTTGCGCTCTGCAATTTGACGCTGTCATCTCTCCACTTGTTAGTTGCCTGATATAGGGGGCGCTGCAATCGTGCGGCAAAATGTACTAAACTCCCGGAAGCCGGGAAGAAAGATGAGTAGCAAAAAAGCAGAAAGGGGTGGCCAAGACTCCTCGCCCCTCTGCCTTGCTTTTTTCAGCCATTCTTCCATGGGTGTGTTTAGCTCAGGCCATTTAGGGGGGCTGGCGGCCTGTCTGTCCTTGAGAAACTCTGTTCTGCTTAAAGATTCACACATGCTTTTGTTTCATGAACTCAGTTTGATACATTTTGCCAATCAGCTAGTGCGTCAGGCTTTTAATGAGTGATTAAGAATTTCATATGAATTAAGCCAGCTCAGATTGCTACGAAATTAAAAGAATCTGGTCCTATGCGAAACAGAGCAACCTGGAGGCCGTAATTCAGAAAAGTTTGGGTTTTAGGACAGCAACATGTCGGACGAAAGAACTTCAATAGTCATGATGGCTCATTACCTGTGCATAGTACCGCGTCCTGCTCATTAATGCATTTGCATTCACATCCGTCCTCTACTTGGTTCTCTTCGCACTTTCGCTTCTCAACGCAGTTGTTGCAATCGCAGCTGACATGACGTTCCATGTTGACTAAGAATTCCTTGGACAATTGGAAAGAAGGTCTGCCATCTTCCGTTCCCAGATAGAGCCAAGAGCGCACCTCAAAATATAGCATCCTTCTTCAGAGTTGCTTCGCATTTATGACCAACATTTTGAAAAAAAGGCTCATAGTAATACCTTTACTCGAACGGGTTCTTTTTCCGTCGGTTTGCATTGATTAATGCTCTCGCAGCATCCTCCAAGGCATTGGGGCAGATCGATGCACTCGGGAAAATAATAAATGTTTGGTTCCTTTTGAATGGGCAACGGAGCACACACTGTAATCACTTTGCACGAATCTTGTGACTGCACTGGTTCTTCAATGATTTCAGTTTCCACCTCACTTACACCTGATTTCGCCGGTCCTCAAACAAATATGTCTCTATATTCAGCATAAGAGCACAAGGACTGCTCGGAAGTAAAGTCTGTGACGTTAAACTATACCAATTGACGTTGTAGTTTTGTCGTAATGATGATTTTGTAAACTTGAAAACAAAAGGGGATAGGACGCAAATTTGCATTCGCACCTTCATTTTCAGGCTGACTGCCCGATCCGCTGCTGAGCTGCGGTGGCACGAAAGAACGTCGCAGGAACAATTCACCTGTGAACATTACGCCTGACGTTTAGGCAGCAGTTGATTCGTCAAACGATGGGGTGGTTGCAAGTTTTACTCACTTCCAAGCCGCTCCTGAGGACGGTTCGATTCGTTGTTTGAACTTCGAACATGAAAGCGTGACAAGAATTCTTTGTGCGTTCTTACTCTGCGAATCAGCTTTTCAACTTCTTCGCGTTTCTACAAATGAATTGGATTGTATTAAATGTGGCGCATTCAAAAAGTGCAAACGTAAAGCAAAATAGTCTACCACCTATGGGGTACAACCTTATCGTCAACAATCCCCTCGTAAAGGCAGAAATTTAAATAATTTGATAAGAGGCCAAAGTTTGACAGTTTAGAATTTACTTCACACTTTTGGAGGTCATCTATCTTGCAAAGTGTCAAAACCGGAAGACGCGATAGAGGAGATTGCCGAAAAATAATATTTACCAAGTCTGCTTTAAGAGGTGGCAAAATAGTTAAAATACCAATAACGGCCAACAGTGTTAAAACCATTAGCGTGAACGTCTCACTTTGGACGCCTATTATGAGGTTGCAAAGACTTCGTGGAAAGTTTCCCAGTCGTCAAGGCAGCAACTGACGGACGTTCGGAATGTCTCGAACTCTCCGAGGCATTAATCACTCAGTTTTTCGGGTCGCGCGGAAGTAGACGAACTTTAGGAAAACAAACGACGTTAGATGTTGGTCCCTGGCTTCGAAAACTGAAAGCACAATGGTGAAGGTGGTTTACGTTCCGGAATAACCGGTTTCTTGTTCCTACGTTCGCGGGGAAGAAGCATCCGTTGCCGAATTCAAACTGCCCCAAAAGCCAAAGGCAAATAGTCATGCTGCTGATGCCTCAGCAAGTCACCTTCTCTCCCCTATTTGGAGCTGTAATGAGCGGCGGTTGGATCGCGCAAACACCTTAACGGAATTTGAAGATTTCGTCAGGAGCAGTTGTCAAGTGATTTCGCGGTCAACCTTGCCTGGAGAATATTCAATGATTCATCAGTTTTTAAACCATTCGATTAATTAAGCAAAACAGGTGGCGCCTCGTCGCGATGTTTACGTTTAAAAAAAGTATGTACAGCCAACAGTAAAATTCATTCTACTAAATGGGATACATGAAACGTAGAAGGCTGCGCAACGATGAACTATAGCCACTAAGTAGAGCAGAACAAAGATTTATCTTTAATTCAAAATTATCTAAAAGTGATGAGCGAAAGAATGGGTCTTTACGCAAAGCGTCCGGCCAGAGGTAACATCAAAGGGAGCGCCGCCGCACGATTCTGGGATTAAGGGAACAATGAAACAATAGGGAGGATTAGCGCCGTGCCCGCACAATAGAAAGGATTATTGCACTGACAACGACTACCATAGGTACCGCTACGATGCGCTGCACATGGAATAGAGAGTAAACAGAGACTAACACACTCACTAAAACCGTTCACTGAGGCACTGGGATGGACGTAGGCGACGCATCCGATCTGGGCGGGTGCAACCATAGGATGTCCTTGAGGATGGCATCATTTCCTTAGACAGTTTATGCAAAGATGGTTTGATACCTACTCCCTTTTTTAACGTGATACCACTTGTCCCTTGTCAGTATAAGCTCGTGATATCATCGGCAGCGTGGCCGAGCGGTCTAAGGCGCCAGACTCAAGTGCAAACTTGCCTGCATACAGCAGGTTTGAGCGTTCTGGTCAGTGAATACTGGCGTGGGTTCGAATCCCACCGCTGTCAACCTTCGCTAACTATTTAAGCGCTGACGAAACAGCAGCGCCATTCACCCACTTTCCTGGTCCTGTGCGAATGGTCGCTTCACTTTTAATCTGACGGCAGCGACGACTACGTACTTCAGATATAAGTTGCTTCAATACGTTTCGCGGAAGGGATTAGGTTTGATGGGGAAGGCTATGGATGAATCAACCTCAGAGAGCGAAGGCTAACCGTATACTCACTGCTAACAATTTAGCCGGATGATGCTTTCAGATCGCGAGGAACTGAAAGCGCCATATCGTCGAAGCAATATGCTTAGCTTAACTGAGAACCCCGTGTTATTTCCATTTGATTACGCTTATTATCACTACCCACGCGGTACTCATAGACTTTTTCACTTGTCGTCCTGTGCTCAGGTGATGATGAGTACTACTTTTAGCAGCTGCCTGAAGGTTGTGTGAAGACTGAGGAATCAAACAGTCATTCGCTGTTTTATTGGGTCTTAAACTGTTATTGAAGCTTTAGCAGTGGTGGTACCAGTATCCACGATATAACACCCACAGTGGCTAAAGCAGGCTAGCAAGCTACCATTTGAGACTGGCACCTCAGTTAAAGAAATAGGATGTCCACATTTCCATCGTCGGTTAGTATGACCAAACGGGTGCTGATGAAGACAGCACCATAGTAATAATACTCAAAACATCAAATTCCAATTCTTCATAGCGTGCTGTATACAATGGGCCACTAGCTCAAATGGTAGAGCGCTCGCTTAGCATGCGAGAGGTACTGGGATCGATACCCAGGTGGTCCACTACGTCCTCTTAATTCACTCCCTTGGTTGAATCAGCACTGTGCAGTGATGTTACACGAATCTAAAAATGCAGAATATTCATATGGCTAGCCTCCACAACAATGTTTTTCGAAGACACGTAGTTCTATCATATTATCCATTGGAGCAAACTGCTAAACAGTATAGCACCAGCAGAGTGGCGCAGAGGAAGCGTGCTGGGCCCATAACCCAGAGGTCCGTGGATCGAAACCACGCTCTGCTAGGGTACTACCATTGTTTATCAGACTTCTGGTGAGGTGCTATACGTTCCCCAGAAAGTCCTTTTCTGCAAACCAATCTCAACGAAAAATCTGGTAGAAACTAAATTCTATGATTCTCGATTATCAGAATCTTCAGATAGTCGATAATCAAATTAAACCCTTTCAAGTAACTGAGTTTCTACTCCAATACATTACTAAGAACAATGTCTTCAATGGTCTACCTATTTTACGTGTCGCAGCACTGTGTAAGAGACTGTGATTTTCAATCTTGCCACGCATTTAGAATTCTTCCTTACTTTTATTAGATTCAGCAGGTCCCAACCATAATGCTAAAAGATTAAAATCCTGCGCATGAAGATTCCAAGAACCAAACTTCGAAAACGCAATAGATTTGTAAGAAAGATCGCTTTGCGCTTCATTTCTCTTTCTTTGTGCCATTTTTTCTGATTCCATTTCTTTCGGAAGAATGGAAATGTCCTGCGAAGCTGTTCCCAGGAAGTTCTTTCAGCATTATTGTCCTGACGAGCTGAAGTCTAATAAAAACAGGGAGGAATCCTGAGTGCATCGGAAGATTGAAAGTCTCAGTCTCTTACACAATGCTGTGATGCATAAAATAGGCAGCGCATTGAAGACATCCTTCTTAGTAATTTTATTAGAGTAGAAACTCAATTGCTTGAAATAGTCTCGTTTGATTATCGATTATCTGAAGATTCTGATAATGGACGGTCATACAATATAGTTTCTGACCGACTACTTTTGTTGAGACTGCCTTGCAGAAAAACGATTTTCTGGGCAACTTGAACCACCTCATCAGAACTTCGGTAGACAATGGTAGCACCCTAGCAGAGCGTGGTTTCGATCCATGGACCTCTGGGTTATGGGCCCAGCACGCTTCCTCTGCGCCACTCTGCTGGTGCTATACTGTTTAGCAGTTTGCTCCAATGGATAATATGATA
>KN538381.1:756947-782471 GCA_000797535.1 Trichuris suis
TAGTGGACCACCTGGGTATCGATCCCAGTACCTCTCGCATGCTAAGCGAGCGCTCTACCATTTGAGCTAGTGGCCCATTTTTGTGGAGCTCGTCATGCGGAATCGGGATTTGATGATTATTGTATTACTATCTGATTTCTTCTTCAAGACCTGTATGGTCATAGTAACCGGTGAGATAAATTTGAACATCCTACTTATGGAGCATAAGTATACGCTTCTACGTGCACTTAAAACGGCATGAGCTTTTCTACCTATTTCGTTAAGTAAGGCGCCAGACTCACTAGCTTGCCAGCTCAAGCCATTCTGGGTTATTTAGTCAGTGAATACTGGCGCGGATTTCAATCCCACCACTGCCAAAGCCTCACTAACAGTTTAAGAACCAATATGACCGCGAATGGCAGTTTGATTCTTCAATGTCTGCACAAGCTTAGAAAAGCCGTTAGAAGCAGTATGCATCAAGTGAGCACAGAATGACAAGTGGAACAGTCAATGAGTATCATATCTGACTCATGATAATAAATGCAATGAAATGAAAACATTAATAATGGAAAGCTCTGCGTAAAGACCCGAAATGATTAATATGAATACAGGTGCCCTGAACTAGAAACTTAGTAGCTGTTCCGGAGGAACGGGACACGCAGTGCCCCACGAGTTCTAGCAACAGCGGGTACCCCACAACGGGTACAGAAACGATGAGGGGACTGGCAAGCAGCGGTCGATAACACAAAAGAAGGACCCACTAATGATCATGGAGAAATCAATGGTAGCATCAACGATTGTGGAGCATGCAGCGAAGTGCCCCGCTCCTGAAGAAGATCTCAGCATTTCAGGAGTGCCTGGAACCTGACTTCTGCCTCACGAAGGTCAAAGAGGCTTTGCCCATTCCCCACAATGAAAACACCAACAGAGACAATGGAGTAAGAGCGGACAACATATAGCCTGCAGTGGCTTTTTTGACTCTCCACTGCACAGACGGCCGACTTATTCCATGAAGCACTCCACAGCGACCATAAATGGTACAGAAGAGAGTGGTTGTGACTACGCCAGCGTTTGACAGGTGTCGCTTGTACCTAACCACCAAGTAGTTAGGGAAATCACAGAGAACAACGCATGTAGCTTTCGGCCCGCTCTAGTCCTGTCCTTAGCGCGGTGTAGGAGCATAGCACTATATCACTCTGACGACGGGACTGGAACGTCCCGAAAGCTTCATACATTGTTTTCTGAGATTTTCCTAGCAGCTCATCCATTCGTTGGTAGACGCAGTGTCTATCAAAAACCAAAGAAAACACTACACCAAAAACCCACTACCCCGTTACAAGACACTCCATCTCCTACCCGTTTACAATTCCTAAAATACAAAGGAACTTTATTATAAGGCTACAGTACACCATCAAGAAACGCAGGTTATGCTGACAAAAAGGATGTTGGAAACTTCTGTTCACTTTGTTAGCCATCTAAAACAGAACTCGCCGCTTTCAATGCAAATTGCGTGGCGACTCGAAGCGGTTGAACGGTAAAAAAGAGTGCCGCAAAAGTGAAACCCGTCCGCAGTCTGTAACCAGTCAGTCAAAAGCTCTGAATTTTGACGAATTCGCCTTCGTATTTTCAGGCAGAGAAATATTACCACGGACACGGCTGTAGCATCCATTTATCATCAATAATTCATTAGTTACGATGAAGAATAAAGCTCTCGCACACTGTAGCGTCTGACCATAACTTAGCAAGGATTAGCCACTAAGGAAACCACAAAGTGAATGTATTGGTAGAATACCAAAACTGCAATGCAGCAGACTGTTGAAAGCGGCATTCATGGTTTCATTTTCACTTTTCGAAGTGTCAGCCAAACGCTTCAGCAGAAAAACTAATTTTTTTAAGCATTGAATTCAAATGAACTTACCGAAACTACCTGCAACCGCTTCCTAAAGTCTACGTTATCCTGTTCGCGTAACCTCTGCAATGTAGCTTGAAATAAACGGCAAAACGTGGAATCCATTCCTACAAGCTATGATTACTTTCCCGGAGCTATGGAACGCGTTCAGAGCTATTTGTCCCCAGCCACGGCAGCGCATATATTCACGGGAATAAAATGAATAGAGGTAAAATATAGAATATTATATCTTGAAACACACAACTGATTGCAGCTAAAACATAAATATTATTTTGCGCTGGTGTATTTGGTAACAGCTTTTGTACCTTCGCTAACGGCGTGCTTAGTCAGCTCGCCGGGCAACAGCAAGCGCACAGCAGTCTGAATCTCACGAGAGCATATGGTATGGCGATTATTATACTGCGCCGGTACAAAGTTCAAGTGCGATGATCCTTGCGTCCTTCTGTTTAGAAGAAGTGAACACTTCGCACTAATTGAAAGAAACGACTAACATTTTCAAAATACTACTTTCTCTGGATTTGGCTAACTGCTAGCGATGGCCCCTGAAATGAACAATAAAACATGGAATAGACCCTTGCAAAGTAAGCGATATGCAGTGCAGTTGGGCCATAACAGCTGTCGCCTTCATGAAAGTAGCTTTATTGGTCAAGCAACGATACCCCATACATTCACGTCAATAAAACTAATCGAAATATGGAATATTACATCTCGAAGTACGGTTGATTGACTGCAGCACAAAAATAAACTTTATTTTGCTGTGGTATACTTCATCATAGCTTTAGTTCCTGCGTTTACGGCATCTTTAGCCAGCTCCCCAGGCAGCAGGAGGCGAACAGCGGCCTGAATCTCACGCGAGCTCATGGTGCGGCGGTTACTGTAGCGCACCAGATGTGAAGCCTCGGTTGCGATGCGTTCAAAAACATCGTAAACAAAGGTATTTATAATAGACATCGCTTGGGTGCTAATGCCAGTGTCCGGATGTACCTGTTTCAAAAGTTTGTATATGTATCTGGCAAATGATTCTTCGCGTGCTTTCTTGCGCTTCTTGGCGCCAGATTTTTTAACTTTCTGAGCCTTTTCAGCCTTCTTCACTCCCATAGCTGATTCTTTTGGTGGCTGATCGCTTTCGCTTTCGATCATGATCGCCATTCCCGTAGCAGATACATTTGGTGGCTGATCACTTTCGCTTTCGATCATGATCGCTTTCGTTAAAACACACCAAACAGCATGTGACAGGCAAGGTTAGTTCTGCAAAATGTGAAATGTCTCCTGCTCTGGTCAAATTGCAAAGTTAAACGGACAAGTAGAAAAAAGGCGCTTTAAAGATACATTCGCGCTCAGTGGAATGCAGGTTAGGTTCTAGTGGGGATTACTGTAAACTTTCTTGACCTCTCGCGGCTATCATATTCTGAGCTAAAATTTGGTTGCTTGCAATCCGCTTCGCATGCCAATATGATCAGAAACATTTTGTCCTTTCGAGTGTTAATGAATAAACTCCTCCAAAGTGCGTGAAATAGAGGAAATATTGCTACATAGTAGCTCCCGCGAACCGTAAACTGAGGATCAGAATTTTCGAATAGGTCCGCCCTACCCCCGGCCAATCAGCGCACTCGAGATTGACCAATCAGAATAGGGAAGCGCTGGCGACCCACAGCTTGAGAAACGCTGCTGTGCATGGCAAGCTCTTGTCGTTACGAAAGACGGTTTATTAATTCAGCGATTCTTTCTGGTCGTATCAGATCCGCCAAGGACAATTTGCGTTTTGAATAAATTCATTTATCGCATGCGCACGTTCAGTTTTCGCAACAACTTTAATTTGTCAATAAATTTCTGAGCAATGCAGGACAGTGATGCTGGTCTCTCTTGTAGGAGTAGACGTTTCGCAAATCAAATATCGCGGTGTGAATTGACGCTGAGAAAGTTGAAGGAGTACGATTGGCAAAGAAGGGTCAAAGAAACAAAGCAGATATAATGCTTTTGTGATTAACAAATTGGTCCGAGGCTATAAATCACGAGGCAAGTGGTCACTGAATCAGGTTGCGTAGCCGTTCATCTTTCCGATATCTTTTGCAGCTGATAATAATAATGATTGCTAACAGTAATTTACACAAGGATCTCAGGAATTTCCCAAGGGAACATGGTTCAAATTGGCCTTGCCAATTAAGGCATAAGGCCACTTGCAAGCTAATGCCCATAAAAAGATGCCTGTACTGATGGTAGAGATAACGATCAGCAGAAAGTTGCGCAAGTAGCGACGTATCAATGTCCTGTAAGAAAGTGTCGCCTCTTACGAAGTTTGAAAACGGTTCAAATGTAAACATACCGTTTGACGCCCGGTATCTGGACCATACAACACCATAAAACCGAAACGGACATTAGCAATACTTCACTGAAAGGCAACGATGAAAAAACAGAGCTTTAACAGGATCCTACTTTGTAACGGGCGCGTAGTCGGATACGCCAAGTGGGCTAAAGCAGAATTCACGCGTTGACCAAAACAGGAACACCAACCAGAGAAACCCAGAGACGATGGTTAACGAATTAAGAGTTCGGAACATACGAGAAGCTGAAAAAAGTCTTCGCTATAAATCAGTTTATCCAAGCACGCCCTGAAGTAAATAAGTTACGTCATCTAAAGGCATCACTGATTTTACTACGCCTAAATTGAACTGCTTCCATTGGGAAAACTATACTCGCATGCCGTTATACTTGCTATCGTTGTACAAAGCATACTTGAAAATGTATACCTTTGGCATTGGGTGCACACAGTGCAACGAGCATTTGAAGAGCGGTGGAAAGGAAGAAGCTCTGAGAATTTTCGTATTTGACACCAGTTAGCTAGAAACTATATACTAATACGTACCGTCCAAATGCTGAACGCTCCATTTAAAGCCTGAAATGCATTTTTCAAACCTAGCAGATAATGCTTGAAAAAAAACCACTTACGTGATAAACAATGGAAGCGGCAAAAATGCACGCCAATATATGCGGAGCAGCACTATGTAAAAGCTTCACCGCGATAGCCATACCACAGCTGAAGAAGTTTAGGATTCAGCTCAATTGAGTACGTCATAAATCTCTCGAGCTTATCGCGGAAGCATTGCACTGTCAAATAGCGTATGCGCAATCCCATATTTCTCTGCAGAATCCCCATTGCAAAAGTTGCAATTCGAAGAGAGAGACTGCTTAACTCATTGTTCTACAGCGACGATTATAGATAACTGCCGATCTCTAACTTTGCATATTAAAAACGTGTACTTGTTTAGCTTTGGGGAAAGGCAGCATGTTATGAAGTTCGACACGGGTAAACAACACTTTTAAAACGTAGCCTCAGCGCAGCCTCAAAGTGTGAAATGTAGGAGTTAGAGAAAAAGATGAATGAGCAACAATAAAACAAATAACAAGATTTTATCAACGAAAAGAGTTATCTGGTAATACTGTAATACAGAGCAGCAGAGTAGACGAAAGATCACTTCGTGTTTCGCAAACTCGACGGTGCCAGAAGTGCAACTGGACGAAGTAAGGTTAAAACTAGCTGAAGCAGACGTTAAATATTTGCATTGCACGTTGCAATGCAAAACATTGAGCAAATGCAAACAAACGCATTTCAGAAGACAATCAACCGTAAACGAGCTGTTCGAAAATGGCAACGATAACGAGCGTATAAGCAATTTGGCCCTTTGCCAATCTGCCCTGATGGAACTAACGAAAGAATGCTACCGGAAAACGGAAAAATTACGATGTTCGATTTTTCAGCGTATTACAAAAACCATCGAAGCTATGAACATCGGAAAGGCTATACAGATGTTAAAAATTTAGAAATATCCCGCGAGAAAACAAAAATAAGCAGATAACAGGCGTCGAAGCAAATTACACATTCTTGTTGCGATAGTCAAGTAATGCCAGTTACGATGCACTCTTGCCAGCTGCGCAAAGCAGCGTTGCCGACGATTAAACAAGAAGTGCTTCCTAGCAGCTAGGAAAATCGTCCGCGGTTGAATAAAGTCAAACTTTAATGAAATGGCAGGATTTCATTCTTTAGCATTTATTCAGAGTTTCCTTCCTCTCATTAGTCTGGCGCGAATTATTCAATTCATTCAGTAGCTTAATCAAGTTTTTTTGTCAAAAATACCAAACTGGATTTGCATAAACTGCATTTTTTGTCAAACCGTTCATATTTTAAAAACTCAAGTCAGGGACAGCTCACAAAGCTTGCAGGAAGTAAAGGGTTTAATTAGGATGCGCCAGAACTCGGTACGGGCTACAAAAACCAATTTATTGGGCAAGTAAGCACAAGCATACGGTAGCGATTAAAGATAATTAGGTACGATGAGCAGTAAACCACTGCACGGCATAGCTTACTACGGCTTTCCAAATTCGTGATGGGTGAAATCAAAGTTTGCCACGCAATTTAAAAGTCAATAGATCCTTATCTTTCTCTTACGGTGTGTTTGCGCACGGGAGGATTTGCGTACGAGGAAGGAAGGCCAGAACTGCAGTGAATTGCTATGTTTTCGAGCGAACATTCGAAACTATCATACAGGGAGGTACAGCTCGCTAGCTATATCCGCGCCGACTGATTATGAGACTTTCAACATACGCTATGTCTTTACCCGGACCATTTGTGAATAAAAAGGCTGAAGCACAAACGGTAATAGTAATGTTGAAATGACTGCTTTCTACCTAAGTGATTCTGAATGAATTATGTCATTTGCAAGTACAGGAGACGGGATGTCTTGTAACGGGCTTTGGTATTTTCATAATTGATCTTGGATTCACGGCTTTGGCCCGGCGGGCCAAAGCCGTGAATCCAAGATCAATTATGAAAATTTGCAAGTACATGTGAACTGGTTGATTCCTTGCCTTTGCACGGAGGGCTGACGCTCAGCGCCATTCGAATTTCTGCTACTTTGTAAAGCTGAGCGCACAGAAGCTTCGCTCTTGTGGCTTACCTTTTTTTGGCATTCCTTCCGCGTCGCTAAGAGGACAACAACAGTCAACTTCCCACGCCTAATTTAGTCAAAAATTGTTCAATGGAATTCATAAGGTTATGGAATACATGTGTCACAGAGAAAGACAATACACGCTTGCGAAGTATTAATACAACAGGAATGCATAGCACACGAACAACGAAGGCGGCAATAGCGTCATAGAGGCAATGTAGACAACAACCAACCAACAGGTTATTTCAAAAGCAATAATACTGTAGAGAAAAAAGAGAATTTTAAAAAGATGAGTGAAGAGAGAACAAAGTCAGACGGAGGAATTATTAGCGGGTTTGAAGTGACATCAATTTGATTGAAATTACTGCTTGCAGAGCGCAAGGCGTCAATGAAGCAAACTCTTAGTAACTGAAGAAAGAATTGAAACGACTTTACACTTCTGCCGTCGCTGACGTTCCATTCAACTTTCCCCAACCGCCTGACAAATCAGCACATCCAATTCGTCAACAAATGAGGCAAACTGACCCTCAGATAACGGACGAATAGTTATTGGCGCATTCTCAACATTCGTAAAATTGAACATCCATTCAATGGAAGCACAACGGTGTCGCGAAATCGGGTCCGCGACAACGCCTCCGTATTTGTTGAAAGAAAATGAAAAGATACGCGATGAGGCCAACTGTCTCCATTCCTTAGCACCGCTCAGTGGCTTCAGGTGAATGGAATTCGATAAAATTACAGCTCCAGAAAAATAAGCAAGCAGCATCAAATATTCATTCAATTGGGTCGCAACATCGTCCTCATCACTTGACGTCAATACCAACAAATTCTTCTTTGTTAGACAATCCACAACGTTTGCCCACTCTTCACTGCAGTACGACAGCGTACTTTCGGGAATTAGGACAGTCGAGCAGTGGTGACCTGCTTTCAAAAATTGTTGAAGGCAGATCATCAAATCGACGGGATTCTGAAAACTTCTCCCATCAATAACAACGGGTCTTCGTTTGTAGCCTTCCGCTAAGGGTGTCCGTCTTTTTTCATTAATAGCAACATAATAGGCGGGAAATGATCTGCAACACGATGAACATAGAAAAATGTCCATTGACTTTTTTGGAAGCGAACCTAAGCACAATTTCAATTTCTCTATTGGAAACAGTTATATCTTCCAAATCGCTACTCGCATAAATAGTTGTTATGCTTGAAAGCTCTGAACAAGTCTAATTAGACGAAGCACATATAAACTTTCATTCCTACGAAGAATCGTCCCGCATTTAGGTGGATAACACGAGCTCTCATTGGTCCACTGTTCCTCGCTATTAAAAGAGCCATCGTCTGAAGAGTATGCTAACTCAACAGTATCCCTCCCGTCAGTGATACCCAACGATTCCTCTTGAGACAACTCTTTCTCCTTAAGAGATAGAAATTGTAAGCGGTTTTGCCTTACAACAAAAACATGCACTTACAAAGCAGCAATCTCTGTAATCGGTCGCATCTAGTCCACTGGAGTCGTCTTTGTCGTCGTCGTCGTCACTTAGAAATTGAAGCATGGCATTCCTCGCTGTCAGCTGAAGCCCTTCAATCAGCGCAATAAAGGCATCGTGAAAATCATTGCCGCATTTTCTGTCCTCAGCATCAAAGAACTCATCGGATTGAATGAATGGCGAACCAAAAGGCTCAGTTTCATCCATTGACGAAGACATGCTTTCCAAAAGTCGTCCTACGGAATCAGATTATTATCCTGAAAATTGAATCCTTGTTAGCAAACTCTTAAAGCAATAAGTCTGAAGAAGTTTGATTAAACTGCCTTAGCTATTTCATCGTTGTTAGAGAACGACTGACAAAAGGGAAAAGGTATTGACACCGGTGTTCTACAACTGTTATAGGCAGGAATATGTGGGCTATATAAATTTTTTCTTTAGAAAGACAAGCGTCCTTAAGAGCACTGGAATATGCAATTTCTAAAAGAGAGTTTTGCTTAAGAAAGAAATGCACAAGTGCATATCACCATTTATTAGCGCCCGAAAAAGCAAGCAACGGGTATCATCATTTACTATGTTGTTATCCTATCAGACTAGGACATGGAACTACGAATTGAACTTATTAATCAGCCGGTTTGCTACACATTAGGTATAGCAAAGCTATATAGATTTATACATATATGTGCAAAGAGGCAACTGCATTCCGCCTTTGCCTTACCATTCTACAATGGTAGCAAAGAGAAAAGATTATTAGCCTTTTCACAACTTGGTACATTTTCAATACAAGAATATTAGCTGCTTTTAAGAATAATAACTTGGGTCGTCGGGAAAACGCGCGCTTTACGGCCATGTGACGAAGCAGCCAAGTTTGGAACATAAGCAGTACCAGCAGCAATTTTCAGTCGTGTGAACAATTCTTCCTTGCGCGCTGCAATGCTATGGAAGCCGAAGAACCAACAAAGCAACCGCTTCTCACTCGTAATTACGCCAACAAAAATTCCTAACACAGCTCTACAGTTACCCGTCTCGCCTAACCATCATTTTTTACAGTTACAGTTACATTATGCCAACAAAAATGTTAACAGGCAATACTTCAAATGTTGCTCTGTGTAGCATTCGTTATTTTACCCGAAAAGCAGATTAGAGGCACTTGCTCTGCATGCCTTTATGGGCAACACTTCACTTTTGAAATGAAACCAGGAAACCAGTATTCACACTTCAGAAATACGACATAATGTAGGCAATATTACGCTGATATTACGCACATATTTCTGTCCCACTGAGCAATAAAGAGCTACCATGATTTTGGAAAGTTCAACTGCGATATAAATGCTACGGTACGAAACCGCCCGTCAATAGAGGCCTCCGTTCACAACACCAAATTCAAATTTTTCTTGCGAGAGTAACGATAACGCAGCTTCCGACTAACTCTTTACTGCGTCTACAGAATATCTAACCCACATGTTGTTATACGGTAGAACGCGCAGGTACAGGTAGCCTCCCTGCTCATCATTAGTTCCAGCTTCGGCCGGAACACCTCCTCTCTTAGGTGCAGGAAGGGAGTTCCGCAGTTTCTCCTATTAATTATGCAACCCAGTGGGTCTTTCCTGTTTGCTGCCCACGAGTCATACTGTAACTTTTCCTAAGCCTAAGCCTAATTCTAAGCCAAGCTACTGTGACGACAGTTCCCGAGGCTTAGGCTTAGGCGAGGGCTTCGGAAAAGTTACAGTGTGATTCGTGGGTAGCAAACAGGAAAGATCCCACCCAGTTAACAATAATTACTCTGAGTGCATGCAAAAAACTTAAGCGAAGAAGTAGCACTTACAAAATGCAACGAACTGAGCGCAAACCTTACCACGAACTCTAACGCCTGTAGCCAGGTACAGTACACTAGAAAATTGAAACATAGGCGATATCATCGTGCCGTCTTGAGAAGTAAACGGTAGTTGAGCGCGGAAGTCAAAAATGTGTGCTAAACACTTTCGACAATTCATTTGCACTTTTGTCTTCGTTATCAGTTACAATAGCGAATTTTAAAAATCTTTTGTAACTCACCACGTGAATGAGCTTTCCTAGACGGTTTTGATCGATTTTGCGGAACCTTTACGCTTCCTTTCCTTCGTTGGTGTCCAATCACCACGAATCTGGACCTGAAACACTTGAATCTTTAGTGATTTATCCCTAGTTTACCGTCGACTTTGTGATGCTCATGTTCGACGAGCTCTCTGCGCAGAGCGAGCATGAGCATCACAAAAGGTGGACGGTAGAATGGGATAAAATGATTAAAACCGCAAATATTTTGTTGTCGCTGTGCAACTAATAGTAGCCCGTGTTGGGAATTACAGCTTTCATTAAGAGAACTGTGCATTTAGAAGCGGAAGAGGAGAATAAAGCTAGCCGCTCCTCGGTTGGGATACATTATAGCTGTTTTCTTTTGAAATTTTTAAACTTCTCTCATATTTTATTGTCGATGAAAGTAAAAAGTGCATTTGAGTTCACTGGGGACAATGCTTTCTTTTTTCTTCATCCTGCTATTAACGAACTTTCTCTCCTCCCAAGCATTGACAACATGCGCCCATCAGACAGAACAAAACTGAAAGAACCGGATTACAAGTATCTGCCAGCAACATTAGTCCACTGAAACTGTCATGACCCGTTCTTTGGCGTTGCAACGCCGTCAGACTTGGGTAGGCCACGTAGCTTTGCGTCAGGAAGTCCAATCTTCTCACTAAATTCCTTCACGAGTAAGGGATTATGGCCCATGCAGTTGCAGCGTTCTCCTCTGAAACCGCACGCAAACGCCAGGTTTTTCAGATCGGCTTCCAGAGCGCCCACGATAGTTATAAATCTGGCGTGCGCAAGCTGCTTATCACCTGCGGATTCCATGCCAGATTTTGATGCCTGGCGTGAAGCAAACCTAAACACCAAAACGCAAATTCAAGAAAAAGTGTTCGTCGGGACCGGAGCAGTTGCGTACTTTATAAAAAGGGTAGAAATTAGAAAACAATATCGAATAACAACAACATGGATAGATTTGACTTGCCCTATTCTTCCTACGACTTAATAGAACAAATGGTCTTCCACTGATGCGTGGAGCTCCTAATCTTTGTGAACGAATTCTTAAAGTACCGATATTACAGTATCTAACATGAGCTGGCAAGAAAACCGCTACTGCCTCGTTTTGAAACAGAAGCACTACCTAACGGATTATTTCCGTATATACAATGGAAGTACCGCCTAAAAAAATTTTAAAACTTTTAAAAAAGGTTTTCCTTGTGTTTCGTAATACCACGCAACTCGAAGCAATGATGCGTAACCACCTTTCACTAGCAATCACTGCACTTACTGCCTAACGTTCTACCGTAACCTGGTTCGCCTGGTTATCACTTCTTCAAGTTGCATTATCTTTTGAAATGGAATCAAGCAACGAACATTCGAGATGATGTGCACGTAAAGGCTAATCTTATGCACTGGTTGGAAGAGCAATTGAAATGAGTAGTCGTAACGTCTGTGGAAACTTCAGCCGGAATATTTGTTCCTATCGTTGAAGCAGTGGAAGTACAGATACTTATAGCTGGTGCGATCGTTCCCAAATTAACGCTCAGTATTTCTCCAGTATGAGCGTCTGTGGTTGAGATCAAATGTAGAAAATTGAAATTATTCACGCACGAAATGTGGGATGGAAGGTTTGTCTGTGCGCTGCAAGTCGAACATAAAGAAATTAACGATGTAGTTACGAAGTGCGTTAGATCTGCTTCACCAAAGTCGAAAGCATTATCGGAACAACTTGTTTTGATCCCGTCATCTTGGTGCTCTTCGCTTGAAGCTTTTTGCGATTAGCCATACATACTTCTGCGCAATAGGTCTCAACAAGAGGTTTAAAATAATCGTTGAACGAAGTTGTAGACAAAGTTTATCAACATCTTCCATTGAAATATTAGACATTAGTTAAAGCTTTCAACAGTCGTACAAGTGGATACTTCTTTCCATCGCCGTTGCTAGCGCAGAAAGTGCCTCCAAAGTCGTCCATATCCAGCGACCATACAAACGCGCCGCCGTAGCCTTCCCTGATTATCCAGTCAATCTACCGTAAGGCAAAACAAAGCGTTAAACAAATTTTTTCCCACAAAAATTGCGCATACTTTATACATGAAACTTTCTTCATTGTCATAACTGAACCACTGATCATCCTTAACGAGATAGGGAGTTCTTGTTTCGTTATTCCAATATTGTTCTGCCCCGTTGGCCAACATTTCGCAACACTACAATGAGGAAGACCTTGTAACGCACTCTTACTTCCAAGTATGCGCTAAACTTCGTAGTAGGAAGCAATTCCCGACTCTCTTGTGTACTTCAACGACTGGGATGGACCATTCGCTGGAGAGCCCGGGTTTTTCACGGATGCGTCTTTCAAACGCCATCCACGACCGTAAGTTGGTAGTCCTATTATGGTCTTCTTTTTTGGCATTCCACGCGCATTCCAATGGGCAGCAGCGCCCGCCTTCAAGAGCAAGAAAACGTAGAATATTTTTGTCCAATGATGTTACTAGGCACGGGGGTTCATGTGGTCTAGTTAGCGTTGGGTTATACATCGGTATATAGGGTAGTTTTTGGCTTTCCTTGCGTGGTTATAAATCTAATACATAATCATCTCGGTATGAATAAAATTCAAAAATTGACAAGCAGAAAAACAAAGAATTGTAACAGTTACCACGGTAGATGGCGAACTAGAACTGCTGTCGCACAACTGGGAGAAAAGTGGACTATTGGTACCGGTCTGAAAATCCCATGAACCATAGAAATCGTATGACATGAGGTTAATGAAGTCCAACAGTCTAAAAGAGGTAAGGTGGAAAACTGCTGAGCGTATTTAAAACAGTTTGGCGGAATTTGATGAAAGTTACTTTGCCAGTTTAGGCACGTCGTAGACCGTGTCAATTTTGCTTTGCGAAGCGGATACTGCGGCAGTAAGCAGTAATCTCGACTTCCCGTGGTCACGCTTCTCTCGTACGAAACTGTCCCTCACTTCCTAAGCTGCTAATGATTATTCAATGGCGCACATAATTGGCAATCACTTTTCACAACCTGAAAAAGCTTAACCATATTGTTCTTATCTTCCTCGTTCTCAGGATATTCCCAATCGATGTCCAAACCGTCGAATTCATGTCTTCTTAAATATTCAATTACGGATTTGATAAATGTCTGCCTGTTCTCTGAGCTGAACGCCATAGTCTTGAATTTCCTGTGGTTCAGAGTTCATAGAAAAAGCAGCAGTAAAAAAGGCAGCGAGCGTCATACCTCGTACCAAAGGTCCAACCGCCAATAGATAGCAATGTCTTCAAATTTGGGTCTCTGCTTTTCAATTTCGCAATGCCTCGATACAGCGTATCGACATCGTTCCATTCAAAGTTCCTGAAAAACGAAATAAAGCAATGAACACTATGCTATTGCATTCTTAAACAATCGATTGCACCTTCACCAGGTTTTTGATAGACAGAAAAGACGCTCTGAACAATTCAAAAGCAAAAGCAGAGACCATAAAAACGAAGGCGCTTACGTTATTTCGAAAGTATCCTTCATCCAAGCAAATGCAAAAAAAATGTAATCACAAAGCCCGTCTTCATAGTTTTCCGGTAGGTACTTTCCGCTTTCGGGTCGGTATTGTGACCAGTTGGTAAAGTAGCATCCACGGATGAAAACATTCTTTTTCCCATCTTCGGCTAAATAAGGCTCGCATAGAAAATACAGCCAGCTGGATTGAAGCATCCGCTCTTATTTGAGTAACTCTACCGCTTCACATTCGCGGATTTCGTTTGTATGACAGATCAGCAAAAAGATAACACCTTTGTTGTAGTCTATGGAAACAATGGAAGTAGTATGCATTTACCGTCGCTTGTGTACATCCCTTGAACGGGAACTATTTTTGGACAATAGCATATAGACGGTGTCAACTCCTGCAGGGTCGTGGCATCCATAACTAAACGCACATTTTCAGGCCTTGTGTTAGTGACATCCACAATTGCCACGTCCGTCTTTTTCAGATATACGGTTCCCGAGGCGGTTGCAATGCAAGAGACATTGTAAGCATGATCGCACGTGCCAATTTCGGGATTGAAGAGTGTACCCGCCGAGCAGGTCATCAAGTAGGCTCTATCAAATGCGCACGAGTAGAAACCGTCGCAAGTAGCGGGATCAGGAAAAATCCCATCGGAAGGACATATGAAAATGTTTTCGGCATAGCATAAGCAAGCGAAGAAAACTGTCGCTTCAGAGAAAACGAAAGCAGCCGAAAGAATCATGCTACGATTTTGAGTTTTCCGAAAACTGTACGGGGTGTTATGCTTTGATAAATAAATTTCATTCGCAGTCGCGTCCCCTTCCGTTCACCAAAGGCAAAAGCGATCTACGTTGGCAAATCCTATAAATAAGAAATGTTATTTTTAAAATGGAAACTGTTTCTATTATAAAATCCTTTGCTTGGCAGTACGTGGGAGCATATGTGCAATTTCATTCATCAGCACATAACAGGTAGTAGTGCTTTATCAGATTTAAGCACTGAATGGAAATACAGCAACTATTTCGCTAAAAGCTCAAGTCTATTGCTATTCAACGTTTCATCAGCATTTCAAACTTCTCATATCAATGGAATGCCCTATAAACCAATACTTCCCTCCATCTCTTGTAACGCGCCGCATAGTTGCCTGTACCAAATGGAAAACTGCTTTGTAAATTTGCTATTGCGGTAAAGTACTGAACGCACGATGACTTTCAGGAATGTTTTGCATTACAAAAAAAACCTCAGCATTGCAAAGTCTATATTCAAAAGCACAAGTTCGAGCTTGAAGCTTTGAAAAGAAAATTTTGAGGATTAGACAAAAACGTACGTACACCTTTGGTCATGAGAGTTTTAAAGGAGAAGTGACAACGGCAGGTCAAACCGACTGGAAGCGCTGCCGTGCTCAAGCAAGGAAGTTTTGTCATGAAAACTCATATTGTGCGCCTTTTGACGTATTTTTCTTATTATTATAATTAACATAAATAGCAAATGCAGTCACGACACTCAGCAAACAAAGCAGTCCAACAAAAGCGCACAAGGGAGAACGCGCGCACTCGTTGACGCTTCTCTGTTTATTTGCCCGCCCTTACGACCAGAAAGAGTTCAGCCCATTTGCAGTTGAAGTGTAAGCAAATACAAACAACCTTCACGCGAAAAATAAAACTAGTTTGTCATGTAAATAATAGCAGCGGCTGCTGGGATGCTTGGAATGGCGATCTTAAGTTTGAATAGATGTTTTTCAATGTCAACAACTTCGCGAGTCCATCTTTAAAACAAACAGCCAATAGAAAAAGAGCAGCGTCGATACCACTCTCCTTCTTACAGTAATTCAAAAATTTGAAAGGAATTCAGGGAAACCTGACGCAGTCGGTTAACAACAGCAGCAATGGCCACACGGGAACGACACAAAAGACGATTATGAATTCGAAATTATATTTACTAGCGCAAATGCATTAGATCTTTAACCATAAATGTGAAGCATGAACTTTTCATTCCCGATCTCAGTTTAAAACCAATTCGTGAAAAATTTAGCGTGAGCGCGTACGGAGCAACAGTATTTGCCGCCGTCTGAGCATAACTAAAGCAGTATACGTATTAACGTGATAGAGAAATCAAGAAAGTTCGAAAATTGGGATTTTAAACAAAATCACATAAAGCAAAAGGATTTCGCGTATCGGCTTTTTGAAAACGGTGTATTTAGCGCTACATTCGATGGTGCGGTAATTCGCGCTGAAAAGTTTGCTTTATTCCAAGGAGCTTTCTGTAAGCTCAGCAGAATAAGCGACTATTAGTATCAGTTAAACATTGGAGGAAAGTTTTACTAAGACTGTTTGAACTTGAAAAGCCGCATCGATGAAGAATGCGAATTGCATTTGTATAGTACGAATTTTAAAGAGCTGCGACAGAGGTGGTAAAATGGGGTGTTAAAAGAAGTAAAAGTTATTCCTGCTTCCAGATGACGCTGTGCAGAAACGTCAGCAACAACTGCAAGACAAGTATTTATGTAGAGTATGTATACTCGAGCTACACGTAAGGCATTGAGACATTTGACTACTTCCTTGTACGACGACCGACATGGTTGCCAATTATTTGTTATTCTTCGTAGCTCGCGCTGTCGAATTTAGATTGACTGTGGTGCTCACTTCCATTTTCGAAATCCTTTCGAAATTGCTTAGCTTATTCGCACCACCATAAGACGAGGTCTTTTCTTCAGTGGCAGAACTTTGCAGTACAGTAGGAAAAAGTCTACTTGTTGCGGAATGAGCCGACGCAGCCGCTGAAGAAGCATTACTCGCAGAGATAAAAGACGCGTCCATTCCTTCAGTCGGACGAATTGGACTCGCACTTGCTGAAGGCTAAAAAAGTAAAAAACTGTAATGGATGAAGCTGACAGCTGGTCGAGTAAAAACGAGCGGACAATACAAATGAGCAACAATGGTAGAAGGGCGTAAGACGCTGAGATCTCTACCTTCGCGGGCCATGTCGAAGCTGACGGCCGTAAAGTGGGTTCTGATGGCTGAGAACATATCTAATTTTCACTGCTGAACAAAGTGCCATTTTCGCATTGTACTTTGACGGAAATTCCGCCCGACCAATTGTAAAACGAATACTCGTCGTCGGGACAACTAAAGGTACCTGGAAGCTCCTTGACCTTTTGACAGGCGATGAGCCTCCGTTCAATAGGCGAACAGATAGGCCACAATGCAACTGAGGAAAGTCACACCTGAGACGGCTTCTTCAAAAGGCTTTCTTGTTGAGGAGGTACCGCTGCTTAAAGGTGCTGACAAGTTGTTTGAAGACTTTTTTGACGATTTAAACTACAATAATCGCTTATAAACTTTTCTTTATCATTAAAAGTATTTGAAAAGACTTGTGGGATACTGATCGTATTCAGTGAAATCATTCGGAGCGATTTACGGTAATTTTCGCAGCTCAAGCTCTGCGGGTAATTTACGCATAAAAAGAAAAAAATGTAACGCTCACTTACGCCACGTTTATTCTCTTCGTATCTAAGTATTGAACCCATTGTCCGAACGAGCGGATACGTCACGCCCTTGTACTGCCGGCAAAAAATCCCTTTAAAGTCATCTGTATCAAGCGACCAAACAAACGCGCCGCCATAGCGATTTTCCTTGATCCATTGCAGCTAAAATATGGCCTACGTCATTTGGATTTATGATCATCGTGCTTTGAAAACCTTTCGCGTAAAACTTTCCCCGTCGTCGCAGCTAAACCACTGATCCCCATGAACCAAAATGAGAGAACCAGTTTCGTTGTCGCGGAAGCTTTTTGCTCCTTGCGTGAGCAGTTCGCAGGACTTGAAGTGATCAACGTTAAAGCACTGAGGATCGCTTTTGGCAAAAGGCTCACTTCGTAAAAGGCAATCACGCCAGCTGCTCTTGTGTAGTTCAACGGATGCGAAGCACCAGTAGCTTTCGAGCCAACCGAGAAATCATGGGCGTTCGACAATGTCCATCCTCGACCGTACGTTGGCAAACCGACGACAATCTTTTCCTTGGGCATACCTTTGGCGACCCAGAAATTAATCGCAGAGACCTGAAAATCAATAAAATGCTACAGACAACAGAACCTTCATTTAAACTCTTTACCGTCGACAGTGTTGAGTCCCATTGGGAGCGCGAACCCCCGACAGAAAATGGGCTATTTATGCCGGTTTTAGTCTCCCATGACCCGTGAAAATCGTATGTCATTACGTTGACAAAGTCCAAGTATCTGAACAGCAGAAATCGTTGAAGAAAAAATACGCCCCTTTACGTAAAGATGCATTGCCTAGCCAATGCTGGCACGTCGTATGCCTTTTCGATCTTGTCCTGGCCGGCTGCAACAGCAGCCGTGAGCAGTAGCGCTGGCTTTTTGCCCCTCCTATTCTCCCAATGGAATCGTTCAGCTATGGCCTGAAGTTAAAGATTAAAATGCAAAAGTTTAAAAGCTGAAACGAGCTCATACCTTGCACAGTTCAACCATGGCCAAACGATCTGACGCGGTGTCGGGATACTCCCAATCCAAATCGAAGCCGTCGAACGAATACTTCCTCAGGAAACGCATCAGCGAGGCGATGAAGGAAGTTCTCAGTTCGGCGGACGACGACATGTTTTTGAACTTTCTACGCAAAAATAATTACTCGTCTGCTTGTGCTACTACTTAGAAAGGTGGTTCGGATACTTCGTGCCAAAAGACCAACCGCCTAACGAGAGAAGCACTTTCAAATTGGGGTCGTGCCGTTTGAACTCGTTCATGACGTCATAGAAGCTTGCAACGTCGTTCCATTCGCTAGTGCTGACAATCAAGGCGCTTCAGCATCCTTGCATAGCAGCCGTTCAACTTACGTCACTTCGTACTTGTCCGACATGGCGGCAAATGCAAGAAACACATGAGTACAAAGGCCCGTTTCGTAGTCTCTGGCAAAGTAGGAGCCATTGTACGGCCTGTATTGGGCCCAGTTGGCCATGTAGCAGCCGCGAATGAAGTTTCCTTTCGATTGGTGCTTCTCGGAATGGCCTAAAAAATTTGACTATTATAACCATGGAATCTTTATAGCTCCTGCTAAAGTCATACCGCAGGACAGGAGAAAAAGCAAACTTAGGAGCACAGTGCGCGCCTTCATATCCAATGCTTTTCGCTCAACGTCAACTGAAGCTATGAATAAATAAGCATTATACCAAATAAAGATAAATGGATCACTTACCAATGCTCCCTTTTTCAGTTAATTGACTTTTGAATTATTTACTACCTTTTCAACAGTTACTTTCTTTAAAGTTAGTTTCTTTAATCTACCCATTTTGAGGTAGAAGTAAATAGTATACACTTAGCGCACAAAGATTTGCGCCGGCAGACGGCCACGCCCCGTAAGTGTTCGTCCATTCATCGGTGGCTATTAACCCGTACGATTTAAATGGTAAATAATAAACAAAAGCCCCGTTACGAAGTGTTAGTTAATTGAAAGGACTTACCAATGCAGAGAAAGTCGGATATATTTTTTTTGGAATGACAGATCTCCTGTTCGAGAACGAAAGTGACCAGCTAAAACGCTAAGACGGACAGAGCGCTGGTAAAGCCTCGTCTTGTTAAGCTATCATTCAACAATTTCAAACCGCAATGATATGCGACTTAAGTATTAGTCATAAGCGCACAATTTGCATGACCGCCTGTTTAAGGCTGTGCGTTAAGTGCGGAGTTCGAAAGGTTATAATGGAAAATGTTTGATTGCAAAGCAAATAGAGCACAGCGCATTTGCGCGTCCCAAATGAGGACTCTATGCAAAACAAATTACCATAAGTACAGAAGAGAGCAACGAAGGGAAAATTTTCCCTCGCTAATCGAACACGGACTCTTAGGCATTTGAATACTGCACGCAGCTGAGAAGGAGAATCGGTCCTTTCAGCCCATGTTAAGCTCGCTCGAACGTTGGCAATATCTGTCAGTAAGTTGGTAGTATCTAGGCGCAAACCTAACGAAGCATTTTTGACTTAGGTCTGCGACAAAGCAGTCATCCATATAACCAATGCAACCACATCTCATTTGCTTTAGGCATAATCTTAAAAATACAACTCCCTATAAATTGTACGCGAAATGGACGAAGCTTTCAGGAAGCAATCTACATAGACGTTGAAGACTTACTTCTGGAGAGGCTTTGTCAATTAAATATAGGTTAGGGTCACTCGTCCGAGCGGCCGAAATCTCAATTAATGTTTCAAGCCATTCGCAAATTCGACCCATTTGACCTTTCGGGATTTCAGCCATTCGGGCAAATGACAGCCAATGACTAAAATTTGCAAGAAGGGTTGGTCTTGACGGGATAAATTGCTTAATTTTTCAAAAATAAGCCTAATACTCAATAAAGAATTGGGAAAAAAGCATTACGCGCCTGCCAGCACGACGTCACGTTCTCGTGACGCAATTCGCATATGCATACACAAAAAGCGTTTATATAGAAAATCGAAATAGTTAAAGTGTAGTTGCCGAATTAGGGAAATTGGCAAAAAGAATATAACTTCTACGAGCACAGCGACATAATAACGTTATGCAACAATTTTAAAAAAGGACTGCACTGTAATACACAAGCGTGGATGGTAGCAACGATTTGGATAGTAGGCAGTCGGATGTACATTGCACACTTAGAATTTGAAGTCTTTGTATTTCTTCGATCCGCTCGAAGATTTCTTCTCTTCTTGTGCTTTTCTTCTGCGCTGAAAAAGGAACAAATTAATTTTATAATTTATAAGGTCAGCCAACATTTCGGAATAGTAGTGAAGCGTCAGCTCACCTTTTGACGAGCCGCGTGCTCAGCCACCAAATCGGAAAAGTCGTCATCCTTGCTCAACTGTTTCAAGCCTTCCTCGTACTTCTGTTGCAAGCCGCTGGCGTCCGCCAAATCCAGTTCGTCAGGATTCAGCGATACTTCAATTCCACCATCCGACTTCGTGTCTTTCCTCAAACTCATAGCGGCGCTAACGTCGTATACGTGAGTAGAGCCCATCATTTGGCCGGAGATGCGCTCCACCTTCTTTTCGGGCAAAACGGAGTACAACGACGGAACCTCACCTCTTCAAAATAGCCAAATAGACGGATTCAGGTTGCTAACAACATTAGCTCTTACTCTGCCTCCTCCAGCAACTTCTTCTTCCTCAGTTCAATGGTGTCCGGAGTTTCAACACCGCCTGAAACGCCTGTCGATATGCCGCTGGGAGTGATCAACCTAAAATTCGCAATAGCATAAACGTTAGTGCGTAAGCTATAATGGCATGCCTACTCACCCTTCGACAACTGGAGCGGGAAGATTATCCTCATCTTCATTTGCTTCCGCTTCGGATTCCGACTCTTCCTCGCTAGACTCTTCTTCGCTCTCCATTTCGCCCCAATGTCTAGTTTCAACTTCCTCTTCCTCGGGCATATTCTACAAAAAAGTGATAATCAAGGACAAATTCAAATTTTTGAACAAAGCAACGCACTCCTGGATAGGGAAGGTCGACGCCAAAGACGTCGCCGTACAGCGGACGGCCAGTTTCGTCCACGGGTGGTTTACCCCAACCGCCAGCGTGATAACCAAAAGCGCAGCCGTCCGGTATGGGAGCATTTAGTCCAGGAATTTTCAAATTTGGATAGCTCGGAGGCGGACCGTAACGCTGCATGGCGATCAACCACGGCGGGGGATATCTATGCGCATTCTGAAAAATTCAAATTTAAAAAAAAACGCCTAAACAAATTCATTTTTAAAAAAACTTACAGGACCGACCGGCATGCCAAGGGCAATGCGCATCTCGTCGGAAAGTTCGCCCGGCTTCTTTTCGCGAAGCCGCGTTTCAAATTCCTTTCCCTGAATATAGGGTTTGTTGGAAAATTATTGAGCACGCGGCAAAAAGCGTTAAGGCCAACCTCGAAGTAAAGATCGCCAACCATTGTCATTCTTGGCTTCGTTTGCCAACGGAAAAACGCGTCGTGCAACTTTTGATAGTCAATATCAATTTTGCCCATTTTTGGTCGAATTCTTTCTCGCATTTTAGTCTTCAAAGACTTTTCATCTTCCTAAACGTGCTTGGTCAATTATCCTTTGAGGATTACTTTTACCAACGCTTTAAGAGCTTGCATACTGTAGCTTCGTCAGCATGCAAACATTTCCATAAAAGGGGCTCAGTGCATAGAAAGGCTTAGATGTGGAAAAGGATGTTGAGCAGAATTGGAAATATGCAAATGCAAAGTAAGGTTGAGCAAAGTACCTTTTCTTGCAATGATTGGCGCATTTCCATTATGCCGGTTCTTCGGATGAACTCAGGCAATTCAAAAGGGGGCTTTTCGAAGCCGCGCTTTCCCGCCAGATATTTTCTTTTGAAGCACCAATGCCGCGGAACGGGTACTGTATTCTTGGCAGACTGCAATGCGAGTTGCGAAAATGTAAAGCTACAATAGTTGACTGTAGACAAACCTTCAGATGGACTAACAACTTTGGATCCTTTGCAGTAACGTCATGCCACTCAACGACGTCTGGTCGCTTTGTGCTCTTAAAACATTGGTAAGAGCAAAACGCCAATAGGGGAGAGAAGGTTAGCTCTAACCGCTTTAAGTTCTCCGATAGAGGGACGCATCAAAAGGCGCAACTTCTTCTTTGATAGCCTCGGCTTCTCTGCATCTTCACGAAGCTTTGCCTGCTTTGCCTCTTCGACATCTTGAACGATACGCTCTACGATGGCTGCTTTGGGCGCCAATCGCTCTCGGTTCCATTTTTCGAACTCCTCTCTTCGCTCCTCCTCTTTAACAATGTCCTCAGGAGCGGACAGCTGCAATATTTGCATAAAGTTTAAATTAAGCCCAATCTTCAAGTAAACTACAAAAGTTAGAAAAAACTACCTTGTACGTCTCGAATACTTTCATGAAGTACAAATACATTGGATCACTCAAGTCTGGTTCTTCAGTGATATATCTAAAGAAAAATTTGACAAATGGAATGGGCAAAGATGCAAGTAAAACATACTCCACTTCAATGTCTTCATCCAAGGAATCGTCGCTTGCTGGACCATCCTCCATCGCGTTCTTGTCGTCGGACAAGTCCAGGTTCGCATTCCTTTTCGCTGAACGTTGTTCACGTCTACGCTTCTTGTATCGTTTCTTCTTTTCTCTTTTCCTATCGGCTCGACTCTGCAAAAATTAGTACCAATAGAACCGTACCCTCTCGAGCAGCACCACTAACCATCTTTTTGCCATTGGGTTGCGCATCAAGTTTGTTTGTTGATTCGTTGCTAACCGCCAGTCCATTTTCGGACGATTGGCTGCTGCTGTCAACAGAAACTGAAGAGCTGATGCTCTCCGAAATGGGCGTTTCTGTAAGACCAGAATATGAATTTATAACTAAGACTTTAGTATTGGTAACGACAAATAGTTCCACCTTAGAACGCAACTGTTTATAATTAGGTCTGGATCTTTTAGAACTCGCTTATTTTAAGTTAGACTGTTGCAATGAAGATACTTGTGAAGCTGTGACTTGCCATACATAAATAACAAGAGACTATGGTTCGACATTTGCGACGCACAGTAAACTTGCGAAATGACAATAAACAACACGAGAAGTCCTTTCGCACAGATTAGTTTGAAAAAGTAAAAACAATTCTTTGTCTTAAACGCCACAAGAACCAAAAGAGTGCAAAATATAGATCTGGAAACGTGAAACACAAATGCTCAATGTTGTAAAATTATTGCCACCTAAAGGCTAACGAACGCATGCCCGCTTTTAAAATTCACCAAAATCTACAAACGTAGCTTCTTAAAACGGTAATATTTTTTTCAAAAAAGGCAACTAACACGTACCTGCCATCTCGACTTGATGCAAAAACACAATGCAATCTTAATGATTTTCACGTTTGTTAAACTCAGTGTGACTGGTCCATTAACACTAAAATTTAACCATTACCGGTATTAGTCGTCTCCCGCTTCCTCTTTAAAAGGTAACCGACAAGCAAATTTAAATTGTCAAGAACAACATCTTGCGTGAACGATTTTAATTTTCAGATTTTTGAAATGAATTTATTCATCTGTTGATGGCACAAGTTCTCTTTTTTATTCTAGTTGTTGGTCCGCTCTAGAGCAAAGCTACGTTAGTGCGAATGTGTGTGACTATAGTCCGTTAAATGGTGGCTTAACATATTATTAGTTAGTCTGGTACTTGCGCATTCTTATTATTACTACAGTAAGGTTGTTTGTTTCGCTGAAAACGAGGCATTGTAGGTCTCGTTTGCCATGCTCGATCAGTAAATGAAGAGAGTGGTTTCACTCTTCACGCTACCATGATTTTACAGAGTAAAGCTCACCTGCATCAGTCGCGTCGACTGATAGTGCAGATGGTACTAATTGATGGAGCTTCTCTGTAGTATATCTTACGTGTCTATTATTCACTGCACTTATCTCGGAGCAGACTTCCGCTGATTGGTGTGTCTATTATTCATGATGGGCAGAACGCCTTCTTTGGCTGAAGGAATTTGAAATATTCAGCATATCTCGTGAGATAGATGGCATTAAATTAATTCTTCATTGGGAGGTAAACAGTCTCCTACTGCGGCTTGCGTTTTTGACGTTATACAATCGAAGCCAAATGGCAGCGGTTCGTTTGTCGGAGACAATAATGGAACATTGAAAAACTCGATCCTGTTGGACAACGACAAAGCCGCACCATTGCAAAGTGGTTACTTGAATTTTCATCAGGCAGCCTTGTAGAGCTTTCAATAGTTCGTGCGCCGGTGAAAAGTCTATTTGGTTATGATATTATTCGATTGGATGGCTTCTAGACTTCGCAGGAAGACGTTTCGAGGCAACCTTGATGTGTGCCTCATGTTTCTCAAACTGTCTTCCATAACGTGCGCACTGGCAAAGATATCCACAGTATATAGGCAGCCATCCGTTTCACTGTCCTCTTGTTGTCGGTGATGACGTCGTCTGAGTGCTCCTCTGCTTAGTAACGTCATCCACCGAACGCAAATGACGTCACAGATAGTGTTCAAGCAATTCTTCTGCTTCCAGAAATGAGCAGCTTCACTCGACCTGTGGAGATCAAGATATTAACAGCGACATTCAAAGCCTGCTACTCACGGCGAACTATTAAAGAAATGATGAAGTTCGGCAGATAGTGAAGCTAGGCGCACATCGAGGGAATCTTTCCCATTATCACGAATGCTGTTGAACAATTTGGCATAGACGTGGAGCAAGGTGAAAGCAGCCGTTTCAAAACTACATCAGCAGATTGTTGTTGACACCGACACGTCAGGCTGGATGGTCTTATATCATCTTGTTTTCCACACGCTTACTCATTTCGTTTTGGCACGTAGGTGCTTCGAAGTTATTTTCTTAATAAAAGAAAGTTCTTTCCATTTGCGGTCGTCTTTTCCGTTCCGGGTTTAAAACTGCTGTTACCAAATTTTGACATTTTCATCGTTGTTGACTCGGCGGCGCCGGAGCAATTCAACTTGACCTAACCGACTTGACCTGAGCTCAACTTGACCTGAACCGACTTGACTTGAGCTCAACTTGACCTGAACCGACTTGACTTGAGCTCAACTTGACGTGAACCAACTTGACGCGAACCAACTTGACTTCAAGTCAACTTCCCCTAGAAGCAGTTGGTCCTGTCGCCATACCTGCGCTTACATATATGGTTTG
>KN538381.1:782571-806085 GCA_000797535.1 Trichuris suis
AACATTTATGGCGCATATGACATATACGCCGCATACGTTCCTTACAAAGAAGGTATTTGTGACATGCACGGCCTCTACGCCAGTTTTTTAGCACCTGTGGTAAGCATAATTGTATACGTAGGATATGTATCGTATCTACTGCATATGTGGTATACACTGCTCGTAAAGAAGGTATTGGTTAAATCTAGCGTCTCCGCGGCTCGCGTCTATTGCATACAGGGAATACTGTATATACCGGCGTATCAGACGGCCCTTCAATGCAGCAAAATAGGCCTCAGAATTAGAGGCCGTCTTATACGCCGGGTACAACGCTGGANTGCCTGAGAAGTTCCGTCGGTTGATTTTCTCTGACGATAACCACGCAAATTGTCCTGTCCTGCACGTCACGTTGCGGCGTCACCGTTATCCTTCGTTTGGCATTCCAGAGACTTACTGACCTAGTGACCCAGCGGCCTGACCTAGTGACCCAAAGACCTAGTGACCTAGTGGTCCGGTGACCCAGAGACCTACTGGCCCAATGACGGAGTTACACTGACCCAGTGACCCAGAGACATACTGACCTATTGACCCGGCGACCCAGTGACCTAGTAACCCGGTGACCTAATGACCCAGTGACCCAGAGACCTAGTGAGCCGGAGACCGATGACCAAGTGACCCAGAAACACAATGACCTAGTGACCCAGCGACCCAAAGACTTAGTGACCTAGTGACCTGGTGATCCAGTGACCTAATGACCTAGTGACCCAGAGACCTAATGACCTAGTGACCCTGAGACCTAACGACCTAGTGACCTAGTAACCCGGAGACCTAGTGACCCAGTAACCCAGTGACCCGGAGACCTAATGACCCAGAGACATAGTGACCCAGAGACATAGTGACCCAGTGACCCAGAGACCTAATGACCCACTGACACAAAGACCCAACGACCTAGTGACCCAGAGACATACTGACCTAGTGACCTAGCGACCCAGTGACCTAGTGATCTGGTAACCCAGGTGCCTAGTAACTTAGTAACCCGGAGAACCGGAGACCAAATGACCCAGTGATACAATGACCCAACGACCTAGTGACCTAGTAACCCAGTGACCCGGAGACCTAAAGACCCAGTGACCAAGAGACATAGTGGCCTAGTAACCCAGTGATCCGGAGACCTAATGACCTAGTGACCCAAAGACCCAACGACCTAGTGACCCAGAGACCTAGTGACCTAGTAACCCAGTGACCCTGAGACCTAATGACCTATTATCCCAGTGACCAGGAGACCTACTAACCTAGTAACCCAGTGACCCGGAGACCTAATGACCCAGTGACCCAGAGACATAGTGACCTAGTAACCCAGTGATCCGGAGACCTAATGACCTAGTAACCCAGAGACCTAATGAACCAGTGACCCAAAAACCTAGTGAGCCACTGACCCAGAGACCTAGTGATCTAGTGACCCGGAGACCTAGTGACCTAGTAACCCAGTGACCCAGAGACCTAATGAACCAGTGACCCAGAGACCTACTGGCACAGTGACCCAGCGACATTGATCCGGTGGCCCAGAGTCCTGCTGACCTAATGACCCAGTGACAGTGACCCAGAAGCCAACTGACCTAATGACTGACTGCGCTGACCAAGTGACCCAGAGACCTACTGACCTACTGCTGCACTTAGCCAGTAACCTAGTGGCCCAGTAACCCGGCGACCTACTGACCCACTGACACTGATCCAGTGACCTAGCGACTTATTGACTCACACACTGGCCTAGTGTCCCAAAGATCTGATGACCCAGTGACCCACTGACACTAACGCGGTCGCCCAGATACCTGCTGACCTACTGGTCGAGTGACACTGACTTAGCGACCCAGAGACCTACTGACCCACTGACCCTGGCCCTGTGTCACTGACCGAGTGGCCTACTGACCTACTGACCCTGGACCTGCTGGCCTACTGACCCAGTGGCCGACTGACCTAGTGATCCCAGCGACCTACTGACATACACCTACTGGCCTATTGACCTGCAGACCTACTGACCTACTGACGTCAACCTGAAGGACGCGTCAACATGATCTACGGCAGCGTCAGCCGCTCCTAATCCACGGAGCTGCCGCGTGAAAATGTATTGGAGTCAAGATGAACTGCTTACTGCTCCATAGGCCAACTGCACATGAAATTCTTTTTTAATAAATGGGTCTTTCCTGCAGCCCCACAAACATAGAGCAATCCGCGGAAGTAAACAACGAAAAGTAGGTACACTAAGACGCCAGTGAACAGGCTTACTGTGGTAAACATGGCGCAGTGACGTCAACAGCGAAATTTTTTAAAAACGCTTTTTTCACACCCCGGTGCCTCTGTTCTTTTCCTGGGAACTCCAGGAGCGTTTAAACGACTTTTCCGCCATAATTAGCTCTCTGTGAGGCCTACGTCACGTTACTTGAACAAGTTGTCTTCCCAACCATACCGGTGCTGCTTTTCTGCGCTTACCGAAGCCTGCACTTATAAACCGCATAAAGTTGCACGAAGGAGTATGTTTACCATTCGGGAGCCTGGCTTGGATCCATTCGCCAAACAACCCTCCCGCTCTTCCTTAGGCCTTTGTCGCTTGAAGACATGGGCTGCCTTGAGACGTCTGCGTTGGCGACGTCGCTGTTGCTTAGAACTCATCCTGACTAGCAGTGTTGCCTAAGTGGCATAACATTTTATGCAGTCCTGCAAAATGCGAGCGTAATGCACAAGCACGTCACTATACGCTTGCGACCATCCTGTTCTACCACTGCCTAAGCCTAAACATATGGTTTATTGCGCCAACTTGCGACTCCAGTAGACTAGGCGAAAAATTAATACTGTAACGCACAAGTGATGCTCAGGCGAGTAGTACACGTGTAACGCTCTAATCGATGTTCAGGCTACTAATGTTACGGTAGTGTGCGAGTCAGTCGGCTCTTAGCGAGGTGAATAAACGGTCAGACAGTTCGGCCTGCGGCACGTTAAAATATTAAAACTGAACTGCTGTAATTACTGTGAGCTCACAAGTTACAAGTCTGAAAAGTAGAGTGAGATGCTTTTAATTGAAGGATAAAAAGGAATGGAGCTACGAGCACAGTTATTAATAGTATTAATTCTTCTCGGTACGCAGTTGTCCACTAATATGCAGTTCACAGCTTCTACGGAATACTTCGAACAACAGTAATAAGGTAGTGTGAGCATATGCACGCATTAATGGACAAGCCTTTAAGATCATCAGCAGACTATAGTTAGCCTTAGCAAATTAAGTGGCAACGTGATTTAATAGCGTAGGTCGAACGAAAAATGAATCCACCTGCATTCTCCGACGTCAAAACAATGGATAATAGAAAGGACAAAGCAGTAGTGAATCACCCTATCTTATTTATTTTATTTCTGTTTTGCATTTCACTTCGTTATTCGTTGCATTGTTTCATTTAGAATTATCATTAAAAGAAAGCTTTTTATAGTTATATATTATCATTTTATTTTAAATTCGCGAGCAAAAACTAATTATCTTTTAGAGAGGACAGTTGACGACATGCAAACAAAGCGTAGGAGGAAACTTGCGCGAATATGCTTGAACAAACGTGAAATGCGAATATTACTATTATTGTTAGTATTTTATTCCATGTTTGCTGAAGAGAGCTTAAGCAAGCGAACCATGCGTATTACCGCCTCGTTTGAAAGAAAGGATTTCCGTCAACTATTGACATGCGGCTAACAACGAGAAGAAAAATGGAATTTTTGAAAAACCTCATCAGTACTAGCAAATGCGCAGGATTTTGATCAGCTGGATGGGCCAGTTTAAATGAAACAACTGCAATTGCAGCTGTCTGTCATGAAGCTTATAAAATGGCTGTAGGCGGGAAAAATAACCCAAAGTAACCCTCACATGAACACTGCGTTGATTTTCCTAGCTGCAGCGTACTTTGCATGTCTGGTGGGTGACCATGGCATTAGTCCATTAGCCCATGTATACGTATTGTAGAACGCGGAAAGGTCACCATGCGGTGTGCCAGAGGATAATGGCTTAATGGTTTCCTTTCAAACCACCACCGAAAAGGATCGTCTTCCTGTAAGTTCAACACCATGGGTTGTCGCCGTATATGTTTCGGAAGTTCGTTTTGGATCGCCGCAAGTTCGCCTCTGTTCGGGTTACATGGTAAATGGTCGTAAGGACATTGTTCTGGTTGCAGATGATTGCGTCCAAAGGTAAAAAAGACCAGTCTATTAGACTGATAGATTGAGAAGAAAATTGCAGTGACAAAAAAGTTAAAGTAGCCGTTGAATTCGTCAATCGAGTGAACAATACTGATCTTCGAATTAATGCTAAACAACTTGTCAAGTTGGGCGATGTCAAAAAGGATGTTATCGGAAATGTACTTGTTCTGAAGCTGGAACAAAAGATTCCACCAGAAATAGCACAGTATTCCATATGTCTGCCAGAGATAGGAACAAAGTTTTCACCGGGCGAATGTTTGCTGTCACGATGGGTGGTAGAAAAAGGTAAACATTTTTTCAAACTCTCTCTCTCTCCCTATGACAATTTCAATTCAGGTAAACCTCAGGCTGTCTACGGAAAGGACGCTAATGGCATTAGCGAACTATACTGTATTGAATTTGACAAGAGATATTCGCCAAAAACTGGAATCTGCCTTAAAAGCACAATGGAACAGTTGAAAAATTCACTGGTATGTCAACTGCAAGCGGCTACTCTTGAAGTCATTCGGACTACTACCAATGCGACATCAATTTACGTTCAGGGCTCTAAAACAGAACTTGATTATCACTTTTTTAAACGCAAAGTATTAATATTAGCTACATTCCATCCATAATGCGCTAGTCGACAAAGTCTTAGAAAGTTTCGCAGAGAGACAAAAGGCTACAGTAAGGCAACTGAAAGCTTCTAAGCAAAATAAGCACTATTCAAGATGTTCAGCTGAGTAAAACAAAAGCTTTCAGTTTCAAAATAAAAAGAGAATGTTGCTGGGTAAACAACATAAAGCTTTTATTTTGAAGTTACGCAATTCGTAAATGCGAGTGCAGTGAAGAAGTTTTATGAGCATTCTGTCAGCAATTGCTTCTCACCATATATTGCCTATGCTGCAGACATGATTTCCTTGTTTAGAATTCGGGCGAAGCGGTCGTCTGTCACCACAATAATATCTGGTATCTTTACGGAATTGGATTGCAACAAAGATATCCTACGCACAAACTGTTCGCAAAGGTCGACAGAGTACGTACGGAGTACGAGAAAGCTTTGCGTCCTCGCTTCAGACGCTGAGCCAATTACGCATAGACGCAACAATTTGAATCGTTTAGCAACTGGCGTATCTTAGCGCATTCTGCCAAAAATGCAAATGAATAAACAACCCTTTCAGGATCATTTGAACTTTTGCAATTTTCGTTGATCATAGCGCAGCGGGAATCACAGACGGCGTAGGCGGCAGATCCTTTCCATTACTGAACTGTCAGCGGTAACGGAGACACTATTTGCTTTAGGAAGTCGTCTTTCCTAAGCCTTCTTTGTCCAAATAAAGAAAAAGCAAAACTAATCTATTGACGCTTGCAGCCAGTGGCAGCATAACACAGCTTGCAAAAGAGTCTCACCTGAAAGATGGCCTACAGATTGGCTAAAAGGATCCGTTACAAAACGGCGATAAGCCAGAGAAGTTGTAATCGATTGACCCAACTATGGTCATGGATAAAGGGATTAAAGCGTCGGTGATTGCAGAACATAACAAAGAATATTAAGCCAAGGATGGCGTTTCATGTTAAGAAAACTTAAAGAGATACTCTTCCTATGGCATAATACAACACTGGTGCGTGAGATGTAGACAAGCGCTATCGATTGTTTTGGGTATTTTTCATTGCGATAAATGGATGAGCATTTAGGATATGTGGCAGAGAAGTATCAGGGTGAAGACGGCTCTTAGGCACGCGTCGAGAAGCTTAAGATATGAACGGAACTTCAAACTAACCTGAAAATCCTTTACGTTTCGGTTGGAATTTTCTCCATTATCGTCGTGCATTTCTTCGCTCAATAGGGAGCAAGAGCAGTGTTGGAAACTTGGGATTAAAACAATTAATTTTATTAATGGCCAAAAGTTGTCACGAATGACAGAAAGTCGCGGAATACAAAAAATCAATTATTCAGCTTTTTGTTAAGGCCAATAAGAAAGCTTGAGCTAAAAAATACGCTACTGATACAAGAAACTGTGCTTTTAAAGTATTAACATCATATAGCATCAGTTGGGGATGGCAGCAAGTTCGAGCAACTTTGAACAACTCTCGAACACCTTGTTGACTTCGAGTTTCATTGTGAAGTGCAGCCTAAGGTCCACCCAGGAACTCGTTACGTCAGCTATTTACCCATTTGACAAACAGTGCAAACAAAGTAACTAAACTTGTCTGCTCTCTTCCGTTGAGCGATCGCGATCGCTTGTTTTCTGTCAGTTTCAGACGGCCCAAAAAACGAACGATTTTTTAATCTTTCTTTTAGTCAATTTCAAATTCAGCCATTGGATCAAAAATTAGGGCTTTTGGAGCTAAGCTAAGCCAATCTGAGTTTGGGGGAAATAAAGTTCTGCTGCGCTCATGTTTGCTGAAGGACCAACGTTTGAAAAATACCTTGCCATCTCAGCGACTCATTTTCAGAGCTTCACAAGCAATTGGATAAAGCTAGAAACAATTCTTGCTAAAAGAAAGCCTCAACAAAGCAATACATGAAGCGACAGCAAAAACGCAACGCCGCGGGGTTTACTGTAACATTTTTGAAATAACACGCAGGTAGAAACAACAATGTTCTAAAATTGGTTTATTTTAAATATTGTTGACGAGAAACCACTGCACTTCTATTGACAGTTTGCGTCTTTTTTAGCTTAGCGTTGACTTTCCATAGCAGATATGTTTTTTCCAAGTTTTGCGAGTACAGGAAACGAATGCAGCCGCGATCCTTTTCGAATAAGGCGCGTACGACATCAGTTTATTGTGCCCGCAAAAGACAATGCTCCGGCTACATGGTTTTGCGTGCCTACGCAGTAAGCAAAAGTTCAGGTGCAGGCTTTTGCTTATTTGGCAAGCGTAGAAATTCCAAGATTTAAAATTGTGTTTCAAAAATTCCCCAGACCGTTGCAAAGAAAAGGCAAACGCTTGGAAGCAAGCTAAGCACGGATGATCACGTGTTCTTCGCGAATGGTACTTGAATACAGTTAAGGCAGGCACCTCTGAAATCATATGGTCGCACAGGCAAACATCGCTAGTGCTAGCGTGTCCGTTCGTCTGGACGTCACCAGCGATGGAGGACGTCCGTGTTGAGGAGCCGCCAACCGCAGGTTTGCAAGAGATGGCATTGCAACGACTGGACACCGGTCTGGACGTTGTGCGAGTGTCCAGCGAGTCGAAGCCGCTAACAATCGCAGGAGCGCCTTCGCAGTACGTCAAATTGAACGTCGGCGGATATCTGTACTACACAACGGTTGGCACTTTGACAAAGCAAGATTCAATGCTTCGCGCCATGTTTTCCGGGCGAATGGAAGTGCTGACGGATCCAGACGGATGGGTGCTAATCGACCGTTGCGGTAAGCACTTTGACGTCATCCTGAGGTTCCTTCGCGATGGTCACGTTGCTTTGCCCAACTGCGCCACGTTCGTTCAGCACATCATGGCCGAAGCGAAGTACTACTGCATGCAGGTAGTCTGTTGCGCGCAGAAGTCGTTGAAAGCCTTAGGACGCTTTCAAGGACCTCGTTCATCTATGCCAAAATTGGCTCGAAAACTGCGAAGCAATCGAAGAAGAGGTCAGAGTTTGCCGCGTTCCAATCATATGCGAACCAAGCGAGGAGAAGCTCCTTCTCTTCTCCACAAGTCGAGTATGCATATTATTCGTTTTTCGAATTTCGTCCTTATTTTTACCTATCCTTTTAATAGCCGGCAATCAAATTGCTTCTCAATCGTCACAACAACAAATACTCATACACGACGCCGTCCGATGATAATCTGCTGAAAAATTTGGAACTGTTCGACAAGTTGGTCGTACGATTCAATGAACGCGTACTCTTTATCAAAGGTGCTTACTCAACCACCATTGATGGATGCCGTTCGCTTTTGAAACATCTTTCCTATTTAGACATCAGCGCCGCAAATGAAGTATGCTCGTGGACCTTCTTTGGCAAAGGACAGAAAGTGGCCGAAGTGTGCTGTACGTCAATAGTCTACCAACCGGACCGTAAACAGACAAAGGTGGGAAAAAGGAAAAGGCATTCGATCGATTGATAGATCGATCGGCGGCCAGCCGTTGCACCTTTTGAATTGCACTTCCGTGTTGGAGCTCCCAATTAAGCAGCGCCCTATGGGAAGCGTACGCAAAATTAGCAATGGTCACCTTGGCCCGACCCGCAGCCGCGTATGTTTACCAACGCTGTCGGTCGTGTCAGCTGCTGCCCGGTCTCCGTATATGCAATGCAGCCGCGCGTGTTTTCAGCAATGCACGCTAACGGGGGGACTTTCGTCTCAATGTTTCCAGTTTGCAAACTCTCCATTAACCCTTCGGGCGGCTGTTGTTTGATCGATAATTTCTGCTTTGAGTGTTTACTAGAACTTATCATCTATGCATATATTATTCCTCCGAATCATACGCGACCCAACGCTGAGATGACCCTGACTTCTAGCCGCACAACTGGTTACACCCATAACGGCGGCGATATATAATGGACAAACGGGGCAGGTCAATGACGCACCTACAATCAATGCTTCAACCTTGTCGTAGTCGTCTCATTGAAACGAGTCACTAAGGGCTATCAAATTGCTCTGACCCAGTTGATCGCAATTGCAGGTTGAATTTCCCGAGGCGCGTATCTACGAGGAGGCAATGAATGTGCTGCTCTATGAACGGATGGCTTCGCCCACAGGTTGCAACGACGCAAGTTTGCAGACACCGATGTGCCAGCATTGCGAGACGCAATGTTCCACCGAACGTATGAAGTCGAGACAGGCTCGATGGAAGCGAGTTTCCTACGATATTGAATAGTTGGCTGTTCTACACGCACACATACGTACATATTGTAGGCGCCCCCTTTCGTGGCAGTCTAACTTTGTTCCTTCCTTTCTTTTGTTTTCGGTGCATTCTGTGCAATTCTTGCTTGCTTCCTATTAGCACAGTCGATTCCACGGAGATGTATAAATGCTGTTCTCTCTGTTTGGTGTCGGAGAGAGCGATCGAATGCGCGCGCCAATACAAGGTAGACAAAAATTTAAGGAGACGAGCAAAACGGGAACTTTTGTGCAAGCAGACATTGGCAATCACAACCAAAGCGGGCGAATATTGACGAACGCTTTGCGCGCGGTATCGCTCGTTCGGTCGCCTGTAGCCATCCATCCACTGAAGAAGAACCAAAGTGTGAGCACACCGGTTAGAACAACGATTCGGCGCTGCGCGACACATGCGACGACGGATAGCTGGGACTGCGTTCCAGACGCTTGCGAGGCAACTTTTCAAACACCTTAAGCAAGGTGTTGAAACTTGGCCGATCGCCCAGACGAAACGCCCAACAGGACATGCAGATCTCCTAAAAAAGAGCATCGCTTAGTGGGGTCAAGATTCGTCAAGGTGGAACCCAAAAAATCGCGCCGTTTCCTAAGTGATATTTTAGGAACCGTCAAATTTTTCCAAAGGGCGTAACTGAACAACGCCCTGACGTCTGCCAAGCAAATATATGCGAATGCGTCGTCTTGAAGAAGAGTTACGTGCAAAACGCTCGGTCAAGTTTGCACATCGCTGTAGAGAAAAGGGCCGCCAAGATTTGCAAAACGAAATGTGACCTACAGAATCGTCACCCGCAGCGTAAACGACTAGTGACGAATCGAAAATGCACGTTATCAGAACTACGCGATGTCTCTTTTTCCATAAGTAGTAACTGTAGTTTAGAAGAAGTCTTTGAGTCTTGCCGCTGTTCGACTTTGGAAGCAAAATGAAAAAACAGTTGCGCTTTCTTGTCCCAAAGGAGACAGCTTCATTTGTCAATGCAACTGGGTTGAAGGAAGGGAAAATCGTCAGCCGTCCCTGGCGTTTCCGTCAGCGAAACTTCGGCTCGGTCGCTAAGGCTGCAAATTTGAACTTTTAAAAAATTTGCATATCGCGGAAGCAGTCGGCAATTAGCCTACAGCCGGCGCCTTGGCACAGTTGTGATGTAGGCTCGTAAGCGTCGCTTCGACAATATGCAAATTTTTTCGAAGCTTCACATTAACCGTTAAGGTTGAAAATTTGACTTTTGACAAAATTTGGATAACTTCGCCTCGACGACATGCAAATTTTTTCGAAACCGGCTCGGCCGTCTGGAAATTTGAACTTTTGAAAAAATTTGCATATCGTCGAACCGCTTTGAATAGCTTATCGACGACATGCAAATTTTTTCGAAACCGGCTCTGCCGCTGGAAATTTGAACTTTTGAAAAAATTTGCATATCGTCGAACCGACGCTTATGAGCCTACATTACAAGCTTGGCAAGTCGCCGGCGCTTGGCTAATTGCCAACTATTTCCACTGAGCTATGCCGAAAAGAAAAGTCTAACTCCGCCCAAGCTGTGGGAGTGTTCAAATGATGGAAGTTTAAAAAATTGAAAATTGGAACGTGCATGTCGATAATAAGTAGTCTACTCCTCCGCCAAGGGACGTACAAATTAAAAAAATGTTCAATCAATACATTATCTTCCAGTCAAGTCGAAAAGGTCACACTGCTAAGGACGTTTGGGAAAAGAGTGTGACTCGATGATATCGGAATAAGTATTTTTCTTCGCCTAAACAACAACGTACATAACGAAAGTATTAATACATTTCACCTATGAAGCAGTATGTTCGATATTCAGCTAAGCGCTTCGAACTAGACTGTTTTGCTGCTAAGCAATAGAAGAGAGACATTCAGTTTAAAATATGCAAATCCGAATCTTATGAATGCTGCTTGGACTGGCATGCTTGAAGTAACGCTAGGAACATTTAAGCTCGAGTCAGCTTCCCCTTCCTGAAATCATCAACATATCTGCGCAGGTCTCAACAGTACATCAACGAGAAACGTTTTGCTCTTCTCAGCAGCGACTCATTCACGATTGCATTTTCAAGAGGAGGCCGACCTTTCCAACCGTTTAAGTGTTCGCATTATTCATATTACGAAACTTATTTGCGCAAAGCGATATTACAGCCTTACAGGCTTCCTCCTATATGCCTGCGATCGAAGGCGGATAGAGCCTGGCAAATCGAATTGACAAACAGTGCCTTGAGAGGCAAAGCGCCGCTGCAATGTTTACAAGTACGCTTGCGGTCCCCACGTGAAAACTGGAAAGACTCGTAGGCGAAGCGACTTTGCGCAAACAAGATCAGCATTCGAGCTAATCGCTTAATGCTGATTGATTACGACAAACTCATTAGGACAACAAGAAATTAAGATGCTCAAGTAAAACGCCTACGATACAGGCGTTCGGTTGACCTTCAAGGAAAAACCCACTGAACGGACGTGTACGTATTAATTTTAAAAAATCATTACGCCCACCTTGGTCTCCTTGGGAACTTGCAAATTGTTCAGCGCCGGCTTGATTCCACGTCCCACCTGCCAGATGATCGTTTCAGGCGCGTACCGCTTGAAGGGAAAGTCGCCAGCAAGCAGCTCGAACCAAACGGTGCTTCAAAGGTTCAAATTGAAAAAATAAACAGAAGTAAACAAAAGCAGCAACCTACCCAAAAGAGTACACGTCGCTGGGACCCGAAAAGGGCAGCTCCTCAACACCGTCGCCATTCTCTTTGTACTTGAGCAAACTTCGCATCACCTCAGGCGCCAAATAGGCTAACCAGTGCTCCGGCACGCTGAGGAATTTGCAGCTAAAGAAAAGAGGCAACATTACAACTTGGCTGGCAATAGCAATTTCAAAGTTTACTCGGCGTGGTTCTGCGACCGCAGCAACCGGTGAATGGAAAAAAGACCAAAGTCCGTAATCACCACTTTGCTGTTGTTTTCAATGAATATATTTTTTGTGCGCAAATCTTTGTGGATGATCTTTTTGCCGTGAAGATAGGACATGCCCTGGCAAACTTGGGCAGCCACATTGACGAACCTGCTGAGGTCCCATCGCTCTTTGCGCGCATGGAGAATCGTGTGCAAGGTGCGCCCTTTGCAAAGATTCATAACGATGCCTAGGCGAGGCGGCTTCAAACAGCAGCCCATGAAAAGTATCAAGTTCTCGTGCCGCGTGCTGCGAAAGGTGGACACCTGCAAGCAAAGGGAGGAAATCTTTTCAAGACACCTTTCCTGACGACTAGGAAAAACTTACTTCAACTTTAAACATTTCCAACTGCTTTTCGTCCTCCACATGATCCATGTTTAGCAATTTCACCGCTACGTCCTGGTGCCAGTAGGCCGCGTGAACTTCGCCAAAGCGTCCTCTGCCTATGAGGGAATCTTTTTTGAATCTCACTTCCTCTATTGGTATGGTCCATTCCCGCCATGAAGCTGAGCCACCTCGAATCGTGCCTGCCGACCTGAAAGTACCACCGGAATAAGCTAGTTTACAACGCATTTTTAGGACGTCAAGGTTCGTCTGCAAGGTCAACTTCCTTACTTAGACACCCTTCGCAGGGTGCTCCATTTACTCGAGAAAAAGAATACACACTTCATTACGCAGTTCGCATAATTAAAATGAAGAAGAAACAAAAGGAAACAGCTACAAAAGACTGAGCCAAGGCAAACCGATGTATGATACGCGTATTGATAAACCGACGGAAGTGCGGAAGATTATTTGTCACTTTTTTAAAAGTCTACAACAACGCTTTTCCGTCTGCGACAAAAAAGCGGAATGAACTTCAAGCTGAATTATTGAAAACAAATTTCAATCCCACTACAGGCAACTACAACACGGGTGAACCTTTGTCGAAGGCATAATGGAGCCTAATAGTCTGGAGCGACGGCTGGGCAAACTTTGCGTGCGCGCGACCAGCCGACGAAAGACCGTAATTAGAAATTTAAAGGAATTTCAACTTCAGCAAAAGTGAATCAATACAAACCAAACGTCTCGGCGCCACTGGTGGCCACCGAACGTGCTGTCGTTGCTTCCAAGGCTATCGATCAAATTTTCATCCGGAGAAAGCGTCTGCTCGGAACCCTGAACATAATTGAAATTGTCGGACACGTCGGCGCGGACAAAACCAAGTTTACCGTTCCGGCGAACGATCCATCCCGACTCATCACCAGCGTACTTCCGGCGCTGCCATTCTCCTCGCTGTCCCTTGATTCGGCGCTGAAACGAAAGAGACAAAAAAATCAAGCGCACCCAGGGGGTATATGCAAATTAACGGCACTTACACTCCATTCTGTAATTCAATGTTGATCACCGGTACTTCTGGCATGACATCTGCAATGGATGAACTTGCGTTATTAGCATACGAGCATAACTTTACTCCAACAAACAACTGTACCGGTGAATGAAAACTTGGGCCGATGTTGAATGGATACGCCTGGCGAATGGACAAAGGCGGCCACTGCGGGTGCCGGAGTCGATGGCGCCGAACTGTTGCAACTGCTCGAGCTGGCCGAGTCGAAACGATCCGGATAAGCGTTCAAGTAGCTGTTGGATACGGATGCTGGAATTTTGCCGGATTGAGCCGGCTGCGGAGAGCGCTTCTCCTCGCTGCTCACATCCCAGCTTCCTGCAAACAATTGCAACATAGAAAATGTTAATTGCATAACGTGCCGCAATTTATCAAAATTTTATTGACATCTCGCGACAAGCAAAACATACAATGCCATACGACCAACTTAGGAGCTTATACAGGAGCTGATCAGCGCTGCCACTTATTTAGTGGGACAGAAGCTGGGATCTGCATTGTTAAGATTTTTCTAGAAACAACAACAATTGAAAAAATGAACCGGCAACTAATAAGCTCTCAACCGTACGACGCGGAAAGACGCCTGCTCATCAAGCTACTATAGTTTTCAAAAAAAGCGTTGGTTGGCAAAACAACAACGGCCAACCGACCGCGAAAAACATTTACGCCATCACCACTATGCAACATTTCAAAATGCCTCGCATAGAGGTAGCACAGTCGCGCATAGCACATTTTTCAAATTGCAGAAACTGCAGCTGATCAATAAATAAGGAGGAACGTAACGGATAAGCTTACAATTGAAGAGAAGATAGCTTTTGCAAAAAAAGAAAGATATGCCCTAAAAAGGCGTTCGGAAAAATTGTCAAGCTTTCACACACTAACAATTGCAATTCAAACGGCTGCATTATGTCGCGTGGGCATGGCCACAAGGGACATCAAAGGAACAGCTCGCTTTCATGGTCCCTTTCCATCTTTTTCCTCTATCACCGCAGTAGAGGGCGCTTGGCAAAGGTTTAATTCAAATTTGATTGCTTTCAAACTCCTCCTAACAAATAGCAATGGGTTTTTTAAAAAAGCTGGAAAGTTTCGAGCAAAAGGAACTTAATGCCCTGGGCTAATTTGCATATTTTCAATAATTAAACCCGCAAGCGTTGCTCGAGATCTCGCGGGCTCAACAGCGTCGTTGCCTTAAACCGCGAGAAGTGCTCTTGAAGCCAACCGCTTCGAGCGGGCGGAACGGACGGCCAAGCGAATTTTGGAAATCATCTTCACAAAAGAAGACGTAGGCAAAAACGGATCCAATTTGCGCGGCAAATTTATCGCACTGACAACCTCGGCGTAAAAGGGATGCTTTCGATTCAACTTATTGGACAAAGCTGCACACACAGTTCAATAGCGTAAAATAACCTAACAGCTCTCGGAAAGGCTACACGCATTGAGGCGGCAAAAAAAGCGACGATGAAAAACCGGCACTCTTCTCGTGAATACGCTGATTATGCAAATTTGCTATTTTTGAAAGGAACAGAGTATTGATCGAGTCGACGTGGCTTTTACGCTTCTTTACTCGTCGTAGCGATCGTTCGCGAATCCAAAAGAGGACCACAAAAATCGAACCTGCTTACAAAGGGAAAAATTTGGCACCCAGCATGCACGCTTCGCTTAATAAGGAAGTGAGCATACGGTTTCTGCGTCGCCTACAAATGCTTCTAAGGTGTACCCTATAGCGACAATTAAATTTGCAAAGCTAATGAAGCCAACGGTGGGACGGAATACTTTGCGTAGAGAATAGAAATGAAGAGCAAAATAGGTACGACGAAGGAGCAATGTGTTCAGCGCGGATACTTGAAAATACAAAAAGATATTACATTCAAAATGAAAGCAACCTCTGCTGCCTTGCTTTACCAATAACGCGAAATCAATGAATACATAGGCTGAGTATTACTTCGAGATAGGAAGCAGTTTACGGGAGCTAAAGAATAACATTACCAGTTAGTGTCTTCTCGAACAGTAGTGCTTTCAAAAAATTGCAAATCAGTATGGCTTACGGTGACGCAGTCTTACTTCCGCATAAATTCAAATGCGCGGAATGTTTGCCTTAAAAGCATTCCACGCGGGCGTAGTAATTACATTTGAAAATTCAGCTAAACAAATCACAAACAACTTTTCGAGGGCACTGCCAACGTAAGGTTCATCTATGAGACTAACAAAGGACCTTTCAGCGATAGCAATGGAAACTGAGTTGCCATAAAAGCCGCTATAAAAAAAGGAAAAGACAAAATGGAGCCTCAAGTGCCCGTTTTATTCCTCTTCGAACTTCTCAAGTGTCTATGCGTAAGCTCGCGCGTCGACTGATAAAGCGGAACAAAAGATGACAGCCTAAAAAGGCGTACGGTCGATTTGAAACTTTGCCCATCGATCAATGCGCTATAATAACTTTGCGTACATTGAGCAGCCGCGCGCGCTTCTGCGTAATTGAATACCGCTCTACCGTATAGTGCCCCATCAATACATAGGTGCGCAGCTTAAATGACTAAACTAAATGGGAAACAAATTAACGATCAACTTAGCGCAGTCGTTTGAAAGGTCAAACGAAGCTTCAGGCGCCGCCTTCGCCAAGTGACCGCGAACGAAAGCAACAGAATCGACCCGTCAAAAGTTGCCATCAACTTTTTAAAAAGCCCTTCGCCGCAGCGAAGCGTACAAAGAAGAAAAAGTTGTCGCAAGACAATTTGAGACGACGTCATCATCGCGAGGATGCTTTGCAATAAGTCGAAAAATCGACTTATTGCAAAGCAGAAGCTGACCAACCGAGCGCAAATGCCGTCGGTGTGAAAAAAAGCGCTAAAACAAATTCATCGAGTCAATTGATCATCGTCACGTGTGGCCTAGCAACAACAACAAATGTTGTCCATCTCTAATCAGCAACGAAACTGATGAACAAGAAGCGGATAAAAATATTGATTCTTATTTTTTTTGAAAATAACAAAAAGTTACGCAACTTAAGCGCAAGCAACGAAAACACTGCTAACGAGACTACGTTACCCTCTTCGTTTCCCAAAACGAGCAGCTCGTATATTTGACGCATTCGTCTTGCGGTTAGACCGCATGTGGGACCAATCTTCTCCTTGCAAACGCTGTGAATTTTCATCCTACGAAAAAAACAAAGCTTCGAGTCAACATATCCCATGTACATACAGGGAAACGTACTTGCAATCCGAGCATCTTTCGCCCGTCAAGCCAAGCGGCCTTGAGCAAACGTGACACTGAGACATTGACGGCTTCCACATTCGGACAAAGCGATGATTGATGTTGTGCAACATGCGGACATTGCCGCGAGGTGATCTGGGAGCGTAAGTGCCTACAAGGAGCTTTGATCAACAGTAAAGCTTTTTAAGAGAAGGCATTACTGGTTGAACAAGACTCGCAACCGCTGTCGGGCGAAACGGCTGCGCTACTGCCGGCAGGATCGGAACCCGTTGCTCCGTTGCTGTTGTGGAAGCTGGTCAACAGGCAACTGGACTTCGACTTTGCGTACGAGCCAAGATCGACGCCCTTTGAAGCGCCGACCCCTCCGCTAACTATGGAATTCAGGTAGACGCCAGCTTTGCGCATAACGGCGCCTGAATCGACCAAAGGATTGATCGGCGCCGGCTTGCCGCGCACAATCTTCTTAGGCAAATTGGATTCATGAGATCTACTGCGAATCATGTGAGGAACGCAGTTGTTGGGCGCGCAAGTGGAGCAACTGGACGACGAGGATTTGAAAAGTACGGATGCCGGCTGCGTTGCCTGTCCGGACAAAAGCAGCTTGTCCTCGACTTGACCATTCGATATGGCCATATTCAAATCGTACGCCAGGGGATTGGTCAGAATCAAACCTGGACTAGAAGGAGGCGTTACGGTTGGCAGAGAATTCTGCGATATGTTTGAACCAACGCCGGAATCTGACGCGCCAGAATCGGCGCCACCTTGGTCACCGCCGTTGGGAGGAAGTCGACCGCTATCGACCATCCCTTCACTAGCACCCAATTGGGGCGACTTGCTCGCCTGGGAGCATCGCTCGAATCGGTCAAAACCGATCCAAGCAAGATCGGCATCCGACGGTTCCTCTTTTGGCTTCGTGCCATTGTTGAGCATCCAATGGCTCGTGTACCAGCGTAAATTTTGAGCAGCCCGAACAAAGCGGCGCCTGTCCTCACCCTTGACGGAACAACGATCGCAAAGGGCAAACAGCTGCGCGTCGTCTAAGGTAAGTAGCTCGTCGACGTCTTGTAGCTCGTTCGCGAGCGCCTAAACAGGAACGAAACGTTTTGCTTCTTTTTCTTTTTCAAAAAAATTAGCATAAACACAAGTAAACAAACCAACTTGCCTGCACGGAGCGTTGATCCAAGTTGACAATTTCCAACCACAAGTGCAAACCGCCAAAGGAGCTCAAATTGCACTCTTTGCAGCAGGCGAGCACCTTCGACTTCAGGAACAATATACGACTGACCAATTTGACAAGTTTACCCTGAAAGGAGCAAAAGTTCATTCTCCAACCCTGAAACGTGAAACACGCATGCAATTGCAACAAGAAGGAGGAGGATTTTTGGAAGGAGAAAGAAATGAGGAATTTGTTCACTTTGCAAAAGCGCAAAGGGTAAAAAGACGCGCTTACGGAGAAAGGTGGAATAAATCAAATTGTGGCGTCGCTGTCAAAGTTGGCAAAGCGGCCTATTCTTGGAGCATTGAAAAGATTTTGAAAAATTGGCTACGCTTCCAAGAAGAAAACGTTTCGCCGGCGAAACGCGAAAATCAATTACGCACTGACGCCGGCTTTTGGAGAGCTGAAATCTGTTTGGCCACCACAAATGGCATTTCAACTTTGAACGGCCGCAAGCTTGCGCATACGCTCTTGTCAACTTGACGGCTAAGCTCATTTACATATGCGCTAATTCATATCAAAAGTGGGAATTTACGTCATAAGGTTTGCGCAACTTTAATTACTCTCGTCGATGGACGGAAAAGGCAAAAGCGCAAATGCTTTGAAGTTGATCGCTGCTGTGTGGATTGCTAAAAATGGAAATGGGTGTGCTCGCGTACTTCATTTTCGCCGTGGAGAAAAAAAACCACAATAGGCGTTTACGCTAAGTGACCAATTTTGGTTAATGGAAGCGCCAAGCAGCCTTTGCAAGGTCAGTTTGATCTCACTTGGCAAAGGTCTCGCAATTAAGCAAAGATGTCTACGAGCTTTGGAAAACTTTTGCAATTACCTAACCGGCGGCAACAATGGCGCTTACGTTGGTTTAACAACGTGCAAATGTTGCCATTGGGAAACTTTGAAATAATTGGCATCGCGAAAAATCAATACGCCGAAGTCAACGGCACAATGGCCGATCGGATGTGCACCCGCAAAGTGGGGGATAAATTTAAATGTCCGCTAAAAGGGGCCTCTGCGAGAGATTGGAATTTCTGGAAAAAAACCTGACGACTAAATTGCCAACGAACTTGGAAGCATTAAAAACCTTCGGTCCGTAATTAGTGAACACTTGTTTTTAAAATTACAAAGTCGAATGGCGATTGAAAAAGAGATGATTAGAGGCGCGCTGAAAGCACGCAAAAACTATGGGCGCTTCGATGGGATACTATAAAGAGCATCTAATAAATAGCACTAAATCAAAGCTATCAGCATTCGGAAGTGACAGGAATCGTCACGAACACTTACGCGAAGCCTAAAACCACACAGCATTGGTCATTTCAAACTTGTATGACTCAAGTGATTGACCCGCGACGAATAATCGACTTTTTTAAATACTCAATTTATTATGTTTTAAGTTTAAGTAACGTAGCAATATGCAAAGCAATATACCACGTCAGAAACCGAAGTTTGAGCTTATCTGATACGCTCTACGTCAATTGAACTATCGATACTGGAAAACACTAACGGATATGGAGACGCTATGACGCAATCAATAAGGACAACAGTTCACACTTATGGCTAGTAGTCATTGCTGGTACTTGTTTAAACAATTGGCCGATTTTCGGGATCATTGTAGGTACACTTTTTCAACTCATTTCAAATGCTGATGAATGCTTATTGGGAAATCTGCTAGCCAATACAACGATCGATTCGAGTCGACCCATGTTTTCAACAAATGCGTCAATGCGCCAAGAAACTCAACCCTTCAACGAGACGGAAAATACAAAAGCCAATTTTCTACTTCGCCAGAGAAAGAGCGAAAAACTTTACATGCCATTTTCGGAAAATGTAGGAAAACGAAGAGCCGATTTTGATTTCAGAGAGTGGATATGCAAATAGGTGTCGTAATTTAAATTTTACAAAAATCCTGGACAGATCGAATCTGCAAATGACGCGCGGTCTACATTGCAAATGATGAACCTTAATTTCAAGAGGGAAATCAAAGTTGACATAGACAAATGTGATAGACTGTAGGCAATGACATTGTACCTGCGCATATTTTAAGATAAGGCACGATTCTTGATCTCGGAGACGTTAACGATTCAACCGCTTTGTCAAATGATTTTGGCAGCATCTTAAAAAAAGCTTTAAATAAAAAATACCTTAACGATGTTGGGAAAAACCTTCCGAATGCGCAAGTTGCAAGAATTATTCAAGCTTCGCCACGACGCGCGTATCATTTCATGGCAAACAGTGAATAAACTTGACGTAGCGGAATTTTGGAGATAGCTTATCAAAGGAGATAAGGCACGAAGCTCGCGGCGGGCAAAAATGTTGTCCTATGGACGCTTAAATAATTTATGCTCTCTATTCAAGCGAAGTTCCTCAGTTTCAATAGATGGCATTGTCTTGCTTGGATTTCAACCTTTACAAGTCAGCTAATCTATAGTGCAGAGCGTTCCCTAAAGAAGCAACTGGCAAAAATATTCCATAGGGAATGGCAAGAACGCAGAAAAGCTTACATAGCAATGGACATCCGAGAAATTAAGTGAATATTACAGAAGCACGGTAGATGGACGCGCAAATCAAAAGACATAACACCGACGCGGAAAGCGACCCATAAACGAAATATCGGCCATGCCAAGTAAGGCACTTTGGCAATTAAAAGGCCAACTGTCGCCTCCGAATTACGCTACCTCAAATAGCAATATTATAAAAGAATGAAAGATGCGCAGCCGTAGGCATTGGCGTCCTGTCGCGAAGGAACAAGTGGAACCAAAAAATCCAATTACCTCTCGTTCCTTCAGGAATGGCTCGATTTCGCTGAAGACGACGTTGTTCTGCGCCCGGTGCTTTCGCAAATTTTCCGCATTCACTCGCACAATGTACTGAGTGTCGTTCAATTCCTGCAGCAACGCGCAAAGACTGTCATCGCCCATTGGGCAGCGAACCGAACTAAAAAGCCTCTAGCGATCGGCGGACAAGCTACAACGGCAACGACCACTTCACATTGCCCAGAGAAGGACTAGACGTTACAGTAGCGCACGCGTTTAAGATATGCAGGTTCTAATTACAGTAAGGAAGCAATCAGCGAAGGCCATACTAGGAGACAGTTAAACGTTGCAAGCGGGAACCTTTGCTTGCAAGTCAATTTTGTACGCTTAGTTCGTCGAACTGCCTAAAAGAGCAGATGACTTAAGCAGAAAAAGGCAGTTGGGCCAATAAGTGTTTGGTGTTAAAATCCGTTTAGGAGATCTACGCAGGTCTCAGCTACTTCTTGCAATTCAGAATTTACGCAGAACCCCTAAAAAAGCATCGGGGCTGCATATTACATAATGTCAGACTGGTCACCAGCTGCTCTAATTATTATTTCTTCCTCCACGCATTCAAACAAGTAAGCCAGCGAATGGGGCCAGTATACGCCGTTGCAAAATTGGTTGTGTTAAAGTCTGGTTGAATTTTGTTCGCTCAATAAAGCGTTGCTACAATTTTCATTGTTTTAGAAAAGAACGGAAAATTTCATTTCGTTTGGCTACAAGGCATTAACGCCTTTTACGAAAATTTATTTTGCCACGCAGCTTACCCCGTCTGAACGTTTGGCTCTTTTTAATTAAACACACTGTGGGTACTGTAGGTGAAAGTAAAATCAAGTTACGTCAGTCCAGGTAACCGCAGAACGCCTAAACTAAAGTAAATGCTGATTTTCGGCTTAAGCTTAGGCAACCTATGGTCGCTGGAAGCAACAGGACTTGATGTTTAGGCTAAAGCTTAGGATGAGCGCGGTTAGCTGGACCAACGGAAGTTGATTTCAATTCCAGGTATATTACTTAGCAGGGGACTGGTGGAAAGCACCCGGCCATTTTACTTGCAGTGTAGATACTTTGGAAACTGTTGCAGGTAGGATGAGTCCACTTATTTAAGTATGCGGACCATAAATATGAATTTTCCGAATGCATGACGCATCAACTGAGACTGTTTCAAAATTCAGTAACGATGAAGAATCCTAAGCTATTTGCACCTCTTGATGGTTGCGACAACATGGTTTCCTCGACAACGCGCTCGCCGGGTACCTGCATACTTCTCGGTCGTTTACCGTATGCCGTGGTAAGGGTGCTTGATGGCTTTAATCGCTTTATTTTTTGCTGATAACTGCGTGACTTTGATACGGCTTTCTCTGCAACTGAAGTTACGGATTTGCAGCTCAGATTAGAGAATCATTCTTCTAAGTGAGCAATGGGAAGATGAGAGACGTTTAAGGCTATGACTGTTGTCGGCGTCGCATGAACTGACGGTACAGTACATGACAAGGCGCTTCAAGGGGTACTGTTCGTCAGTTTTAGTCTACTACCACAGCAGCGGGAATTTAACATAAGCAACACACTTGCACAGTGACTATACGATGCAAACTATTTTTTTTTACTTAGCTAACAAATTTCCAATCAAAGTTAACGCGCCTTAAAAATTATACGCAGGGCTAGCTAAACGTAGAAGTGGAAACAAAGTGAGCAATTCGAACAGGGGACACATACGTAATCGCACCCGTACTGTCGGTCAGTAAGAGAAAGCAGGTAGCATCCACCGCAATGGCAGTCAATCGAAACGGATCCTTGATTGACACGCTTGTCAAGAAGCTCCGAAATTGTACATTTGCCATTGTTCAAGCAGCATTTACGACGAAGTCGTTGCTCGCGAAGCCAACAGTCGTAAGCTCGTCTTGAAACGGGATCACGCAAGACGGTCCACGCTTGAACGACCTTTTGGAATAAGCAACTATCAACACCGTTCGATCTGTCCGGGTGAGTAAGCAAAAGAGCGCGCCGATAGGCTCGCTTCAACTCTTCGGCGCTTGAAGTGCTCTCGCATGACAAGGCGTCGTATAGGGAAGACATGTGACCATGTGGTGGGAACGAAAAACTAACTTTACGACGTAACCAACCTGCCCCAGGCTGAAACTCAACGCGATCAATCAAGAAAAAGTCAACGTTTACACATTTTACCCAAAAGGAATCTGCTGCTAATGCATCGATGATTGTTCGGTAATTCTACAGTCCGTTTGCGAGTAACGGATTTTCAAGTTCGGTTTACTGTATAGGTTAATTCCTTTTTCCCATGGTCTCCTAGCGGTTGTTTGCAGTTCTCGCGGCACTTCGAAAATGCTAAGCGAGGACGAACGTAGTAGACTTTTGAGAGCTCAACCCGCGTTGCTGACCGATCTTGAACCAAAAGAATTGACTGCCTATTTGCAAGCATGCTCCGTCCTCAGCGACGCTGACGTCGAGTTGATCCGCTCGAAGGTAACCCTTTCATGCGTGTATTTTTCAGTCCTTGTATGCCCATTCGTTTAGCCGATTCGACGAGACAGGGTTGTAACATTTCTGGAGATCTATCGCCGCAAGGCGTGTTCGCTCGAACCTTTAGTACAGGCGTTGAGAAAGGAAATGCTCGAACACCTTGCTGTTCTGCTGTCCAAGCCGGCCTGTGAGGCGGACCTGGTAGGGGCTTCAGGTTCAAGAATGACGTTAAACATGCTGTGCATCCTCGGTAAAGTGCCACGCAAACCGCAAGGCTATGTTGAACGCACACTTCTGCTGGACAAGATTAAAGCAGCCCTTTTCCAACTAGACAACGAGCCTGGTTGGGTTGTTGTGCATGGTATGTACATATCCAAAATTTCAACGAGCATCTTATGTATAAACGGCAGGAAGATGCTAAAGGTCCGATTTAGCCGTCAAATCAAAGTAGTGCATATATATATATATATA
>KN538381.1:808106-840248 GCA_000797535.1 Trichuris suis
GTAGTAGTAGTAGTAGTAGTAGTAGTAGTAGTAGTAGTAGTAGTAGTAGTAGTAGTAGTAGTAGTAGTAGTAGTAGTAGTAGTAGTAGTAGTAGTTGTAGTAGTAGTAGTAGTAGTAGTAGTAGTAGTAGTAGTAGTAGTAGTAGTAGTAGTAGTTGTAGTAGTAGTAGTAGTGCTGTTTAACGTTCGTAGGAACGGTTCATTGTTCGGTTGATCAGGCATATGCAGAAAAAGCTCTTTCCGTGGTCATCATAAAGAGGAAGCTGCGTTAAGCCGATGTCTTAAAAGTCCTCATTGTTATCTAACTTTATTATTATTATTATTATTGTTGTTGTTGTTGTTGTTAGACCATGAATTTGTTCTTTTCCTAGGTGGAAGTTCTACCATCGGTTGATTCATACTCACAGCTTGAATAAGATAAAGAAAGTGTCCCAGTACAAGTATACCACGTTCAATGAAGCTGCCCTTCTGAGCTTGGACGACCTTTCCGAGCCGCTGAAGAAGCTGTACTTCGATTTGGCCGTTTTTCCACTTGGCGTCAGACTCAGCCCGGATGTATGGCTCCCTTTTTGTTTCTTCCGTAGAATTCTGATTGGCCCTTTTTCCCCGTCAGGTACTGACAGTCTATTGGGAAATGTCCAGATACGAAGTGGAAGACATTTTGTCCGAATTCGTAAAAAGAGCATTGCTTATTCGTCGCGACGACGGGGACGACGCGGGAACCGTTGAAGCCTACTACATTCATACGCTTTTGCATCGCGTCGTCAAGATGAACTTTGAAGCGGAAGAACGCCAGGCACGACCTGTTCCATTAGTTGTTAACACTTTCTTATTCTTCTCAGCTTTTAATAGCCTTTCAGTATTGTTTATCACTTCTGAAAGGACATAGGAAAGTCTTAGGTTTATTATGTCATCTGCAGTCGTTGTATGTTATTGTAACAGAGCCTTTGGGCAACAGAGAAGCCTTTATTCCTTATTTGCATATGTTAATATTTGACTTGTTTCTTAATTTCTTAATTCTACAAAAACAAATGTTTTTCTTTAGAAATTGCATCAACGTTTCTTGGCCGGATACTTGACGCGAGCGAACAGCGAATGGCATAATCTGGCTGAGCATGTGTACATTCACACGTTCGTTGGTTATCACTTATTTCGATCAAGCAATTTGGTTGCCTTGGCAGACGTCTACTTAAATCTTGGCTTTTTGTCCAAGAAGATATCTCTTTGCGGCCCGTCTACGGTGCTTCACGATTTTGTCGTCTACGGCCAATTTGTCAGAGAAGCAGTGCGTCTTATAAAACAAATTTGCATAAGTCATAACGCTAAGCGCTAGTTTTTAGCATCCAGCTTTGTTCGACCAAATGCAAGAATTGTTGCAGCGTTACTCCTATCATTTAGCCATGAATAATGGGCGTCATTTGAATTTCATTCAACGTGCCTTACTACAACCTCGTGACAGCGAACTCTTTAAGCGAGCTTTGGGGTATATAGAATCAAAGAATGACGGCGCGTCTTGGAGAACGTGCGCCACCTATTTGTACTTATTGCTTGTACGCATGTCTGCTTGTGGTGGCTCATTTTTTCGTTTTAGAAGAAGTTGTGCCGCTTACAAAGCCCCACGATATATGTTCAGCTGCAAGTCGGCTAAGGCGAGCATATGGTTGTCCGACCAAAAGATTCTGGTCTATTTAGGTTACGACTCGACGCTTCGAGTTCCGTAGCACTGCGTATCTTCAAGAATTGTCATAACTCTTTGCTATGCTTATAGGTCTGCTGCACGAGCACCGGATTGCAGCTGTATCGATCCGCCCTTAATCATATGCCAACTTCCATCTGCTTTTCTCGAAGCGAAAACAAACTGCTTGTTGCCTATAATGGTTGTGTGGCCGTATTTGAAATTGTTGTTAGTTTGGGACGTCGTTTTCAATTGGGATCGTCATCTGACGTAATTGAAAGTCAACGAACGCCTTCACCGCTTTTCAACTGCTTAGGCGAAGCGTTCGCCTGGCGATGCGATTTGAATGATGACTCTTTGGACAATATGGCCAATCCGTTGCTGTCAATAGTAGGCGAATTTCAAATAAGCGATGCGCATATATCGTCCATTGTCACTTGTTGCACCTTTGATCGAAACGGCAACGTAGCGGCGGCGTGTTGTAGCAGCGATTGTTCAATAGTCTTATGCGACTTGGTCACCGGTAAGGTATTGCATAAATTATTGGGTCACCGTAGCCCGGTGACCAAGTGCAGCTTTGACGCGGACGATTCGCGTTTGGTCAGCGCTGATCAAAGTGGCGTTTTGTTGTTATGGCGTTTGAGCGATTACCAATCAACTCGTCTTCCCGCCTTGCACCTACGTGCCATTCTGTTTTGCGACTTTATGCCGAGTTCGTGTCCGCAAGATTGCGTCGTAGCAATTTCCGATAGTCTGCTGGTTGTTTACGACCTTAGCGACGGAATGAGTTGGAAAACATGGCAGCCTGACGGCGTCACTATTACCTGTGCCGACTTGTCGCCCAGCGGCTGCCTATTGGCTCTGGCCTTAAGCGACTGTTCTATAACGGTAAGTTTTAAAACAACAAATGTTCATACTAGACATGGCGTGCATTGTTCGTACGCTTAGTCGCTCCTGCGGCTGTTTCAGTTTACAGAATCCTAAAAATGACGCGCAGGTTCGTAGCGCAGTATTCAAACAGACTGTGAGCGCTCCAAGTTGACTCTCCCACTTGTTTTTGAGCAAAAGTCGCGCGACTTCTTTTGCCTTATGTCTTATTTTGCTCAAAGAGAAAGGCTTAGGAGCTCTTTAAGTCAACTTTCGGATAATCCCGACGGATGAGTTGGGATATTCGTCTAAAATGCAGAAGAAGTAACACGCTGTATTGTCGCCTGTTGAAATAGCTTAAGCTGCGTAGTTTATTATTTTTTTTGTGACCAATCGTCTGCAGCTGAAAGTGCGCAGTGATAGTAAAAGTCTTAGGTTGCAAATAACTGCATTTTGCTTTCCGTACAGTCACTGTATCAGTGGCTTAATAATGGGATGATGTTTGGAAGTATACGTAATCTGTTCATGTAGCGAAGGATTGTTTGCTTTGTAGTTCTTTCACCGTATCCTTTTTAAGATGTTGAAGATGGATGACATGGATATGTGTAAAAGCAGTTTGACAACACAGTATCGTCCTTTTATTGAACTGCACTTCTCAGCCTGCGGTGCCGACTTGCTGGCATTGAGAAACGATGGTGCCGTTCTGGTAAGACTTACATGATGGTGATAAGCTCTCCTATGTAGATAACGTTAAGATTTTCGAAAATGTCGAAGAGGACGAGCATTCCGCACCTCCGATCAAATTGTTAGACATTGTGGAAACTGACAGTGGCGTTCTACTTGCCAGCGTCGATGGTTTTGGCATTTTATCCGTATGACAATTGTTCCTTACGCTTTTTAAACTCATTAGCTTATTCCTGTACGTATGGACGGGCAAAAAGGAAGAGGGCGAACTTGCGCGAGACAGAATAGGTGTAGCATTTGTGTATATCCTATCTTCGCTCTCTTAATGTATTCAAACTTATACGTGCTTTTACTGATGCAGGTGCAGCTGGTACATTCTAAAGAAGTGATTGCCACAGCGCATATTCAACCGGATGCGTGCTATCTTCACTGGTCTGCAAATGGTCGATATCTTTGTATTGCTCATAGCGATGGTCTGGTGAAGTTGTGGTCATTTGAAAACAGCCAGTTGGCTTGTTTCGCTCAATGCTTTGTTGACTTGCCTGGCTTGTTATGCGCTACTTTCACGCCGGACTCTTTGAAGCTCTTGTTAGCTTCACGTCACGGTCAATTACGCATTATAGACTTGGATGGTCAAATGGATAGTCCATTTAAAATATCGTTGGCAGTTGACGTCAACAAAGTGATTTGCTTTGGCGAGCAGGAAAAGCAAGCAGCGCTCATTGGATGCAACGATGGCAGTCTTATAGTATGGAATTTGCATAAAAAGGAACCCATTCTAAGGTTGTTGGCGCATAAAAAGAAAATAATTGACTGTGACGTTGACCACCGATGCCGTTGGATAGCGTCCGCGTCCGACGACTTAACCGTGAAGGTGCTCAATCCTACGCTGTTGGTGCTTAGATGAAAGTGTGCTCTTTTAGGTTTGGGAATTGGAAGAGGCAAAGATGCTTTTCGAATATTACGAATCAGCTACGGTTCCTCAGTGTTGCAAAATATCGCCGGACTATCCAGATGGAAGTTTGTTAGCTGTAGGCGACGATCGCGGAGTGGTGTGCCTTATGTCTTTGTCTAGCGGCAGTATATTGCACAAAATTTTTGCTCATGTAACTCCCGTCCATGGTTTGGCATTTTGCCAATCCTACACTATGATAACATTATCGTCTGAGGTGAAGTGGTACTGCTTGAGCAGTCGACGATTGCGCTTGTTTGCGGAAGAATCGGCCAACCGAATTTTTCTGTACGAAAATCGTGGAATCTGCGTCATTGCGGACAAGTACAACAACTATCACGTCATGGAGTTGCCGGAATGGACAACCGCAACGTCGTCTTAAAAAAGTTTCCATTCGTTTTACCTCTGCTTCAACGAAGCATTGGTGCACCATAGCGTCTCGAATTTAGAACTGCGTTGATTGTTCCCGTTTGTACCACTTTTACTCTTATCTCATTATTGTTGGTTCCATTCCACTGCTTCAACATTTGTACGGATGCAAATTGTTTTTGCTCACTTTTGGTTATATGCATATAGCTCGGGTACTATGTGTACAAATAAAGTTGTATTCCAAGGAAGAACAAGCAGAAATGGCATAGTACTTTAAAAGACGCTTGTTAAGCACAGGCAGTCGCTATCTTTTCGTGTGGAGACAATGATACAGCAGCCATTTTATTTGCATCGATTAAAAGTAACCAGGAATGCAGTGCCACACTGAAACTATGTAATTTTGAACCTTTCGTGATCATTTAGCGACGCATTGCGTCAAAACCTTTTGTAAATTCTATTTTGTAATTTGCAAGTAATAATAGGTACCTGCGAATCACTACAAAATTTCTGCTTCGCAAGCAGAACCCATAGAAAGCAGTCTACATGATTTTTCTTCTGCGATGACCCATACGCCTTTTAAATTATTCATCGCGTATAATAAACCACCCAGTTATGGCTTAAGTTTATGTGTCGTGCATTCATCGTGACAATCAAGAACCTAAGTTTTCCCGTTGCTTCATCTGCATTGCAGCTACTGTCCGTTACGTTGTGGGGCGCATTTAACTGCAAAGAGAATACCACGCTGTTCAGGCATCCATCTTTCAAGTACCACGCTGTTAGTCATTCAAACATTCAAACCTACAGTATGTGTGAATGATGGGTAGGTACGAAGACATGCATTCTTCAATATTCTACGGCTTGGAATTTTAGAATAGATTAACTGCGTAGGAGCCAACTCGCTAATGCGTTATATTAATAATATAACTAATTGAATTCGAATACGTACGCTATTCCGTCGAATTGCTACGAACATAGCAGCGTCCAAGTTTGGCTCAGTTCTGCCAGCGCAAACAAAACTAGAATAAACTCTGGGATTCGTCTTATGCTCGTTTAGGCATGGAAATGCGTTTTATTTACAATGTGGCACAACCGCTTTTTGTACAATGAACATAAGAGCTAAAGAAAGCAGTCCAGTCATTCTTCGACAGGATCGCCAACGTACTCGGCAAAATCATCATAACTCAATTTTAAGGTATCGTCCGCCACTTGAACAACTGCTTCGCATTTTGTCGAGTCCTGTTCGAGCATCCTGCCAACTCGACCGCGCCATTTACCAAATAACACCATTACTTCGGCGTTACGACTGCGGGGCACAACGGTTTCCAACTGATGCTCCTTTACATTTTCTAATAGGCCGCCGTCGTCGAACACAACCGTACACGAGTCCTTCGCGACCATATCCTCAATTCTACCTTTCTTCTTGTAGAACTTTCCCTTCGCATAGCGGCGATCTATAAATCTGACTCGCACCATGGGATACATCCAGCCAGTAGGAGTATGGTCCATTTTAGTAATGGGCTGGTCGCGTGTCGTTGCCACTTCCTTCCGTTCAAGGGAATTCTGAGAAAGTGGAACATCGGGAGTCGTATGCTCCACTTCCTTTTTCTTGTATGTATCGTATTTCTCTTGATTAATGCATCGACCCTTTTGAAGATATTCGGTTGAGGAAACAACCTCAACAGAATACTGACTCAAACTTAACGTCTCCTTGGACAAAAGCATATGGCAAACAACTCGGCAATTATCTTCATCCATACTTATCACTTTGCCGTATTCATTCGTGTGGGGCGCATCGGTTCGCTTTATGCAGGAGCCCACCTGAAGCAAAGCAAACTTGTCATAAGTAAATCTAGTGTGAACATGTACTTTATTTCTAAAGACGAAGTTCAACTATGGATCTGGACAAACAAATACTCAGCAGATCGAATGTAAGATGAGTACATCAACAAAAAAGAAACTAACCTTTAACTGAAGCTCTTCCTCCTCTTCTTTTGTAGAGTGATCCTTCTTTTCTTCCTGTTTTTTTATTTTGACAGCGGCACCCAAACCGAGCCCTTTTGGGCGTGGTTGCGACTCGATCACCTTTACGACTTGTTTGTTCGTTTTTCCAATTGCGGCGCCCTCACTCCAGCCTAGGCCGCGTAAAAGGGCCTTACCATATTCTTCGACAGGTATGGAATCATAGTCGATATCTTGCTCGCTTTCCAGTTCTTCAAGAGAACCCAATTTTTCGTCTGCGCCTCTGCGCACAATCGAGTAACTATCCGGAATGGCAGCAATGATGGGCACGTCGGTCCTGTCGGACTCTGCAGCAGTTGACCGCTGATAATCCCTCGACGAAAATGTTCTCGTGTATTCCCGGTTATCCGTTTCTTCTTCCTCGTGGTCGAACATTTTGGATCGCTGCAGAGGCAAGTTTGCCCTAGCGCCAGGAGCCTGCCGCACTTTAAAGCTCTTCACTACTCCAGTCATTGCGAATATTGTCAATCAAACGCAACGCGCTAAATCTTCCAAGTGATGTACAACGAAAAACAAAAATTCTTTTACTATAGTATACCTTAAAGTAAGCAGGTACTAAACACTACCCATGTGCCTCGTGATGAGTAGCAGGGTAGTGAGGATTTCTTTCCACGCTTTTGTTTACCGATCCTTGTCATGCGCTTAAAAAATTTTGCGTGTCCATGTTTTTATTCGCTTCACCTTTTGGGTACGCAGGAACTATTTATTTCTTTAATTTCCCATTCAGTGCATCTTTTCCTTTTAACCAACGCACTTTAAAAATTTTACATGTGCGTGTTTTTATTCTCTGCATCTTTTCAGTATGCAGAAGCTATTAATTTCTTCAATTTCTCACAGCATGACGTTTCTTAAATGTCATTTGCTATATTTGTCAGTTAAAATTTTAAGGCTGGGCAGAAAGTAACTTATTTATTCTATATACTGGTTCGCAATTGAGAAGTGCGTAAGAATCGAAACTTCTCAGCTATGGGCCCCACCATTATACTGTAAGTTTGCCAGCCATCCTGTTCTGCCCTTACCTGAGCCTGTGCCTAAACATAAGGCCTATATTTTAACTTAAGCAGAGGCAGGGGTAGAACAGGATAGCCAGCATGCTCAACAGTAAGGGCAGAACAGGATGGCCGCACGCTTCTCGGAATGGAACCTGCATTTCTCAATTGGTGGGGCGCATAATCGACGAGCCCCGCGAAAAGTTTAAGGCATAATCTTTAAGAATCAGTCTTTCCGATGTTTGTCAAACAGGAATTTTCCTAATGGCTCTGCATTAATGTAGGCGCTATTTTTGCTGATTCCTAATTCCCTCAGTTGTTCAGCCTCATTTTTGCAAGCTGTACAGCTACCTCTGATTAGCCACTGCTCACGCGGAAATTTTTGAAGACTTCCGATGCCTCTAACCAGACGGTTTTGGCAAAAAAAGTGATTCATCCTTTTGATACAAGTAGCGGGATTTTTAAATTTTTGTTTAACCTACCTGAGGATCTGATTAGGATCAATTGAATGCGAATTATCCAACAACTTTCGTATTTTGGTTTACGAGAAATGGGCTGGAGTGAAACTTTGCTTTTTCTTGTCGAATCTTTGTTATTAAGCTGCGCTACTTTATTCATTCGTCTTCTTACTGGCTGCTTAAACTTTGTTCATTCCTTTTGTTGTACAATACTTCTGACAGCGCCGGGTTTGCTATGTAGCATAATCGACGCTATGATTGAGTAGTCTCTGGGCGCTGTAAGGTTTGTCATTAGTTTTCCATTGCGAAGTTTCTTGTTGAATAAATGACTTGTGCTTTCTCTGCGGTTTCCCGTTGAATCTGTGTTTTAATTGACAAGTTACTTTTCTCTTTTGAAATCTTACATTTTACAGATTAGCAAAATTGGAAATATTAGCTACTTTACTATTGTAGTTGTTCATTTACGTAATTTATCATTGTACAGAAAGTTGCAATATCTGACAGGCGTTCATTTCATTGCCGCCCAGCTAAGTTGCTACTTTAGTGAACCAGATTAGATTGATTGATTTCTTCGTTTCTATGTTCCTTTTGCTTTTTCTCCCATCTGTCTTATATGGAATAGACATATTCGAAGTGGTTCTACTAACAATTAAGGTGAGAGATGCAGAGAGGGAGAGAGTGAGAGAGATCAAACAGACTAGGAGAGAACAGGGAGCAGACCGGAGCTTTGAGCGATGGTCACGCGGTAGGATGAGACCATAATCGCGTGATGTTCGCTACAGCTGCTAAAGAAGGGGAAAGTGGGTGGCCATAAGTGGGCACCTATTCTTCGGTTGATGTTATTGCTGGTGACAAGTGTCCGCCGCTCTAATTCCAATCATACGCTAAGACATTTGGCTCTTTGATTAGTGCCAACTCTGATTGACTGTTTTGGTATTTAAGCACTTCATGATACTGTTAGTTTCAGAATTGTTGGCCCATCTATTGACTGTGAATTCTGTCGCGTTAGTGCGCGATTTTGGTACGTATTAACCTTAACACTTTACTGCGTTTCATTGGAAGCAGCGAGTAAGCTATATATATATATATATATTAGCTATAATGATGATTTAAGGATTTTAAGACAGTTAACCTTTTTAAAGCCAAACGCATCATAAGAGCGACCGCAGCACCGAACCGCCGTAGTGAACAGAGTTGAAAAACAAACAATGAATGCAAAATGTAAGAAATGTTATAAACGCTAAGGATCGACAAGAAATAACGTAAATATGCATTCAGTTAGCGTTGAGACTGAAAATGCGCAAAGGATGGGCTGTCTTTGCGCGGGATCTTCTAAAAAGAATCAAATATGATCATGATAGCGCAATTAACCAAGGTCGCAGCCTGACGAATAATAGTAACTCTGTCAAAAGAAAGTAGTTCATTGGTAAACGAAAATGGCGCTTTCAAAACTCGTCCTGTTCAGTCATCACCGAATGAGTCATCGAAACGCCTCCTTTCAATGACTCATCTTGGTATGACTATAAACAGGAGTAAACGTCCCATTATCACCACAGTAAGAACCCTATTTACTAACCCGATTTTCGCTTATGCCAACTTGCTGGATTTTATTAGTAATTTGACCAAGCCAGTACTCTTTTAAGCCTTAGTTGTTCAGTTGCCTTATTTTACGAGAACCTTGAGAAAGCCAGCGCTCTTTATAGTTCTTTGGAATGAGCCCACGTAATCACCCGCGCGCGATTGCTCCGTAAACGAAAGTCTCTCGGATCCTAAATATTCCTACCTGCATATATTTATACTGTATATAGTTCTTGAACATCGTTATTCCGTATGCGGTGTCTGATTTTCGTTTCCCGTCAGTTTCCGTAGCTCTATGATTGATCTTATCATGCCGGCTTGAGCCGGTTTTAACGACACTCCTTTTCATTCAGTTGCGTTTCCTCGTTGTCGCCAACTGGTTTTGCTCGTCAAACAGCGCGTTCTCCGCACGTGAATGCATTTGTCAAATCCATTGTTCAAGTAATTTTTCCGCGTATACAACTTTTCAAAATGGTCTGAGCATATTAAACGTTATTCGCAGCTTAGCGGCCCTTCTTGATAATTTTATCTTCTGATAAAGCACGGTAGGCTCAGTTGAGTTCCGATTTTTCAACAGCGTATTGACGCAGCGGATATCCGCTTAAAGCGCTGGCGGAACAGGTTGAGGTTAAAAAAGCTTTCAATGTTCTTTTTTCATTAATGCGTCTAACATCCAAAGCAGTTGGAAATAGGTGAAGGCCATTGAACAATTACGTAACGTACGAAAGCTTTACTACCTGCATTGTTTGTTGGCTCTGTTGGACTCCATTTATGAGCTTTCTGACGCCATGTTTGCTTAAGGTGTGTGTTTATACGTCAGGTAGAAATAAGTGGACGCCTTTGTACAATTAATAAGGTAGGGAAGCCTTATTGGTAAGTCAAATGTTTTGCTGCATGGAAGTTTAGCAGATAGGTTATTCTTATCAGCGCCTCGTTGCTTAACGCGTAAAAGATAGCCTACTTTCCATTCCAGTTCTGGTGACGTGTATCTGCAGTGTAATCTTCAATTCCTATCATAGGATAGCTTTAACACGTTCAACTGTCCACAAAGGTGTGACATTGATGTTTATCTATTGATTCATAAGATTCTCAAATACTTATCTGGCTGATCTGGCATTCGTGTCAATTTGACGCCTTCATTTGCCTTGAACAGTTCTAGTATTTGAACGTTTCAAAATTTTAGAAATATGGCGGAGTGGACAATGCAGAATGGTTTCAACGATGCTTCCAAGTCGCCATGTAGGGCCGAAAATGTTGGCATTATTGGCATGGATATTTACTTCCCGTCTATGTACGTTGATCAGTCCGAGTTGGAGCTCTATGACGCCGTATCGCCTGGAAAATATACCATCGGTTTGGGTCAGTTAGAAATGGCTGTCTGTAGCGACCTTGAGGACGTATGTTCAATTGCGTTAACTGTGACGAAGCGATTGTTGGATCACTATGGCGTGTCGCCTTGCGAAATTGGACGACTTGAAGTTGGCACGGAATCACATTTCGACAGGTCAAAAAGTGTGAAGACCTTTTTGATGCAGCTGTTTGCCGAAAAAGGCAATACCGATTTGGGAGGCATTGACTCGATCAATGCATGCTTCGGCGCTACCCAAGCTTTGTTTAACGCAATTGATTGGGTAGAGTCTGGTCATTGGGATGGCAGATACGCTTTAGTGATCGCGGCAGACATAGCTGTTTATAGCAAAGGACCGGCGCGTTGTACTGGTGGCGCCGGAGCGGTCGCCATGTTGATAGGCAATGACGCTCCTTTGGTTTTTCACCACAGAGTTCGATCCTATCACGTAGATCATGTTTACGACTTTTACAAACCGCACAACAATTGTGAATATCCAACTATAGACGGTCCGCTTAGTATCCAATCTTATTTCGTCGCTCTTGATCGTTGTTACTCATTGTTCTGCAAAAAGTATAGCGATGTCTATGCTGAAGAATCGAACGTTAGCAGTTTCGGTGGTATATTGTTCCACACGCCGTATAGCAAGTTAGTTCAAAAGTCCTTAGCCCGACTGGTCTATACGGACTTGCTTCGCGGTGTTCCGTTGTCCTCTTTGATCGATTCTAGCGCCAATTTCGATTTGACTGAACTGTCAGTACAATCAAGAGATCCTACAGAATTAGAAAATGATAAAATGCTTGAAAAAAAGATGCTTGAAATAAGCAGGCAAACATTTGCCTCTAAAACGGAACCGTCTCTTTGGTTGTCAAGGCGAATAGGAAACATGTACGCAGCGTCAGTGCATGCCGCCATAATTTCTTACTTGAAAAGGCAAGTTGTTCTTCGTTACCACCAATCCAACTTCAAAAGTTGTATTTATTTATTTCTTTTAAGAAGCGTGTCGGATGAATTGCCCGGTCAGCGATTGTTGTTGTTCTCTTACGGTTCCGGCTACGTCGCCTGCATGTTTAGCATGGAAATTCGACGAGACGCCCACAGCGTAGCTCGATTGCAACAAATCTTGAAGACGTTGGACAACAGTATGGATTTGCTGGAACAACGATCAAAAGTGTCACCGGAAATGTTCCATCGATTGTTGGACGAACGAAACGCGGCTGTCGGATGCGCTCCTTACTCACCCGTAGGTGACGTCAGTTGGTTATTCGACCGCACCTTCTATTTGTCCGGTGTTGACAAGCTTCATCGTCGAGAATACAAATTGAAAGAGTAAAGCTACTGTCCTCTTTGTGTGACGTTTTCGCTCATTTGGCGACTAGCGTCTGGTAGATATTGGCCTTGCAAAAAAATATGTTAAATAAAGCTACTATCAGATATGCGTTCACATGGAATAAGTTATTTAGAAGAAAAGCGTGGTGTTAACCATCAGCGAACATGACCATCATTTAAGAGATACAGTATCTCTTGCAGCGTTAATTTTAAGGCTTTACCAGCTTATCTAAGCTTGGAAGCATTTTTAAAAATTCTAACTCGTTTATCTGATATGCAATGGAGTTGATAAATACGAGAAACTTGCTTAAAAGCGTGAGTAAGGATAACTTTGTGGAATGTGTCTGCAAGCTGAAGAGTCCAAAATTGCGTTTAATAGTCGAGTACAGCTCACCAAACATTGCCAAACCGTTCCATGTTGGCCACCTGCGGTCCACGTTGATGGGAAGGTAAATACGTGCGCTTGGTTTGTTAAATGTTCAGCTTGCGTGTAGGTTCGCCCTCAATGTACTTCGTTCTGCCGGACACAACGTCACCGCGATAAATTATCTGGGCGATTGGGGTACTCAGTTTGGTATGATCGTGCAGGGGCTTCGGCTGTCCAACCTACCATTAAACGACCTGTCTCAATTGAGCTCAACGCAGTTAGCAGAAGCCTACAGTTTTGCTCACCAAGCCAACGATCCCACTGTAGTAAAGTCAGCCCGTCAGTTCTTCTCAGCGGTGGAAAGCGGTAGGTCGCCTGCGCTTAGGAAACTGTGATATGGCATTTTTGCAGCCGCGGTGAAACCTTAGGAAGCCATCAAGAAAGGCATTTGTGGCAGAGTATATGCTCGACTGGAGTTGCTGAACTGGAAAAGATCTATAAGCAACTCGGTGCCCACTTTGACTCGTTCGAAAGGGAATCGCAGTATGCCGAAGAGGCCAAAGAATCTGTAAAGTGCTGGTTGGCCAGAAATGCTTTGAGTTACAATGACGATGGCCTTGTTGGGTTCAAAACGGACGATCGTTTTGTACCAATATGCAAAAGCGACGGATCCACCTTGTATATAGCTCGCGATTTAGCCGCCGCTATTGCACGCCAAAGAACCTATCAACCCGACAAGCTTTATTATGTTGTGGACAGTGGTCAGGCTCAGCATTTTGATGATCTGAAGGTATGAGATAGAAATTATCCAAGCTAGCGAACTCTTTCATTGTTTCTTACGGAGGAAATCCATTTTTCTTCAGAAGAAGAGAAATAGCTTTCCTCAATTTAAAAGGTTATGTAGAAGCACGCAGCCGTTACGGGAAATTAAGGCGGTTATAGGAAAAATTGATTGATCCCTTTCCTTAGTTAGACGGCGGTTCTTCTTCTTTTTATTCTGGAACGCATTTGGCGACAGTATGAAGTCAGTCCTTAAAAAGTAGGAGGGTCCTGTCGATTATGTGCCCCGCAGTCATACTGTAAGTTTGCCGGCTATCCTGTTCTGTCCTTACTTAAGCCTAAGCGTAAACGTGACACCTGTATTTGGCTTAGCTTTAGGTAAGGGCAGAACAGGATAGCCGGCTTGCTCTCCAGTAAGGGTATAACAGGATGGCCGCAAGCTTGCCAAAAAGGAACCTGCATTTCTGAGACGGTGAAGCGCATAACCGACAAAACCCAGTAGCGATTGGAGGGCAAAGATATAGCTAATCCCGAAGAGGTGAATATGGAGAGATACGTTGTTTTCATTTCTTTTTATGGATGTAGCTCATTCATTGAACGAGTTGCTTCCGTAAAGAAGTGAAAATTGACGTGCCCGTTACGAAATGTTATGTGTTTAAAAATGGTTAGCATAACGAACGTGTTGCTTCTGCGAACGTAATGCAGCTCATACAGTGAAATCTCGTTGTCCGAAATATACTTACCAAGGGGTCATTCGAATAACTCAAAGCTAATTGACTTGCAGGTACCATGCCTACTGTCGAAATATTTGAATGTTGGAGTTTAATTATGACAATTTCCCTTAATGGAAAAGCAATTTGCGATTTTGGAAAATCGGCGGAGCAAACTTACGAAGTGAAGCTTTAGCTTTATAGACTTCGAAAAAATAGGGCAACAAGGCAGCAATAACCAAACGTATGACTGCACTCCAAGTACGAAACCACAACAGTAGCTCTCAAGAACTTAACGACGTTGAACTGTTTAACATACTAATCATTCTAGCGGTCGTATATCAGCTTTTTCCATTTTATTCGAATAACTTGTTCGGGTAGCGGTTTTTAGATGTAAGAATAATGTCAGCTCGAAAGTAGCGTTCCAGAAAAAGAAAATAATTCCTTTCAGGCGGATGGCGCCACAACTTGAACATCATTCATTCACAGTGCAGCTCTATTGTTCTCCTTAGTTCGGGTGGCGAAATTCAAATAACGGGATTTCACCGTATTTCAAAAGCAATGCTTGTAGATGTTCTCATTGGCAAATAAACATTACTTATGCTAATTTATTTAAAATTTTCCCATGATTAAGTGCTTCGGATTGTTCAGATGATTCTAAGCGGAGTTGGTTTTCCCGACTTGGCCGCCAAGTTGTTTCACGTCAAGTTTGGCAAGATTCGAAACACTAGTACGCGTCAAGGAAAAGGTGTGCTGGCTAGCGACCTTCTCAACGAGGGAACGCTGACAGCTCAAGCCGTCCTGCGATATTCTCCGACAACGAAAGTTGGTCCCGAATTGTTTGAACAGGTTGGCAGTTGTCTAGCGCTGACGGCACTGATTGTCAGAGACTTCAAGCAACGACGCCAAATAGACTACGACTTTTCGTGGGAGAAAGCTCTTCAGGCCAAAGGTGCTACGGGATACCAGCTGCAAGCTACGCACGCAAGGCTCACCTCCTTATGCGAAAAATTTGAACCTTTAGAAGCTAATGTTGGTCGCGTGCCGCTTAAGCTTGACGAACCAGAGGCTGTTACTCTAATGGAACATTTAAGTCGCATGGCAGACCCACTTCTCAAAGCATACAACGATATTGAACCTTACCCAGTGGTTCAATATTTGTTTCGCCTTTGCAGTTTGTCCAACAGTGCGCATAAGCGACTTCGAATTGCCGACGCATCTTTCGAGCAAGCTGTTGCCAGATATGCGCTGTTTTCAACTGCGCGATTGGCGTTATATCATTGCTTATGCCTTTTGGGAATTGAACCGTTGAATAAACTTTAGCGCTGCTTGATTTTCCCCGTTATGAATTTCCGGCTCCTCAGGGTATAGCCGTATATATCTTGAAGTGGACCTTTGTTCTTCTTAAAATGGGCTTTCATTTCGCAGATCCAAATGCTGCCCGTAAGGCAGCTTCGGCATTTGGCAAGGGTGCTGTTGTTGCCTGCAAGCGCTTGCCAACGCTGGAAGCACGATTTCGTGGCTCCCGAATGGAAACCTAAAGACTCAAAGTTTGGTATAACTCCAGAAAAGTGGCAGTACTATGACAACGTTGTATGGCCGCCCAATTGCGACGATGGAAAAAAGCCAGGAGAGGTGTTCCATTGCAGAGAAAATGTCAAATACAGTTGGCGGAAAATGTGGTACATCTGTCAGCTGGTCCGAGGACTGACAATCGACGAGGCGCTGGCCCAGCTTGAATGTACCCCGCGCAAGGGAGCATTGGTCATGAAAGAGCTTTTGCTCGAAGCTCAGCAGAAAGCTTCTGATGAGCACTGTTTACATCAGAAAAGTAACCTATGGGTCGGTAAGTGACAGTTTTTGAATTTTCTCTCAATCTTGACAAAAGCTGAAATGGCCCGGTCTCAAATTATTTATTGTATTAGTAGCTAGTTTTAAAATGGGATTATGTTGATTAACACCATTGCCATACTCGGATAAGTTTTAATTTGCGACAAAGAGGTGTTCATATTATAATAGGTTAGCGACTGTTTGCAATTCCATCTAATTTCGTTCGGTCTACTTAAAGCACAGTTTTCTACGCCACGAAGATTTAGCTGTTTTTCATTTTGCGCTCATGAAAATTGTTTTGAGGGAACTCAAAGGATTCGTTGAACCTACAAGACTGAAGGAAATGTCTGTTAGTTGCGTAGAGCTTGAGTTGTTTGCTTTATTCGTTTATTATTTGAACTTGAGCATCTTTCGAGTGTTTAAAAGTTACAGTATGAAATCCATTATCCAGAATGCTCAGGAGCAGACGTTTTGCAGATACTCCCAATTTTGGAAGATATGTATCTTTGCATTCCGAAATGCAGTGTGATATGTTGGGGTCGGGGCTGAAGTGTAAACACGAAACTGATTTAATGGCTCATATGCATTCTGAACACATAGCGTAAAGGTAGTCTCGTGAAACGCTGTAACAGTTTCGCAGTTTTCATTAGGAGAAGTTGGTTGGGTTCTGTAGGAGTGAGGATGCATTGTAGTGGATAGTTTTAGAATGCCCTCACGAAAACGGAAGCATTGGCTAAGAAGATTACAATACAGTGGGGAGCACTGCCGCTGCTTACGTCTAGAAGAAGTTAGCTATAAGTAAAATGTGCTTTGTTGTTATAAGTTAACATAAAAATGGATTTTGTCACGTATTGTGATTACCAGTATGATTTCAAACTACCGGTAACCATTGAAGCTCATTTCAGCGGAAGCAATATGTCGCAATAGCCTGATCATCAAAGGCCTTCGTCGCCACGCCCGCGAACGTTGGGGCATAGTTCATTATCGCTACTGCAACGTTTTCGTCAGACTGGAGGAGGGAAAGCCTGATCTAAAGGGCAGATTTCCAATGGAACGTCTCGGTTGGCATATGCTTGAAGAATATTTGAAATCTCTGCGCAATCGACGAATCGATTATCACCCTTGAAATCTTTTTGTCCAATTTGTCGAAATCACTGCAACTTGTTCGACAAGTCATTGCCATTATGATGGATTCCGAAGATAGGTGCAGCCTTCGTTGTTAAAGTTACAGAGCGTTTTTTAAATCAAAGAGCAAGGACATACCAAAGCACTATGTCTGAATTAAAACGGCTAAATGCTGGCCTTTTGAAATTTGCAATTTTCATTACTTTTGATGGAACGCTATTGAATCCTTTCGTTTTATTAGGCAAAGGTCTGTTGGGGTTAACGCTACTTCATTGTAACTGTGGAAGTGCTTTCTCCGCAGCTAACTTCGCAAGTTTTATGGCAACGATACTGGAAAAGAGGATGCGCGCAATTTGCGCCTTCATTGACGTTCTTCCACTGCGTACACCAAGGAGTGTAGGATTCGCCGAGTGCGTCGGTGGCGTCTTTGACATTGTCAGGACAACCCTGATTGTAGAAGCGAAAACCATTTTTTTCTACGCAGTTCAAGAGCACCTATTTCGGAAAAGTAAAGAGACTGACAGTTTACCTGCAAAACGGCCGTTCGCATCTATATTGATATCCAGTTCGGCTGCGCAGGACCAACAGCATTGATAACGGCCGAAAAATACGTCAATGTTGCACCTGTCGACGCCGTACGCCTTTATTGTTCCTGAGCATATCGAGGATGGTATATAGTCGAGGCATTTGACAGGATCAACGGCATGAGAACAATGACGCAGCAGAATAATGGACAAAAGCGCATTGAAAGTTCCCCGCAGTACATAGTCGACTTTCTTCATCGTTGAGATCTTCGTACAATCGTGTTTGCAATGTTATCGTCACCTACTTGAAGCCGCATTGCATCTACATGCTTGAAAGCCGAGGTTTCATCCGTGCATAAACTGCTTTTTCAAGTTAACTTAACAACTTCTCGCTATCTGTTAAGCTGGGAGGTATTATGGGTAAATAACTGCCGTCAGTTAGTTGCATCATAGACGTGACTGGGTCGAGTATAAAGTCGCAAACTTTTATGTTTACCAAATCCACTATCCAGTTTTATCATTTGCTTAAGCCATGGTGAGGTGGACAGAAGGTGAAAATGTACAAGGTTTGCTCTCATTTTCTGAAGTAATGTTGGCGGTAAGCGTGATTGCACTGCCGCCGTCGAAGAGTTTCGAACGCGTAAACATGAAGAGAGCAGATTGCCGCGTGCAGTCTGTTCGCTGCGTTGCGATTCGAACAAGTTTCTCTATTCTAAGATATCAATAATGTACAATTTCACGAACGCCGCCGAGTAGTGCCGAAGGGAGATTGCAATGGGCTGCAGAAAATGTTGAAGCGTTGGAAAATTCATGCTTTACTTAGAACCTGCAAATCATTTAAATGCTTTCTTTAAAAGAAGGTAAGAGCATTCAAGCACCATTTTGATCTTCCAACGTCCTCAGCAACTGTACCTTCTTAAATCTTATCATAGCAGCTTAGTTTAAAAACCTGCAGATTATTTAGGCGCCTGAATATGGAAGTTTGTTGTCCTGCAGTCATTGTTCAAAGTTCTTATCCGACTAGCGGCTGCAGAGATTGTACGGCTCGTGATACGCGCCCAAGTGATGAATCCAAACTATATTGTAAGAAATGACTTGGTCCTAGTCCTGATCATAATGATCTGCAGGTGGATTACGGTGGCATCATATTAGAGACGGCTGCCGTTGTGCTGATCGTGGTGATTATTACGATATGTTTGTGACCGTGGCACCGCTTGGGTCATGACGCTTTTCACCTTTGACGAAAGCGCCAGTTTGCTTTCGGGTTCCGCGGTCTACCTGCTAATTTAAGATATGTGCTTGAAGATATGCTTGTGATCTCTTGCCGTGTATTGGCGGATTCGCAAACGGTACTTGGGACTGCACTGAACGATAAATCCAGAGGATATTGTAATAAGCGAACTGCTCACGATCTACAGGTAGATTACAACGGTATATATCCAGACGTTCGCTGAGCGAAGTGACCATCGGCGAGGTACGTTCATGCTGGTTATGACAACTTTAACCATATGTCCGACACTGGTACTGTTTGGGGCCATGGCGTTTTCTATCGTTGAGGGAAGCGCTAAATTACCTTCAATTTCTGCGGGCCAGCGATAATTCAAGTACTTGACATGACAGTTTGCTGTCCTGACGTCATTGCCGAGACAGGCGGGTTTGCCAGCCATTCTTGGGGTTATATGGCTCGTGCTTGGAGACTAAACGATATTCTCAAAGAACATCGTATGAGGAGACGTGCTAATGATATGCAGGTTGACTGCAGCGTAATCATACGTGGACGTTCGGCGAAGCGTTAACAATAATGGTTATTACGATATTATGTTACAAGTTTATTGTTACGCCACTGTCCCGTTGTAACGTTTAATAAACTTATTCCCGGAGCTTTCGGGTTAGGCCTAAACCCGTCTTCAGCGGATGACGTCATGGCATCCACTGCAGTCGGGTTTAGGCCTAACCCGAAAGCTCCGGGAATAAGTTTATTAAAGGTTACAACGGGGCATTTCCGTAACAATAAACACGTACGTATGCTCTACATGGAGCTGCACTATCCCGTACCAAGAGGTTACGTTTTCAAAGATATTATGTTGCAATGATATGAAGCAACCTGGCGACCGCCTGGCTTGTCTCGATTTTCTTACCTTCGAAGATGGATCAAGATTGCTTTCCGCTTCGGCGGATAAATCAATGATCCCGTTACGTTCCTCCTGCAAAGAACCAAGAAGACTGCGTACAGTACGCGTGGAACTCGGATGCTAATTTTCTTTCTTGTTCCAATGGTGGCGTTATTCGTATTTGGGAGACAGGCAGTATCAGTTGTCTGAGAAATGCTATGGGCTACAACGATTTTATTTTTACGATATTGTCACGAAGAGCCCCATCGTTTGCTTCCAGCGGTAATGTCATTCGAGTAGCATGAATTACTGCTCACTATGGAACCATGATTAGAATGACCTTTTACTACTGTTTGAAGTGCGGTTTGTAATTTCCGTTGGTACTCTACATTGAGTATGGCTGCGTCTCCTTTATACGCTGACGGCCGGTCGTTTGTTTCGTTTTGCTATTTTTCGCTACTGCATTAAACGATTACACCATGAATTCGAGTGTGTATTCAATTCAAGCAGCGGGTTAAAACGTAGGGCGAATGTGCAGGTAATGTTGACCGGACACAAGCGGTATCAAACGAACTTGAATACACTTTTCTGTATTGCATGTTGGACGGCGCGTTTGCCCTTGTAGCAAAGACCCGAAAATTTTAACGGCGCCAGGAAACCCTATGCTGCTTCAAAATCGCAGAATCGACGAGAGTTTCGCGAACTCGGAAACTGAACTAATTGATTCTTATTTAATTTGTCCAGTCAAACTTTGCTCATCCAAAAGTTGGCAGAAGGTTAATGTCCTTAAAAGACGTAAGTCAAGTAAGTATGCGTTTTTAGAATTCCTGTTAGCTAGTTTATGCTGCTCCATTTTTCGCTGCCGTATCAGCGGAAGCGTCCGGCCTTTGTAATGCTCGTCCATCATTCCATTCATTTGAAGACTCCGTACACCAGCAATAAGCGTTTCTGAAGAAGAACAACCAAGGGCTGACAAGGCACGTCTCATTCGGCATTTCAGGGCAGTGTGGCCACTGCCATAACATAAAGCAACGCTCAGGGTGGGGCATCAAAGCCAAACACCGACCGTCGGGTGAGCATATGCCTGCTATGCCGTGAGGGGAGCCATTTGGATTAAACGGGTAGAGTACAGTTGGTTCACCGCGTTCCCCAACGTACCGTATAGGAATCAGGTGATGATGCTCAAGTACATCGAGCGCCTGGTCGTTTGAAAAATTAAATCTGCCTAAAGTATTATTGTGGGAAGGATAATTTTATCGAGCCGTTATTACCTTCACCATGGGCGACCCATACGCCTAGCACAAAGCCTTCCATGCGTCTGAAAAAGATCGAAGGACTTGGTTCGATACGAACAGTCGAGAATCGTGATTCGAAACGCCCAGATATGTTGCTGTCCAAAAAGATTTCTACCGGCCGTGTTCGAGCTAAAAAATAAAGGAGTGTAATATTGATGGCCGACAGAAAAGTAAGTATACCTTCTTGATCTGTCCCATATGCGCCGATTATTCCAAGGGTAGCCATTAGCTGACATCCATTGCAGACGCCAAGAACAAATGTGTCAGACCTCGAAATGAACTTCTTCAGGCATTCTTTCGCCTTCTCATTGAACATTATGCTGGCGGCCCAACCTACAGAGGGAGCTTGTAAAATTAAGTGGCTTTTTTGACGAGCAAATACCTTTGGATGCCCCCAGAACGTCGCCGTACGAGAAACCGCCGGGAAAGACGATGCCTCGGAATGGATCGAAATCGAAGTCAGTATCCAACAAATCTTGCATTGCAATATCCCATACTTCGAAGCCAACCAAGTACAGCGCAGCGGCCATTTCACGATCCCCGTTGGTTCCCTCTTCGCGTATTATTGCCACTTTTATGCTTCTGTCTAAGACTGGATTGGAATTATATGCTATATGAGTCACTTTTGTCTGGCTTGCCTGTCTGCTCAAACGGCGGGCACATGCCGGCAAGTGAACTCCACCTGTATTCAGGAGCGTATGAATATTGAAGCGACGACTCTTCATCAGCACACGCCACATTGCATTGCATTCTTTCGATCCTGTAGCTTGTTTCCTCCCATTGCTGACGCCACGTTGCCACACTTCCTTCCAATACAAGCTTGTCATGGTAGAATATCTCAACCTGAGCCACATGTATTGCAAATATATCATAGCCTATGATTAATGCTTTACCTTTGCTTCTGAGGAACTGTTAACCGATGTGTATCCTACAACTTCGGCTGGCACATTTGAACGATGATACCTTTTAAGCACATCTTGAACTTTGGACGTGGGAACTTGAAGTACAATGCCGGCTTCTTCAGCAAAAAGAATCTCAGAAAGGCCTAGAATGTGATGTACATTTCCCCACGAAGAGCAACAGTATTTCAAAACCTGAAGCGAAAGGCAATGGTAGCGCTACGTGCACGTTGCAGTTTCCAGCGAAAGCCATTTCCAGCAGACAAACGATTAAGCCACCGTCGCTTACGTCGTGCCCGGCGTACACCATACAGAACTCGTCTAACGTAGAAAACGCTTGTTTAGCTTCAATTTTAAAAAAGCTTTGCAGAGTATGAGTCTGCAACATGGCTTTTTCCGTTAAATGGGAAAAAGCCATGTTGTGAGCATCAAGAAAGACTAATACGTACTGGAAATCAATTGCTGGGTAACTCGAAAAGCCCGACGGAACTGTTCCGGATTTTCAATATCGGCAGGCTCGTAAAACAGATTTCCCAAACACTGGGACAAAGCTGAACCACCGAGTCGGTTCTTTTCCAACGAGGAACCAAACCGAACGTATATCAGAGTAGCCTGGATTCGTTTTAGTGCTGGCGTGATAATGTTTGTAATGTCAGTGCACTGTACGTAGCTAGTAACCACCAAAGTGCCTTAAAGAAACGAGATATAGAGCAATTTATTGTGCTGTTCATAAAAAGGCTTTATAGACATTTACCTGGTGCCTTGACAATGTTTCCAGAGACATTTGCTGCCATGCTTAAAGAGTCTTTTCCTCCATCGACAGCAATTCCAAGCGAGTTCATTATTTGGCACATGGACTTACAAGCTGTAAGCAGTTTGAAGTCCTCACCAGGAAATTTCGCTGGCCACATCCAATTGGCGCTGCACTTTACGTCCTAAGCAGAGGTTAGCGACTTCTTAATGCCAACCGTATTTGAATCGCCTTCGTACCTTCAAATCTGAAACAGGAGCAAAGAGCAGGTTGGTGAGCGATTCGGCTACGGTCATGCGCGCTCCGGATTCCGGGCTTAGCAACATTTTCACCGGCTGCTCTCCAATCGCCATTGCTGCACCTACCTAAGCAAAAATATGCACAACTTCAGGATACATTGAAATGTACAAATGCCTTCCACTTAATTGTTTTGAAATGATTCATCATTCTTTGAATAAGTAAAACATTTTTCATTATTCATTGGCCCTCTTGGCAGCAAAACTAGTGAAATTTACACTACGCGGAAGTTTAAGCGGTATTGTTGCAGAAGAGGAAGCAGCAGAAATATTCAATCTACGAAACGTCTGATGTACGCGTCGACTTTGATCTTGAAAAGCTTCCCATAGTCGAATCTGCATCTGAAGTACTTGAGAAGTTACAAGAATAAGTTTAACCAAAAAAAAGATGAGAGAGAAGCTGTATACTGCTTTGCATAAGGCTCTTCAGTGTTTGGAAATTTCTGTTTTGAAAGGGCAGGAGTGCATGATATTCTTCTTCTGATATGCTAAGTTCGAGTTGTTTTTGTTTAATTCTAAGAAGCGCCCACGCGAAAAAAACTGTTTTTGTTTAATTCTAAGAAAGCTCAACCTCCACTTCGTATGACTGGTTTTGCAGACTTCTTTTTCATGAAGGAAAATTGTGATCTTGAAAACAGTTCAAATTCAAATATTCGAAATTACAGTAGGCATGGTACCTGCAAGTCAATTGGCCCCTCCATTATCTGAATTTTTGTTTTCTGAGTAACTATTTGACTCATTTACAGAACTCGTCAGTGCGCAAAGCTTTTCGGAATGCAGCGATTAATAATTTAGTCTAAGAACTGAACTATTGGAGCACAGTTCCATGATGAAAATGCTTCCAATGTTTACACGTATAGGGCTGGTAAATGCGGTGGAATAAAATGTAAAAGTATTCATATTTCATAGCTTCATAACAATTCATTCAATTATATTAGAAGATAGGGCAGCGCAGTAGTCCTAAATCTAAATAAAGGGTGCTACGCCACTGGTGAAGGTGAAAATCTAGCCACTCTTTTCGTGAGAACAAAATGAAGTGTCACCTTTGCGGAAGCTTCTTCATTAAGGCTAAATGGAATATAATTATGAATCATGATTAGAAGTACAACTTTCTAGGCGATTGGTGATTACTGAATAATTTCTCTTTTTTTTAACTCTGTATTAATCACGGCACTTACGTTATCGAAATATGATAGCGCAACGACAGCCACGTCGGCAACGGGCGTATGGAAAGGGCCAACACACTGCTGCATAGCGACCAGGCCACCGACACTCCTGTCAACCTTGAAATAGCAAGAAATTTTAAGTCTGCTGTCATGGCAGCAGATATAATGTACCTTATTGGTTAAATACCGTTTGCTACAAACGGACGGAAGCCGCAAAACCATGGACAATGCGTCTTCCAAAGAAGGGATCTCCTTTGCATTGTAGGCTCTCAGAGGATAAGCACTACTGATTGATTTCAGGTTAAATTTCTTCTGCAATCATAAACTGCATGCAACGTTTCAAAATTCAGTTCAATATTTACGACCTGCTGACTTGACAGATGGCGAATGGAAGCGAGCCGAAGGTTCACTGGAGGAATCATGGTACTTTTACTTTCAAAGTCGTGCAGCGTAATCTGCAATATTACAAGAAGACGTATCTAATTAGCATATGCAAATAACTCACCCTGCCATTGTTCGTAACCTTACCGACAATGTCGCAGTAGCATCTTTCTCGTTTGGCAATTTGTAAAACCGTTTCAACTTTGTCAGATCCAACCAGAAGCGCGTCGGATTCTTGGTATTCAGCGGCCCACAGTTCACAGATACTAACTTTTGAATCACCCAGCGTGAATCTTTCAGCATACAGTTCAGCGCCTAAGGGTTCTACAAGTTCTTTGATCACGTTTCCTTCAATATTCAATTTTGGCTTCCAAAGGTATCCGTCAATACTGACCATTGCCGCCGGCGCCCTGATCGTGGATAGACGATATGGGATTTTCACTTTTCAGTTCAGCGCATGCTCGGATAACGCGATTTAGCTTCTGCTCCATTTCGGGGTCGCCACGTTGAACTGCGTCAAATTCGAGTCCTGCTCTCGCCTTATCGCATTCTTTGAGAGCACGAACATAACGCTGAGTAACAAAAATGAAATTTTACCTCCTTGTACCATTGAAGAAGAGGCGCTACCGCCACCCATGCCAATGCGGAACACCGGACCACCCAGTTTAATAACGAACATGTCTTAGGAAAGAGGGATAAGCATTTCGGCAGTTCTTTTTCGCGATTCCGCTTCACATACCATTTATGGGACTATTCTTTCTAACATTTGCACTGTCGATTGATCCCAGGCCGGCGGTGAACATGATTGGTTTTACGTAACCGAAACGTTCGCCCAACTCTTGCACCCACTGGTCGAACGATCGAGCGAAACCACAAATTACTGGTTCGCCAAACTTGTTACCATAGTCGGAAGCTCCATTGCTGGCTTCAATGATCACCCTCAATGGGGATGCAAAAGAACAGCAGCTATTGTGCTTTTCTTGTTCCCATTTCAGCGCATAGCCTGCAGCATACCCTACTGCGCATGAAAACCAAATATGTGCATCCAGTGCTCACCGGGAATATGCAGATTTCCAAAGGAATATCCCGCCGCAGCCGCAATAGGATAAGCGCCTCTTCCTGTAGCATGAACATCGCGAATTCGACCTCCCACTCCCGTTGCGGCACCAGGAAATGGACAAACTCCTGAAAATCATATTCCTCAAAGACTATACTTTTAAACGAGCTAGACGATATTGTTTTCCTTGCATCTACTTCTTACGTAGCCATATTCGTTACGAACAATTTAAATAATGTACCAGTGGGAAAGTTGTGCGTTTCCGCGGTTAGCAGAATGTGCGTCAAAACGTTTTCACGGCAAAAAATCGAACTCCTCGAGCCGTTTTCAGGTCGAAGAACAGGAATTTGGAAACCGCGTATGGCGCTGAAACGCCAAAAGGGAAAAAGTGAAAAACGAATACGAAAAGCGCGAGCCTCTTTACCTACTGTTGTCGCAAAATTTGATAACGTTATTCAAATTTGAATTTTCTTGCGTTTTGATGACCATTGCGAACAAGGATTGGTTCTCCGCAACGCCGTCGACTTCCAAACTACCTTTGAAGAACCAGTGGCGACAGTGTTCACTGGAACGTCGAATATTTTGCGTCAAAACGATAGAAAGGAAAAGCACCTGTTGCTCTGGGCCAAATCGAACAATTCCACGTTGGTTGGATTCCGCTTTTCTGTATGGCGAAATACGTAGCCAATGTTGGCAATGTCATTGTCATCAAGGGAAAGCCCTGTGAAAGGAGCGGTTACAAAAAGTTCAATGGGGAAAGTTTTTTGGCTAACTACAACGACTAATCAAATATTCCGCTGAAATGCCTTCACAAGGTTGAAATTAAATAAAAAACAAACCATGTGTTCTACTAAACTCTTCAAGAGCCGTTCGTCCAGCACCGATCACGTCAATATTGTAGTATCCCTCTCTTTTTGGTTGAGAGAAGAAGTTGCAAGTGGTGGTGTACTCACATTCCGTCATACGGTCATGCAGTTGGCGTATAATCTTCGAGAGAACATTCAACAGTTCGCACAAACTGTTTTAACACAATTGTGTCACCTCATTTTTCATCTTAGCGGCTGATTGACCATCTTCGGCGATCAGTCGGTAGCGTACGGATTTTTCCAATCGAACAACGCAATGCAAGCCGGAGAATCGGAAAATGGAAACTGCGTTGGAACTGAACGGAGTAACGAAGGTAGGTCTAAATGCGAGAACACTGAGATTCGACAAAGGCGCGTAGAATTGAAAACCTTGGTCCCACTTCAAATACGAGATGCGAAGTGTCGTCATCCTCAAATCTACTTCTCTTGGATAATTTGGATTTCGGAAACGACTGGCGAAATCGCCAAAGCAGCTTTAGCTCTAACTCGTCATTTAGGCAAGTGTGGGCGTCCAGAACTATGTAGAAGCAATATTCGGCTTCGAAGCGAGGCTTCAATACAGGCTCAGTCTGCTGGCCGCTTTCATAAGCGAACTTCCCTTTCATAGGCGCTTCAACCGGCCACGAGAAAATTCGATAAACTGTCATGGATAACAAAAGGCGACGTGCCTTCAGTGAAACAGCGTAACGGAACTAAGTTACAACGTCGCCTTGAAATAAGGGTCGGAATCGTAGACTGTTCAAACAAATACCTACGCTCCAGTTATGGTAATTATCTATAATGGATAATAATTAGCTCAGGTGATCAAAATAGCCACGTGCGTCTCATTAAAGGTCATAGGTGTTCCTAACATTCATAACGATGCTTTTCCAACTATTTTTGCAGCGTATATGCAAAGGGACTGCGTGCTTGGCCTTCCAATCGACTATTCGACAAGGACTGGGTCAATATCCCGCGGTGCAACGTTCTGCTTTTGTGTTCATTGATCGTAATAGGTCTCTGAGAGCCAATGAGCTCTCAGACTGAAATAACAAACGTTTTCCTCAAAGCGAGGAGGTACACCGCATATCGTGCTTAGTTTAGGTGTAGGATGGTCTGCATACTGATTCATAGATATTAATACATCCCCTCTTTTAAATCCTTAGGCCAGCGAAAAGGGAAAGAGCAGATTTCAAGAACAGGAACAGCTTTTGCGTATATAGTTTATAAAATAGGCTGAATACAAGCCAAAAAAGGCGTTTTGAGAAGTTGGAGGCGTACGCCTCAAAGTTACGCATCTCCCCATTCGTCAGCAAAATAGGAACTAGCAGACGACGGCGCGATGCCTTGTCGCTATGTATATGTTACGGCTTGCACGGCGACGACGTTCCTGACTATCGAAGAAGTGTCTTTATGTGTGAACCTGATTACCGCTAATTACGGTAGGGGCTTCGGTCCAGTCGGGTGTAAGCGACGAGTGTTGAGAAGTAAAGTTTGCTTCATAGTTCAGTCTAGTTAGAGTCACACACACACAGAAAAACCGGCGCCCGCCGAAACAGTATATTTATTTTTTCTCATTTTTTATTCGTAGAAATACTCAATGTACAATCCAAGAGAATGGCAGAGGTGAGCTGAATTGCACTGCGTCAGTCTGCTTCGCAGATGAAGATGCGTCATCAACTCGCACAAAACTTATCACCGCTTTCCAAGGCAACATTACAGACCGTCTGGTGGTTCATGCTGACGAAGAAAAGTAGTTCCTGAGATTCTTAACCTTTACATTTTTTCGCTCAGTGAAACAAACACTCAATCTAGCAACCATTTAAAACTGGCATTTTACAGTCTGCGTAAGCAGCAGCGTCGCTTATCAGCTAATAACCTACGCAACTTTTGAAAATTAATAGTTTCCTTATCTCCGCCCCGTACAACCGAATTTTAATGCGATTCATAATTTGCAACGTTTTCTAGGCATTTGGCGATAAATCATGGCGCTTTCAGGCAGCTTTACTGCTGGTTGCTGCTAAATTCACAGATCATTACGCGAGCAAATAATGCGACTTGCAAATCATTATGCTTACTGTAAGAGCCCAAAGATTCCTGGGGCGAATCATGGGCGCCCAGGTGAATGAGGAACAATTTTAAAGAGTATAGTAAGCGCATTAGCATATTTCTCTGCGAGTTTTTTGGGAATTCTGTAAACGGTTCGCACAATTGCTATCTCTTTGCACTTATGCAAACTCTGTAGCTTCAATTCATAGCTGTTACATACTCAGCCTCTCAGAAGTTTGACAGAAGGCGGCGAAAGTTTCGAAGTAATCATTTAATGCGTCTCCATTGTAATTTTCACTCTTATTAAGACTAGTTCTTTTAAATTATTTGAAAGCTATTGCTGCTTAGTAACTAAAGTAACTTTTTCTCGCTCAGCTATTAACTTTTTTTTTAAATTCGAATCACATTTCCAGGGACAATGTCGTACAACTTTGCGCTGCGTCGCTTTCGAGTACCCGCTGTCAGCGGGTGGGCAATCTTCGTACGACACAACACTTTGGTGCCTAATCGACATTGGGATCCCAAGTTCAAAGGGATGCGCAGGCAGAAAGTTTTAAAGGTATGCAACCACATTTTCGAATTGATTTCGAGGCAAGCAATGCTTCAGATCACGCTGCCCGATTATGACAAGCTGCGAAAGCAGGAAGAATTAAGTATGAAGGATTTGCGCGCCGAATTGAAGAAAATGGGTTTGCCACCTCACAGACCATGGCGCGAAAGACCAATTCACGTCAGCTGTAGCGGTACCGTCGAGCTCGAGTAATATGCATTTATTTTGTCCCTGCTACTCTTTAGGGGATATATTCGACCCGTTCTTGCCACCGGAGGATGAAAGCAAAGTCTCTCTGATTATGCATGCCAAAGGTGGTCAGTTGGTTGACAGAACTAAACATGCTTGGCGTAATAGTCGAGCTCTGAAAAAGATAACTAGTTACGATTCGGACTTTGATCCGGTTGCCTTTGTTGAAACGGCTCATCGGTTGTACCTGAAAGCAAATGACGCACTTCAAAAAAGAGATGAAGAGCGATTGCACCAGTTGGTCACGGAGAAGGCATTCCCTGTAAGCTATATTCTCACAGTATGATTTAAAATTTTTCTGTATGTAATAGGACATGTGGGATGAATTGAAGCTGAAATCAATTCGATGGGAATTCGTGGAGTCCGTAGAACCTGCAAGAGTTGTTCAAATACGTACTGCCAGCGTTATGCATGAAGACAACATCTTTGCTCAGGTCACCGTTCGAATGCACACAAAGCAGGTAAGCTCATCTTTAGAGCACGTTGGCTTTTCAAATGAATACTGTTGTAGAAATTGGCCATTTTTGATCAATTTGGTCGACTTTATATGGGCAGCGAACACGTAGCCCGAAACGTACTCGAGTACGTTGTGTTTGAAAAACATATGAGCAATGTTTACGGCGAATGGAGAATTCATGGAAAAATACGACCACCTTGGACGCCTCACAGGGAATGCGTTATCGCGACTTATGAGAAACCAGCGCTGACGACCAGTATTCCTGAAACTACGTTACCTGCGGATGTCAAGCTTGAAGAAGACACCATTGTAGCAACGCAGGATAGTCACTAGCTTTATTAAAAGTAGACGCTTTGCCGTCAAGCTAAAAGAGCTGTTTCTTTCATCTGTCCAACCGGCATTTCTAAGGAATCGACTCGATCTGGCCGCAGTACTAAACTTGAACAGACTTTAGAATGCTAACAGCTTAATTAAGCGGTAACGTACCGGACAGACAAATGAGAACTGTTTGCCGACAAAGATAACTGCGAATAAAAGGTCACGAGGGACGGAACAAGATTCTTCATGCTTCTTCATTCTTTGGTCTAACAGATGTTTAAACAATGGCACAGTCATTGTTTGTTCTACCCGCGAAGGCAGCGAGAACCTGCCACAAGGACAGGCGATTCCATGTTCATTTTCAAACACATTGTTACTAAGGAGAAAAGTTTATAAATATAGGCGGAATGGTTAAGTTGCTTACCGACAACAGACTGGGCAGATCATTTTTGTTTCATCGTAGTAGCTATTCACTTGATCCTCTATTGCGCGCTGCTCGAAGGAAATGAAGTCGTCAGCGTCGGTTTCTACATGAATACTGGCGTTTTGAAAGCAATAATGAGCAATATGGAATCTCGTTACCATCAACCAACAGTTCATCAGGTAGCGCCTCCAACGAAGGATCAGTGCGCTGAAGGAAAAAGAAAAGGCAAGTTGAAGACAACCATTTAAAAAGTGTACTTGAATACCCCTACCGTAATCGCAGCGCGAATCTTTCGCAGGCTGTCACTTCGCAAACGTTGCAGAACGTCTTGTCTAATGCAAATGCGTTGGCGGGCGAAATTCTTTAAATAAAAATTAACTATAAGAATGCGAATTACGCTTAGGAGCCCTACTTGTCTCTGACGTTCCATGAACGATTGCATACTGCTGCTTGGCTTCCACTGCTCCTTCCTTGTAGGCGGTTGCATATTTAAGCTTGGGCTAACGCAGGGGAACAGGTAGAAGTGCCGACAAGCGAGAAAAACGTGTGATAGCACTAAACGTGATAAAATGAACAAAGTCAAAATATAGCCTGCAAAGATTTGGTACGAGTAATGGCACAGCATGGTCATACGCGTCTACAACAGCAGGACACTTAGCAATTACGCGAACGGTGTATACTACAGGTAATTTGGATCCCTGTTCAGGATCTCCTCTGCAATCGAGCTTTCTCTACATTCTTTCTTCAACAAAGCATCCCATAGGTCTCCTTGGTCCAAGGAAAGTTTTAAGAAGCTTCAAAAAATTACAATTGAAACTCAAAAGCTTAGTCGGTCAGCTGAAGCTTTACTGAACAGATAAAGCAGGTAAGGTGGGCAAAGTTAATCCGACGCAAAGGACGTAACTTGGGGCAGTGAATCTAATCTTCTTGCGCAGAAATACAAACAAAGTTTGAAACAACCTATCCATCGGATAACATATCAAGGACAGCCCTACTCGTCCAACGCATCATATAATTATAGCAACCCATCCAACAGTGAGAACCAACCAAGTGGAGCTTGTTTATTAAATTGCAAGCCCGAAGCTGTTGTTGCAAAATATTTATAATTAAGAAATACTTAGTCGTCATGAAAAGAAGTCATTTTAGAAAAAAAACGGAGTCAAAGTATACCGAAACTGCAAATTGCCAGTTACACAATTCAGCACTACAGTAACCCGCGCTCAAGTAATACTTAAGTATATTTATACCAAGAATGCCGTCCGTTAAGCCATAGCCCACCGCTAGGGAAGCATTGTGGCGCAATTTGTAAAGATTAACATGCTAGTTATAATTATGGATATAAGTATATGGTAGTGGAACATTCGTGATTTAATTTGAACCATCACGAAAGTTCAGAGCTAATCTCCAAATTAAAAATCTAAGCAGAAGTGGACGTTGTACGAAGCAGAGCTGTACGCTGCATCCAGTGCGTGTAATTACTGGGAAGTATAAAGGCTCGTACTGGCCAGTGCGTTTTGATAAGGGTTGAAGGAAATCTAAATAATCAATAATAGATCGTAAAGCAGTGTACAGTCAAAAACCTCCATTATCCGAACATCCACGGGCCGGGGGTGGTTCGGATAATAGAGGAATTCGGATTATGGAGGGAGCTTACAGTACTGCATGAGAATGCAGGCAACATCATGTTAAAT
>KN538381.1:849273-888851 GCA_000797535.1 Trichuris suis
GCAGACTGCGCACGGTCGGCTCAGTGTAGACGCTGAAACAAAGCCGCCAGGTAATCGGTCTGCGCGCTCGAATAGAGCCGCCACAGTTCAATGGTCTCTTACGCCGTGTCATCACGGGTCATCAGTAACCCGATTATCAATCATCACAATGCTGTGACACAACCGGGCGAGCGCTGCCGCGGGTGGCCAAATTCCGGGCACCAACGTAAAAAGACCCCTTTTTTGACTCTTTAGACTATTGTAATCGTTCTGTTTTGGCTAAAACTAAGATTAAAAAGTTTCAATAGCTAGAAATTCTTAAAAAGCGCCCCCTCGCTCGCCAGCCGTAGGGATAGTTTGATTAGTGAGACTGAATATGCGTATGTTGTCCAATCTAGTTCGAAAGTGCCTGCATACACTAGAATAGACTGTAAAGGCTCCCAGGACTGGAATTCTAGTTCTCAGTAATAATTGAAATTGAAAGAAGTCAACAATCTAAGCAGTAAACTACGGTTTACCGGCGCCAAAAGTGAAAATAAGCATGTCTTACCTCCAAAACGCCATTATGAACGAAACTGGGCAAAATGGCAAGAATTACGGCACCGGCGATCAATAGTACAAAGCCAACTAATGCTATCGATAGAAGGCACGTCTGACGGAGTTCCATAGGGTCACGGGCGTTGATACAGGGGCATATACGGCGAGCCGAACGCTTTAAGCGCTGAATGGTTGTGTGCCCAATGCCCCCAACGGTATCAAGGAATGAGCTAAAACGAATCTCCGTTAAAGTCACGTGATCGACAAGCGAACTTGTAAGTCGACTGCCTTGCGAGCAATAGATAGAACAAAGATGGCAAAGCATTGAAGAAGAGACGGTTGCTTCCGCCCTGCGGCTCGCGCGGCGACAAGTTTGAATCTTAGCCGATGGAGAGAGCGACAAATTGTGAGAGCAACAAGTTCTAGCGGAAACAATACGAATTTTGAAAAGGGGAACGACCGTCAGGAGCCAGCCGCCGCACAGGTGGACATGCACTTACCCGACATTTTGAAGAAACAGGCCAACGCGAATGCCGGCAGGTTTTCTGCAAGTGCTGAATAATTGGCTTTTCATTTTCAAACCTTCCTTGGAGACAGAATGTTGCATGGGAGGCGGCAAAGGCGCCCGAACCTTCTTGCGGGGCCTTTCCTTTTCCATCACTTTATAAGAGGTGGTGTAATGTCCACAGTGATCCCGCGGACTAAGCTAGTAAGCTGCGCTGGTTAACCACAGACTATGCAGTGTTACGGAAGGACAGTTTAACGCCTGAATGACCCGACTGCAAGCAAAGCGCGTTCTATTATTTGTATTTTCGTAAAGGTCGACCTCAGGTAGCGCTCCAACTCGTTCCCTATTCGGCCACTTGGCCTGCATTTAGAGTACCCTCCGTCGAGCGCCAGCAATGGTGGTCAGGTCGGCTTTTTGCTCCTACGCGACACAACTCTACGAGGGAATCAGTCGGTACGAACCCACGCGAGTGCAAGCGACAAAATTAACCTTCTCTTATTCAAACTTACCCTATGATCGTCTGCTTAACAGTAGTGAATGAACGAACTGCGATGATTCACTTTAACTTTCGCAATCGTGTTTGCGGGCCAATGCTTTTTCTCAATTGCAACGAGCAATCAATTTTCCCGTTCGTGTTTTCGCCACATTTTGCATACTGCACTTATTCGACCATTGCAAAACTTTGCAATGGCTTTGGAAAAGCCAACCGTTCCCGCCATTGTATTCCCACTAGCCAAATTTATAGTCAGTTCTGCCCGGTGCGCTGCAACGCTGCTCTTTTTGCACGTTTGGAAACGTTATCGCTCCCGCACGCTCTCTTCCCGTCTCTTTGACCCACAATGCCAAAGCATAGAGGGCGCCACAATCGCAGATTTTGAAAAGAACACGACTAGTTTCAAACTGGATTGTTCCGGTTCAGAAAGTTCATTATGCTCTCCATCATAGGCAGTTGCAATAGTAGCGCTATGAGTGCGTACAAAATCAACATGCCTAAAAGAGTTACAAAAGGTTTTTAAATTCAACAATGAAGACGAGCAGCCCTCCCACCCCAGTAAAGTTGACATAAAAGTTACGGTAAGATGTTTACGACTTGAGTTAGAGCGAATTAGCGCAGCTGATGCCCATTTGTCTGCCAAACATTCAACAGGCCATTATAAAAACTGCGCAAATGCAGTTTAATACAACTGGACAAAATCAGACGAGCGTATCAGCCATGTCAACAATTTTTTTCAACGTTGGATCTTTGGAGGCGGCGAGGCAAGCCGGAATTGGAACCATAATCTTAGATCCAGCCGGACTTTCGTCAGCGTTCAGTACTACGATGTTGTTGGAGTCGGAACGAGGAATGCCGTGAACAATCTGCTTGTGGTGCATCTTCCAGCCAACGATGTAGGCACGACGCATCTCGCCTTTTATGGCTACTAGTATCTTGTCGCCCAGTCGACCGCGTCGCGCTTTTGATCCCATCCGTCCGTCGCGATAGACGTTTATGCAGTAAGGAGGCTTACCTGCTAGCATTGCTTGCTTGCTTATGGTACTGTTGTCGACAGCTCGAAATCTGGTTTTAAGATGAATCCATGACAGAGGGGCACTGGTTCTAGAAGAGAATAGTTACCGTATACTTCGAGAATAATTTGAATTCAAATTTTAAAATACCATCTGGTCGGTAAGAAAGACAAATTGCGAAAGAAAAGACATTTTAAAACGTACTCTATTGCACAGGCACAACTCATGTCAATTTTCTAAGGCGGATAATAATATTACTTTAATTATTGCATGTACAAAGTAAACCTAAGCAGCATAAAACAACTCTGCACGTTAATACTATCTCCCAGCAGTAAACTGGTGCCCTTTTACGCCCACGCACAACATGTATTCAATTTAAAAAACTTATTTATCTTTACGCTTTGTTAGGCTGAGGCTTGTTCAGGAATGTTGGGCCCAAGGCGCGCTAGCAAAGCGAAGTGCGTCAACTAACGGCATTGGACTAACTTTAGCAAAGACTAACTTCCAAAAAAATGCTTAGAAGAGCGGAAACAACATCATTAGCCTTCTAGTAATTAAGAGCAAAGCCAAAAATTTCAGAATTTACTTACTCGTGTGCAACAAGAGGATAAGAGAAAACTGACCTTACTGAATTTAGACGGCAAAGTTAAAAAGCCTAATTAAATGGCGCAAACGCCCAAAGCCTTGGTGCTCTTTATGCCTACCTGAACGGAGAGCGTGGGCAGAAGGAAGTTAGTTTTGCCCTGGGAAAGAGCAGAGACTTGGAAAACATTAACCCCGTGGCCATGCTGGCGTGGAAAGCAGGTTCGCATAAACGAGCGACCTAAAATTTGGCGTTTAAAAACTTCTTAAACAGTGCGACTAGGCCAGCTTAAATACAGTAACAATGGTCGTACCTGCAGATATTGTATACGGTAGTAGGACTAGCTCACCTTAGCGACTTGATGTTTGCGCTGGTATGATTGATTATGCCGCAGTTTATTGTAAAGGAGGTGCAGTATTATGGGCCTACGAGCAGGGCACGCAAGGTCAAAATATTCAGGCAAATGTGAACTCGGCGCTAAGATCAACCGTCATACAGGGAAGAGGAAATGTAACGCAGCATCACGAAGCCGACGTCACCTACCACGTGGCTTTGGACAACGAATTCGACTTGATCTTTTTGATTGCCCATCAGGCGGTCTCCCAGCCGTCCTACGTGCAAGAATTGCTTGAAATGTTCAGGCAAGACTTTCGGAGCCGTTTCGACCAAACCCTTCGCGACCACCAGACTCGGTTGTACGTTCTTTGCGCCCAAGATACATTTGGCGATATGGAGCGTGCCTTTGTGACCCTGCTGCAGCGTTTTATAAGCGCGGATGTGCGTACAGCGCCTAGAACGATGCGCACTTTCGAGGAGTCGGAAAAGTCGAAGAAAACGTTGAGCGCCTTGTTCGATTCGTCCAACAAAGCGGCGCCCAAAAGGGCCAGCTTCATTCCATTGAAGACGGGCACCCCAAAGGGGCGTCCCAACGTTGAACCAATCAAGGCTGCACCTCAGCCTGCTACGCAAGCTACCCCAAAGAGCGACGATAGCGACATTGCGAAAATGCGGGAAAACTTTATGCGTCGAATGCAAGCGGGAAAGGAGAAAAAATCAAAAGCGGCCGAACCGAAGGAAAAGGGCAAACGGGTAAAGGAAAACCGGTGCTGGGATGGCGTACCCAGTAAGGGAGATGCGAAACTGTTGGACTTCAGCAACCCGACCGTCAATGGACCTGAAAAAGTTGACGACGAAGTGCTGGTTGCCTCGGAAAGGCAATACGTCGGCATGATGAAAGGTACTTACGCCTTTTATGGTCGTTTATTTCAAATTTTATACCAACGCGCTCCTATGTTGCTTAACTTCATTGTTCCACCCTTTAAGCTCGCGTTCTACTCAAATGTCGTTGGTTAGTTAGCCTTCAGACTAATTAGGCAGGTTTTGAAAAGTGGCTTAGACTTATTACGAAGAATTCGAGCGTTCAGTCTGCTCGTGTTGCATTTGTCACTTTTAGGGGAATTGGAAGGCATTAGCGAAGGCTCTTCAAGCGACGAAGAGACGCAGGAAGCGAATGACCACGAAGAGGGTTCATCCGTAAAGCGAGGAAGCGGTCGTGGTTTCTTTGCCGCTTTTCAAAGCTTAGTTGGTACGAAAACATTGAACGAAGAGGCTTTGCGTGTTCCACTGGAGAAAATGAAGGAACACTTGATTGGCAAAAACGTAGCCGCCGAAGTTGCAGACAAACTTTGTCAGTCGGTGGGCGTTAAACTTGAAGGCAAAGTGGTCGGTCAATTCAGCCTAATAACGTCGGTCGTCAAAGAGGCAGTTCGCGAATGCCTGACTCAGCTGCTATTGCCAAAGCAGCGCATCAATTTGCTAAGAGACATTATGCAAGCCAAAGAGCAAAAGCATTGTTACTCTGTTGTTTTTTGCGGCGTCAATGGAGTTGGAAAATCGACCAATTTGGCAAAAATAACTTTTTGGCTTAACGAGAACGGTTTCAAGGTAATGATAGCCGCTTGCGATACTTTCCGTGCCGGAGCGGTGGAACAATTGAGAACGCATACAAGACATCTAGCAGCATTGCATCCAGGCTATGTACAGCTGTACGAACAAGGTTACGGTAAAGATGCGGCTGCTGTTGCTGCCTCTGCCATAAGCCATGCCCTGAATAGTCAATTTGACGTTGTCCTAATCGACACTGCAGGTCGAATGCAGGATAATGAACCATTGATGCGTTCGCTGGGAAAACTGATTCGAGTTAATTCTCCCGATTTGGTACTTTTTGTTGGAGAAGCCCTTGTCGGCAACGAGGCCATTGATCAGTTGCAAAAATTCAATCAAGCATTGGCAGACCATTCGGGAACCGGTGAGAAGGGACGTCTCCTGGACGGTATAATGCTAACCAAGTTTGACACCATTGATGACAAGGTCGGAGCTGCCGTCTCGATGACGTACATAACGGGCAAACCGATTGTCTTTGTCGGCACAGGGCAGACATACAGGGATTTGAAGGTCCTTGATCCCAATGTGGTTGTATCCGCGTTGCTCAAGTAACGACCATTTCGCGCGATCTTTTTGCAAGTAAACGCTGACTTTGCTTTCAAACTATTAATGGCCCTTTGGACACCACATTTTGTAGATTATTTACAGTTCCTATAGCGCAGGTCAGCCGGTAGCGCATTTTTGTTCCATTTTTCCAATAATATTCTGCTTTTTCTCTATCTTGTGTTACATTGCGGGTTTTGAAATTTGAAACAGCGAGAAAGCATTTCTTCGCTTCCACCCGTGATTCTCTTAAGCTGAACTTGAACACTGTTTACATACTGTAGTCGGCCTAGTGCTCCAGCAGCTATTGTTACGTGAAGAATTAGCACCCGATTTTCCAGGGAGGCGCAGGAATATTGAGAGGGGTTGTTGGAAGGCTGAGTGGAAAAGTCGGAAAGGCAATAAAAGAGAGTGAAGCAACAAGCTCGCTGTTCTGATGCCATGACAGTTCGTCTCATGATGATGGCTTACCAAAATTTGATTTAGCGGTACAGCCAAACCTCCATTGTCCGTACCTCCGTAATCCGAACCCTCTATTATCCGAATCCGCCGCGGAGAACAATAGACCGACCGTATGCCCTAAGTATGCTTAGGCTACCTCGTCGCCGCCCGCTGTTATAACTTGTCTTCTTTTCTTCCCGACGTTTTTGTTTGGGCGTGATGCCCGCTCTGCTGAATTTGAAATGCTATTCTTGTTGCGAGACTGAAGTCTGCAGACCGATGGAGCCCTGGCTTGGAATGTTCACCGTAGCGGGTCAGCACTTGACCATTCTTAATTTGAGGTGAGCGTGTAGTACGGTGTTTGCAGCAACTCTTGGGAACCTAAGCCTTTTTTAAGATCAGGTGCCAGTCTAAAAAGCTAACTTGCTTTCTCAGGGGACTATTTCCCCTGCCGCTTCGTCTTACAGCCTCTGCGCGACATAGAAAACTGTTTTCTCCTAGCCACAGGCTTTCGTTGGTGAAATAGTCACCCGCGTAAGCTAAAGCGGTTACATTTAACATGATGTTACCTGCATTCTCATGCAGTACTGTAAGCTCCCTCCATAATCCGAATTCCTCTATTATCCGAACCACGCCCAGCCCGTTGATGTTCGGATAATGGAGGTTTGACTGTATATGAAGAGCAGGAGACTTGCCTTCCGCATAAGAAAAACGTGGACAATGGGCAGGACAAACCGAGAACAGTTGTTTTGTTTTTTCTGTTAGGGATCCAGTCGTCATACTGTAGTCTTGTGGGCCTCCCATTCTAGCGTTGCCTAAGGCTGAGCCAATATATAAACTTTACGTTTAGGCTAAGGCTAAGGTAAGGGCAGAAGAGGATGTCCGGCACGCTTGTCGGAATGGAACCTGCATTTTTTTAGAGTACAGTATACCTGGTGGGCCGCCGAACACTTCAAACGGGTGCTTATTTGAAGATCAAAATAGTTCGGATAAGCTTTTTAGTAAGCAGTAAGCTGCCGCATTACTTTTGAAGCAAAATTGTCACCAAGACGAGGGCATTTTAAAGGTGAACGTGTGTGCAAAAGTATGCCTTCTTTGCTGGCGAGAAATGACGCATGAAAAAAACTCTTTATTCGACCAACCACTACAGTACACATATACAAAAGGATAGTCAGGTACAGCGTAATGAGCAATCCCAGTCGTAACCCACTACATAGCTCTCCTCCAGACTTCGTAGTATGAATTCGACCGTAGGAGCAAAGTGGACATGCCGAGGTGGCGTGTCTATAAAAGCGGGCTTGACTCTGCAGATGATAGATATCGTCTTGGTGCTCCTCGCAGTTACTCTGTATGGGCCGTCGTATCTTGGTGACAGCGGGGGGCGAGCCGCGTCATGTCTGAGGAAAACATGAGCACATGTTTGAAGCTCTTGAGGCAGGCAAAGGTCGGCGGTCCCCCGGTCGTGTGGGCCGAATGGACTCGAAAAAAAACTTGCAACTGGTCGCTGTGTTCGGCTATACTTTTCCGTGGCTGTATATCGTTGAAAAATGGTAGGGCAACCGCCCAGGATCGCGAGGAGAGAGCGTGTGCTGTCAATGCACCTTTTAACTGGCGATGCAATCTTTCAACCATATCATGATTGAGGATGATACGCTGTTGTAGGTGCCAGCTTAACACCCAAATGAGTCGCCAATTCTTGCCAAAGGGAACTTTGAAATTGCGTATCTTGGTCTGCGGTAACGGTGACCGGAACGTGCAGAATCTTTGCTTCTTTTCGCGGCCGCAAGCTCAGGTATATTCCTATCCACGCGCCTATGTTCATTCCGAGCACTGCTGGACCTTTGCTTCTTTGCGCCTTCGCACGCTATGGTATACGCCCATCCAGGCGCCAATGTTCACTCCGAGTGCGAGGATTGGCCACAGAGCAAGAAAAAACATGGCGCCGAGAAATGAGACATGTCCATTAAGGCACGGAATCTCTCGCCAGCCGTGGCAGTGTTTCGTGAGCTGTAGGCCCCGAACTATCCAATATCATCGACATCGGCACCGATGGCATCCTGGAGGGCGGCAATAGTATATCGTTAGGCAATCCGTGACGTTGCTCAAAGCGAACTGGGCTTCCGCCTGCGCGAACCAAAGCTTCGCGCTCTGTGGCCAAAAGGGTGGCAGCTTGAGCGCTAGAGCGGAAGCTAATAATATCGTCTTAGTATCACGGGTGTCCATTGTCGTTTCGTCCGCGGGTCACCAATATCGTAGCAAGAAAAACTCCTTATTCGACCAACAACTACAGTACATACATACAAAAGGATAGTCAGGTACAATGTGATGAGCAATCCCAGGCGTAACGCACTACATGATTAATTTGTACTTCTTCGCATTGGTGCAACGCGAACACGCAGCTGTTGCTTGAAGAGCTATAAGTGAATGAAAATTTAAGTTTGGTAAAAAGTATCTGTTGCTCTTTTTTAGATGAGTTGAAAGTTGTGTAAAGGACAATATCCGACGGCTTGGAGGCAAAAAGCCAAGAACGTTTTCCGTTGTATTTAGTGTTTTGGTCCTATCGGTAAGCTAGATCGCAGCGCGCTGTGCTTAAACGAAGGCCGGTATGCGTCATCTAATTATCAGATTCATTAGCAGAGCACGTATAAATGAAACAACGATAGAGTAATTAAAATTATCGCTTGGGCGTTCACTGTCGTAGTGGCTTATGGTGAAACGACCGTTTGAAAGTGCGATATTAGTCTATAGGCAAAAAACGGAACTTTCTGGTCACTCTGCTCCCGTTTTAGGCATTAAGTGTATCCATAAATACGAGAGTGTAAACACGTTCACACGTTATTGCTGAAGATGGGACCAGGAGCTTCCTGACGGCTCCGCGTCTTTTTGAAGCTCAATAAAGCGTTTTTCTCGCCTAAGGGGAGTTGTCAAATTCAGAAGCACAGTTACAAAAAACGCGGTCTTCAAAGTAGCGAACCTTCGCGCTACTTAGCGCTTCCGCAGCGTGATTTCTTAAAAAATATCTTATTTTTTAAGAAATTCGATAAGCAGGTTCGCAAGTGAGTTGTAAGTTAGTTGTACTGTAATTTTATCGCTTTTACTTAAGCAAGTGCCTATTCGCAATGCCTATGATAACCATCGTCACCTCAGCGCCTTACGATCGTGTTCCGGTTGACTTTTGCTCGCTGCTGACCGATCTGCTCGCAGAAATGTTGCAGAAGCCGCGCGAAGTGAGCTGTTCCGATTTGACGATAAGTAGACGTTACATCTTTGCCCGTTGCGCTTTCGAGAAGCCGTTAATTTTCTTAGCTTGCTCGTTACTTGCCACTTATGCTTAAACGACGTCTATAATTTTCGCTAAATCGGTCGGGCAATTCGGCTATTGGCGTCGTCGTGTGCTTAGTGTTTGCCAGTTTCAGCGAGTCGTCGTTCATTTGATGACTGATCAGCTTGTCCGTCTGGGCACCGAAGAAGAAGAAACTCTGCTTGCCACACTGTCTTCCATTGGGAAAATTGGTGCCGATTTTAATCAAGACCATTTGGATAAGCTTTGCGCATTTTTCCAGAAACATTTGAATATCAGTCCCGACAGGTTGGTGCTTCAACTTTTTTGGTTGTGTCTGATGCTTTTTCATTCAAGCACCGTTGTTCGTTTCGTCGACTTGGCTCCCATCAATGTCGCATGGAATGGACAGCTGCGTGACAAATGATTCCGCATTGCTCGGCCTTGACCTCACTTTTTCTAGCTCGATCTCTGTGCTTAGTACCATAAAGACGTTACTTATTTTGCCTGATTTTATCTGCCAGCAGTCTCCCGTCTGCTTCGCTAAATTCAACGCTTTATCGAGTTTTTCTTATCTCAGTTATTCAGCTTCCGAAAATGCCCATCTTCACTTTCTCAACGAACGTTCCCTCCGAGAACATCTCAGTCGACTTTCTGAAGAGCACAAGCAAGTTGATAGCCGGTATGCTCGGCAAGCCAGAATCGGTAGGCATTCATTTTTTATCTTACAGTACGATTAAAAGCACTCAGGTTCCTTCGAACGGCTACTTACCCTAAGCTCCCCAAAGTTTGCAGATGGGTAGGAAAAAACAGTGCCCTTTAAGTATCCTGCACTTAAAAGAACATCAGCAGACTAACCTAATAGTCTAATAGTTTTTGAAACAGTCTTGATCAAAGACTAATATAAGAATTCCACGTTCCATTACACAACATTTTCCCTCTACAACTGTTGCTTATAAAAACGGGCTGACTGTTTCAAATTGGGAATAGGTTTTAAATTTGAATGCATTTGCATTTTAGTACGTGGCAGTTCATATAAACGGCGGACAGAAGATAACCTTCGGTGGTACCGACGGTCCGGCAGGCTTCGGGCAGTTGTTGTCGCTTGGCGGAGTTGGCGGCGAAAAGAACCGTAGTCACTCCGCCAAACTCTTCAAGCACCTAACTGACGGTCTCGGCATCCCTGGAAACCGGTAGAGAGATATTTTGTAGGTCTGTGAAACGTACCATTCATTTTTCAGCATGTATATCAACTTCGTCGACATGCGTGGCAGCGATGTTGGATATAATGGGTCCACTTTCTAAATCAAGTGGCTCTCTACACCGGCATATTAAATCGGTAGTTCGTAGGGAATTCTTTTCACCGGTGTACGACATATGAACTAAGGCTTTCAGTACGCTTGAATGAAATAAACGTCTGCGATGGGAATAGATTTACTCACAACAACAATAGTAGTATGTTCCAAGCATTAGTCACAGAAAAGAGTCAAGTAGCAAATCACAGTAAGGTCGAGGAGTTAGGCTTGTGCTTGTTTGCTTTTATAGTCCTTCAAGGCGGCTTGGATGGCGTCCTCAGCAAGCACTAAGAAAATAATTTAGTTATGACGCGTGTAAACATGGGTAAAGTTGAACAACTTACTTGAACAGTGCAATTTCACAGGAGGGAGGCGAAGTTCGGAAGCTATCTGTTGGTTCTTTACGGAGGCCGCTTCCGAAAGCTGTTCAAAAAGTTAGTAAAGGAAAAAGTGGCAAGTGCTTACCGATTTTCCTTTCACCCATTCGGTGGCGAGACTGCTGCTGGCAATTGCGGAACCGCAACCGAAGGTCTTAAATTTAGCGTCAACAATCTTGCCGTGTTCGTCCACTTTTATTTGCAGCTTCATCACGTCGCCGCAAGCTGGCGCCCCAACGATTCCGGTGCCGACATTTGGATCTTTCTTGTCCAACGAACCGACGTTCCGGGGATTGTCGTAATGGTCGATAACCTGAGCAAAACTTTAATGTTACTTCCGTTCGCTTTGCACTACTGCTTACGTTCTTGTGGTAGGCCGCCGCTGAAGGCGAAATGCTTCGAACTCTTGCAAAGCGTAGAGCAAACTGTCGACTTGCCATCATTAACAGTGGTAAAAACGAATTGTGAATGCGTAAACAGGATACAGTATACTGCTTGTACCTATTGCCTGATAAGTAGTACTGTACATATGAGAAGTTACCCGCCTGGGCGAAGACTAGTTGGAGCTGTGGTGTTGGCAATGGTGGCTTCTGCTTTCTACGTCTTTTTGCCAGTGTCTTTTCCCGAAATTTTCGGTAGGCTGAAATAAACGCTTTTAAATATTATTGTTTCATCGAATTTTTGAGGAACTAAAGCGCAAAGGTTGGCATCGCACCCGGCTAATGATCGGCGGACTTCGACGGATGAAGCATTGTAATGCAAATACAACTTTCGTTATCGCTGACGCATTTTCAATATTTAAAAAATAATCGCTGAAGATGGTTGCTTGGCCGTAGTAATGTGAGGCTTGTGTATTGTATTTAGATTGTTTTGAAAATCGTGACTTGGAAAACAAACCGCGTGAACCGTGGGATAGCATAGATTTGAAACTTTATATTCAAGTTCAAACTAAGGCTTTTGGATGAACTTCGAAGTAAAGTAACATCTGCTCGTTTTTGGTAATGGTGGTTGCTGGTTTTAAAGCATTTACATATGCGGAATGAAATATGCAGCCTGTATAACTTGGTTTGCACAACAAGCTGTTAGACACTCCGTCCGACTTCTACGTGGCAGTGATTCCCAGTAGAGTAGAACGAGTGCAAGATTTAGTTTCACTAGATAACAGTGACGTTCATTTTCTCCTAGGTAGCACTGGAGTGTAGGAAAGTGCCGAAAATATCGCGCGTTCGATAGTAGCAGTACCTGCGAACATGAGTATCAGAAAGCCAAAAGGAATACTGTAGAATGGCTGTGGTTAAAACAGATGTTGTTGCATTCGTGGACGTAAGGTTAAGCAGCTGCTCATTCGTCGGCTGACAGCATCTTCGCGTAAAGGACTGGTTAACATGCATTTGAGAAGCTAAAAGAATATCGGACTATCTTCGACAGAGCGAGTTGCATTGGAAGCAATTTGGTTGCATGGAATGTGGCAGTTCGACCAGACAGACGGATGCGAAGTAGCCAAGCTTCGCTACTCTACACTTAGGAGCATGCGCATCATTTGCTTTGCATAGGTAACAGAGATGCTTGTTATATTCTGAAGAACAATGTAGTTGCACCGAAGCTTCGCTATTCTTAACTGCGCGTAATGGAGCCAAGTTACATTTTAGCCGCGAAAAAGCCGTTGGTTTTCATGAGCACGTGTGCTGAATAGAGTTAGCACGACTTGAATTAAACGAAGATGAGTTAGACGCTAACAGAGGTTTGAATGTTTGAATCCTACAGTATGCAAATAGCCTGCGTTCCATATTGTATGATTTTTCCTTGTAGAACTTCGACGGTTTGGCTTTGTTGTACAAGTCTGTCCCTGTTTAGAGGTTGTTGTTCGGTCGCCTTAGAATGCAGCCTTCTTTTACCGCTCGTCGTTGTTTGGTAGGTCAGCAGTCGCAACCAGTGCTCATGGACACTTGAATGTAAGGTAACCTTTTTTATTAAGCGGAGCTTCCGCAGCCAACCGTGCCCATCATCAGCGAAGGTCTGAAGCGCATGCGAACAAGTGGAAGACATGAGCATAAACTGAAAAACTTTCTTTCATAACTCAATCCATTCATAGGACAAAACGAAATCGGTAATAATAAAAATAACACCGAAATAACATAAGTAGGCCAGTAAACAGATGAAATAAGATGGGTAACAAAAGCAAACAAAATAAAAGAAATAAAAAGTAATGACAGAATAATGATAAAGTTAAGCAAATAAAACATGAAGTACAAGTCAGCGTGCTCGGGTGACCAACAATTGCTGTAAGCTAAAGATAAAGAGCTCTTAGAAAGCTATTGTAGGCTATCACATGTAGAATACTTAGTAAGCGCAGTGTAAGAGTATGATACGCCCCCACAATAGGTTCCTATTGCAGAAGTTGAAGCGCTCAAAGAAGGCGTACGCGATTTGAGTGCAAAAACACATTGAGTCAAATATTTTGCTAACACACTGCTTGTCATCAATCTGTGTAACCGTCGTATGCGTGCAACGTACAGAAGGTAAAAAAAAGGTGTCAATAATGAACAAATGTGCTGGTAAAAATGTAAGATGAGCGTTAAAACACAATAAAGCCCATATTAGGAGCAGCAACAGCTAAGCAACTTTGGCTATTAACGAAAAGGTTAAAAACTGCCTGTTGGAACGGCACGTGACCATTGTGAGCTCTTTTCAACATTATTAAACATTTTTTTGGACATGGCCGTATAGGCAGGAATAACTTCGCTTGCTTCCACTGCTAGTGCCTGAAAGAAGCAGATGACGCGCCGCAAGGGGCACGCTGTTATAAATACCTTTAGATACACGTAGGCATCGCTACCGTAGCCTTCCATTGAGACCAGAAAAAGGTCACCGTGAAAGTAGCGTGCGTACAGGCGAGAGACAGGTAGTCCGTAGCCAAGACCAGCCTGCAAAAAAAGAAATGACGAAAGGAAATCGACTTTTACCTTCTACCATTGGAGCAGAAGGTTCGTGAATCTCTGGACTCGGCAACGATGCCGTCGTGTACAAGTAGTTGAACAGATTTCCAACCAGGCGGCAGGGAACCCCTCCGCCATTGTCACTAATCTTCAAAGCAATCGATTAGCAATAGACACTTCCCAGGCAAAGCGCCTACTCTGATAGAAAGGTCCTCCTTTCCCTTAACTACTTGAACGTGTACGTCAGGTAGAGCATCTTTGTCCTGCTGGTACTCAGTCACAGCCCTTAAGGCGTTCTAATTTTTAAAAAACAATCATAAACACAATGTATTTTCCCGGAAGAGTTCACCTTTAAAAGTTCATGCATTATGTGATACAGATGGGATGGTACGTAGACAATAGTGATAGGCTGCGATGGTTGCAGGTCTGCAAATAAGTAGGTAACAGAAAATAAGCTAAACAGCCAAAGCAGCACCATTCTTGCATTCCAGCTTCATCCCAGGTGATCTCAAGTAGTAACGGTCGCATAAGAACCTTGCGTTTTCGTACGCATCTGCATCACTACAAGCTTCAGGCAGAAGATATCCCAACTGAACGGCAGCCTACCTTCTATGATGCCAATAACATCACAATTGGGATCTATGCATCCAATGTGCTGCGAACTTTGGTAGAAAGGATGGGTGGCTTGGCCGAAGAGGATGACTGAAATACAGATCATGCTGCTGTCAACAACAATGGAGATGAAATAATTACGATGCTGATTAATAAGCATTCTTATGCTTATGCGACTAAGGTAGAAACGATTCAGGAAGAATTGGATATTCTTTTGAGTAACAGGGTCAATACCATGGGAAGCCTTCATCTCCATCAGACCCTAAAGACCATGAAATGTACATAAGTTCATATATATGTATCCCGAAGGTTCTTTTACCTCCGCCATGGTTTCGACGACAGTATTATGTCGATTGACGATCTGCGTTAGTTGAGTAGTAAAACTGGAAGATGCCAAATAAGGCAAAGTTAGGAGAACCTGAACGACTTACTCATTGCTGATGTTTGGACTGTATTCAACATTTTCAAATTGCAACAAGTCTTGAAAGCTTTCTTGATACCATTGGTAAACCAACATGGCCGACGGTGTTCCAAGAAGCGATTCCGGCAAAAGGGCAACTTCTTTCATCACATTCGCCAGTCGAACAAGCAACTCCTTTCTTAAGAAGTTGAATGAAGCTTTTTCTTCAGCCTTTCTGCCTAAAACAGGTGAGAACATTGGAAGTTCAAGAAATCGATAATCGGCGATAAAGTACGCCAAGCACTGTGGTGGAATGGAGAAACGATAAGGTCTTACCAAAATCGATCAGATTTTGCATGGACAATGCGGAAGGCCGATATTGGGCGTAGTCGTCAACTTTTCCGCCAATTCGTTTCATTAGGGAAAGTAGCGTACGATGAGTTAAACGCATTTTCGAAGCTGAGACAAGGAGGCACTCTTTTGATCAACAATATGCCGAATCAACAGACTCGCTCTGGACGCGCGCGAGTGACCTCGGTCATTCTACATTGCTTTTAGATTGTCATGTTCAACTAATATCTAATACAACTGAATGCATAGAAACGGAATTGGATGAAAAAATTTATGAATCACTGCGTTTGCAGTAAAATGGAGTAGCTTAGTCTGTTCAAGCATGAGTGGCTTCAATAAATTCATTATTCATAAAAAATAGAGCAACATGAGGCTAACGGAAACGATGACTCGCTTCGTGCCATCTAACTATTGCCTAACATTGCTGCTAAACACAAATGTGGCCAACAATACTGGCAAAAGTACCTGCATTCAGTTTTTCGTTTCCCGCCAATCAGATCATTGTGAAGTACGCGCAAAACAACTTTTTTATGCACTTTGAATGCCTCATTCCTACCGCAGTTGTTTCATTGGTGTTACAGTCGAAATGGCTAACTTGTAAACATCTCGAGCTAATAAATAGCGACTAGGATGTCCTTAAGAGTTTTGCTCAAGCATTGGTGGATCCTTAGGCAGTTGAAAACATAGTTAGATCTTTCCTGTTTGCTGCCCACCGGGCATACTGTAACTTTTCCTAAGCCTAAGCCCAAGCCTAAGCCTCAGGAACTGTCGTCACAGTAGCTTGGCTTAGGCTTAGGAAAAGTTACAGTATGCCCGGTGGGCAGGAAACAGGAAAAATCCCATACTTTACTAGAATTTAATCCTGTTACCTGAAGGAATAGGTTACACCTTGTTCATGTCGGTAATGACATTCTTGTAGTTCATTGACTTTGGTTAAAGCGCCATCTTGAAACAAGGATGGCTCCTAGCGCAACAAACAAAGGTTAATCGTCTGCGCTTGGCTACCGAAGCCTACAACATTACCTATTCGTGTGATGACAGCACTTGCAGACCCTCTTATCAGCAGGCGGCGACGGGAGAGCTTAAAACTTACTCTTCCGTTTAAATGTGACTTTTCCAAGTTTTGTTTGCAAACCAGTTGCATGTTTTCGATGTTTTCCAAGCTGCGTCTCCTTAAGGTGCTATTGCCGGCGCTAAAAATTGTATAGAAAGAGAATAAATTACTAAAAGATTTAAATGAACCTGCTTTTCAATATTACTGTAGCAACTTGGAGGGAAATGTTCGCTTTTACGACGCGTCTAATTGGAAATATGATGCGCATGGAATAAAGGCACGTATTAGCGCGTTGAAAATTTATCCAACTATCAACTAGTGCATTTTGAACTTGGGGAAAATGTCCCATTCTTGCCTTTGTGTTTAGCTAATTCTTGTAAATGCGATTATGTTGCAGCTTCGATTTGCCTTATTTTGGGCGCGTAACTATAAAGAAAACAGAAATTTTTGCATGCCGAAAAAAGAATTTTGGATCTTGTCTCTTAGCCGCCCTACCGTCGTACTGTAAGTTTGCCGGCCGTCCTGTCGTGCTCTTACCTAAGCCTAAGCCTAAAGGTAATGCTTATATTTTGGCTTAGACATAAGTAAGAGCAGAACAAGTAACCGGCGCTCTCGGCAGTAAACGCAGAACAGCATGGCGGCATGCTTGGCAGCAAGGAACCTGCATTCTTCAGACGGTGGGGTGGCTGAGTGACAAGATCTCAGATTGATTTTTTCCCTTCGTTCTTCCTGCACCGCTTCCGCAAAGCCGTCGGTTCTGCCGCTTTTTTTGAATGTCCTTTATTTTCAGGTAACTATGGAGATGTGCATCCGGTGAAATTAATATCCTTTCTCAACGGCGGGCTCGTTTCTCTACAACAATTGCTGCAGCGACAAGCAGCCAAAATTAAATTTACTTCAAATAGGTAGGTAACTTTCGGTCAGCGGAAGCTTATGGGAAAGTGATGAGAACCGAAGATGAGCTTCTGCTTTCCTGTTGTACATGAATTTTTGCTCTATTCCCCTGAAGTAACGGAAACGTTAAAATATTGATAGAATGAATCCAAGACGAACATGTTCAGCTGTTCAGAAGCTGTTTAGTAGGTGAGAATGCCGAGAATTGGTGAGACACAAGTGAAATACGGGAGCGTTTCACTTTGCCGTGTTTCACTTTGACGTACAATCACTTTGCCGTACAACCACTTTGCCGTGCAATCACTAGGCCGTACGCGTATTTAGGGTTTCTTCGACTCGCGCAGAACTTGACTACAATAGTTCAACTCTAACCGACCCTGGCAAATCTCCTTATGGTCATCTAACGTCGACTCTCCTATTTCATGCGATTGTGACGTATTTTCGTCGCCCGTCCATTCCAAAAAGTGGGTGCCCCATCCGATTCCGCTGCCTTTTGCTCTAACCACTGCGGCCCATTTCCTTTGGTTCCTTCACCTTGCCTCCCCATTATTGCTGTCCTGTTGCTGAATTATCCCCGTCACAACCGCATGAGATAGGAGAGTCGACGTTAGATGTCCATAAAGAGCTTTGCCAGGGTCGGTTAGAGTTGAACTATTGGAGCCGAGTTCTGCGCGAGTCGAGGAAACCCTAAGTACGCCTACGGCCTAGTGATTGCATGGCAACGTGATTGTACGGCAAAGTGACTCACGTCAAAGTGATACACGGCAAAGTGAAACGCAGCCGTAAAATACACTTTGCGTGGACTCTCCACTTTTCGTCGGATGTCGTAGGCTGACTGAGTAAAGAATTTTGGAACCTGCCGAGAGCTCGCTTGTGAAGCACAGCTAAGATGTACCTCTGATGTGAGGAAAACGTTTATTCACGAATGTAATGTACAACTTTTGATCCAATGTAATCTATTGCGTAAACGTTTTCGTCCTCGATGGCTATATCCGACCAAAGGATCTGTTGGCTGGCGCTTAGTGTTTTCTCGTAACGACCATCATTGTGATAGACATCCATGGAGCCGGTTCCACGTCTTGCCACGTATATGCGTCCTGTATCGTCATTGGAAATACCTGTTCCATAGGCTCCCGACGTGGGCGCGTTAATCGTGAACGCCCTTTCCGCCTTGATGTCCACGACAAATATTGCACTGTTGCAACTTATGTAAATTATGTCCTGACGACAATGAACGTATTTGCATTGATGCTTGTCCATGCTTGGAACGGTGATCTTGCCAACGTGGTTCAAATATTGGTCTAATATTCTAACCGATCCGGTCACGTCCGAAAGCGTGTATATCCTTCCATTTCCGCATACCGAGATTCCTTTATTAGCTCCATGGACGTGCCTTTCGGCGATACGTTGTCCATTGGTGCGCAATTTAATCACCTTTTCACGCTTCGAATCAACGGCTACCACGTCGCCACTGGGCATAATATCCAAATCGAATAGATTGCACCCTTCGCATACCAATTCTGCCAGCATGTGCATCGAATCAGGTTCTATCAAACCTACCGTGCCGTAAGAGTAGGAAGCAACCGCAAGGACGTGATTTCGTAGGGAAAGACCCACCATTTTCCCGTATCTCCTCAAATCCAGTTCTTTGACCTTACGCAAACCTTTTGCCACAGTACCGCTGGCTTGATTGACGTGCAAAGTGACTCTGGAAGAACTTGGGTTCACTATGGAGCTTCTGCCGTCCAATGCAATAAAACCAATGCCCCTATCTTCCTCTTCCGCTTCGGACTTCCACGTTGTCTCGTAGTCGTAAGATTTTGGGGTTATTAGAACTTCAGTATCCTCGCTGTCCATAGGCTCGGAAGGCTCCGTATCGCTGATAAGAGGCTTGAACGGTCTCGGCGGTATTGTCGCGATTGTTCTTAAAGGTGGCGAAATTGTTTGTGGAGTGCCGAAGTTCCATTCGAAGCCAGCTTTGTGCATCTGTTCAGCCAATAAGCTTTTGGCACCTAAAAAAATTAATGTTAAATAACATATAAGTTCACTCTATCTTAAATTAAAGCATAAGCCATGTTGACAGACAAACTATGAAGATATAGGGTTTCAACGACTCTTTCCAGGAACCACTGCTGATAAGCACTTTCGAATGGCAGAGCCTCACAGTGAAACTCTCACTATGAGAGAGAGCTTCTGGCGTGGCCATTTCGTATTTGAAAGGTTAAAGATAAGCTAAAGTACGGTAGTCAGTAAACTATTGTGCTTTCTTTGCATTCGCGTCGTTAATTACTCCAAGCAGTACAGAATTCAACTATTCCGCGTTGGCTTATGGCGATCTCACCTTATTTGGTCCTTGAAATCGAAATGTTTACTTCCTATTCAAATATAGTAATAGATAACATAATTTGTTGGTTAGGAACTGAATCGTGAATTCAGTAGCCGTGCTTGCAGAGATAAGAGCCCTCTTATTGACCTTTTGTCACGAGTTTATGCAAATTGTATAAAAGGCTGATCATTCGAAAAATCGGCAAGTAAGATCCCAACTGTCCTACAGGTTAAGTGACCAACATTTTGACGAATATAATTTGGGATAAAGACTTGTTTGGGTCCCTTACAAATGCTCCATACTGGCTCTATTCTTGGCGTTGAACTTTTTACCATTAAGGCGTATTACTAGTCCAGGTTGACAGGTGCGACAAATTAAGACGAACTGGAATGCATGTGGTGGGTGGGCTCATTAGATTTCTTTAAATAACCACTTTCTTTTTTATTTCAATTTGTCCCAACTGGTTGCCTTACTCCATGTTTGGCCTAAAGGTGAGAACGCGAGCATGATAACAGTATCTGTACTTCGCTTAATCTGAATTTAAAAAAAATGCGTATTCGTGTTTCCTATGGAATCGAATTTTGAATTTTCGGGAAAGGACGGCCAAAAGTCATCAGTGATGGTTGAAGCTAACTACTTGAAGCAAAAAGGGCGTAGCGGCCTAAGCGAACGCCAGCTTCTTAAGCGTTGCTAAGCGCTGAAGAAACTACAGACCGCGCAATGATGCATTTGCCACTCCCACTGGCCTATTTGTCTTTTGGTACGTAGTGAAGGCCAGTTTAGCAAGCAGATGCATCGTTTACACGTCGGAGCGGTGTTGCTCGAAGGTCAGTTTGAAAAATGCATTCGAATAGAAACAATTGGAGCTTAAAATGCCGCTAGTTGCGCTCTTTCGGGAATTTCTTTAGTTTTCTTTAGAATTTTTATTTTCGCCTTTCAGCAGCGCGGATTCGGAAGGCAAACGGCCGAGGAGGACCTAATTGTGCCTAAAACTTTCTCTACGCGCTTAGTCACAAAGGCGCGCGACAATCTTGCAGAGATCAAAAACCGGTTCGGTCATAACGTTCTCTGCCTGCGGTTTAGCTGTGGCAAGACTTCTAACGAACTTCTTTCGTTGGTCCTCTCGTTTGAAAGGAAATAATTGCTTCGGGATTTTTAAAAATATCCATTCATATTTTTCAATAGTACACTTTTCAATGGCCTCTCCTTTGTTACTCAATACTACCACTGAGAGCAAGTGGTAGCATCATCAACAAGTGTCCAACCTCTGGAAGCTCTGAATGAATAACTAACGATCAATGATGTATCTGCTTGCCTATCCATGAATACACCTATAGCAAGCAGTTCCCTATTTTGGGAACGGATTATTCTTTACGTTGCTGCAAGGCACACGGGCTAAGGAATCATTCGCCCAATATGGCCTATGTGACAAATGACATTTAATTGGTCGCTTCGGCAGAATTGTCTTGAAATCGCAATGCGTTAAAACTACTGACAATTTCGCTTACCCCATTTTTTCTATTCACCAATTTCCTGTTATGAACGGCTAAAAAGTTGTTCACGAAATTGCACATGACGACCTTCAAGATCAATACACTTGATAATAAGGGAATGCTCGAATGGCCAACAATAAGAACGCAGATGGAATGTAGTAACCACAATGCGTATAGTGAATACAGATAAGTGATAATAACTGATAATTCTTATTCCATTGAAATGTCTTGGCGTCGCGAGCTGGCAAAATGCCAGTAGCGAAAATTTGCATAGGAACATATATTTTAAAACAAACTGTTGGCGCATGCTGACATTTGCAAAATGGTCGTCAACGCGCACAAAAGCGCTAAGAATATTGTATTCCTTGCCCAACTACAGCGGGGATAGGAGGCTACGGTTTAAAGCTAAGAAGAGAATTAAATTTCGTACTTGTAATTTCTTCTTCACTGACAGGTTGATCAGTCGATATTGGCTGATTCGGTGATTCGGGCGTCCGCTCTGGTCGCGGTATTAGAGCAAAGAAGAGTCCAACACCGAGTAGAAGAAGGATGCCGAATGTTGCGGTGGATATAAGAGCTACGGCAGCCGTCTTCATATGCATAACCCTATTCAGGATGGCATTGATATTGTATAAGGAAGCGCCAAAAGCGCCAAGAATACAATAGCGCTGTCCACTTGGCCAAAGGTGTCTGACAGGGCACCACTTGGCGCGATAGGCTGCCAATCGGGCAAAGGTCAAGGACAGTTGTTTGGAGTCGAGAGCGTTGCGCGATCGTGCTTTTCAAATGAAGGTGACACTTGTCGTCGATTTGGCGGCTGTTACTTTTGACCAACTTTGTCTGCTGCTCGACTCATGCGGTGCGATGTGTCCAGCGAACGGTGTGACGTTGTCAAGTCGCTACGCGCTTTTAAGGGGCGCCCCCTTTGGCTGCGACAGATTTAGGCCATATTCCTGACAGAAAACAAGTGATCGCGCATCAACAGCTTTGAACGTCATCCGCGCCTTTGACCATTCTTGTTTGTTGCCCATGTAAAGCATTGCATCAGAAAACAGCTGTCCGAATGAACAGGATAATCCTTTTTAAAGGCATATTGAATTTGCATATGGAGACAGTGATCCTACAGCCAGCTACGCTGGTCAGTTTTGCCCTAATAGAATTTTTCGTGACGACTTTCCAATATTGGTGTAGCTGTTTCATCGACAAGTTCTCTTGGCAGCCGAGCATGTGGAACACGTCAAGTTAAATTTCCCAAAAGTGGATGCCTTCACAAGCAGTTTGTTTATTACCGAATTTTTCGTGCAGCAATTTCCCGGCGACTGTGGCGTCCACGGGAGTGAGAGCTCAGAAAATGGACACGCGTTTTTAGGACAGGTTCTCTTTATTATTTTTGAAATTGCTTTGCCTATTCATTTGAAAGGTCACTTTTCAAAAGAGCTGCCCGAGAATTATTTTGACCTCAGCATACGTAGTTTGCCTAGCGCGCAATGTAGCTTCAAAAAATTGCGGTCACATGACCTAGTTATTCTTTTCTTATTTGTTGCAACGGCCTTGCAGTTTTCCTTTGACCGCCTATGGTCTAATTAGCTATTGGTCAGCCGCGCTAAAGACTACATGCCGAGCAAATGATCTTTGAATTTCAGTTTATTGGACTGGAACAGAAATGCAGTTTTCTAATGTGCCTCAATGAGGACTTTTTGACGCTTCAGTTAATGATAAATACTTTGGTTGAGTATTATTCTTTCTTTTGTCGTGGAATGCAGTTAGTTACTTTTCATCCAGCTTAGCTTATCTCTAATGCTTAGCAAGTAGTTGGAAAAAGCCGTTTGAATTATTTCCGTAGTTTGAGGTTCTGTAAATTACAATAAGAGTTCTTGCCGCCGCCAGGTTGGCATAGACAGGCTCTGGTCGGCGCGGCCAGTCTTCAACTTTTGCCACAGAATACAGAGTTACGCGTATTTGCCACTCGCTGAGGCATTTTTCGCTTTGCATTATTCCTACACGTATTTTAAATATAATTAATTAATTCGTGTAAACAGTACGCTTTTAAGTATGTTTATATGGCGGCCAGTTTCCTTGTTGCAAGAATACGCAGTCCTATGTCAACATGCTGCTTCGCTATAGTCGGGAAATCAACATGTTGGCAATAGTGGAATAGGCTATTGTAGTTTACTGTTTTTTTCATTTCTTTGTTTTTTGTATCAGCTCCGTACCCGTCAGCGTAGACATAGGTTCACCGAATGCCCAACTGTGTTTAAAACGATTTTTGATAGAAACTTAGGCAAAGTTCGACTTGACGGGAATAAAGTCGCTGCGTCAGTTTTTTTCTGTTTCAATGGAATGCTTAGCGACGGAGGACAGGTTTGCCCGGCTTGGCTGATGTTGAACAACATCTTTCCAAGAGAAAATGAATTCAAGAATTTACTATTACTGTCAGCATCGCAAGTAGCTGTTTCTTGTCATTCAATAGTGTTCCAGACAACGCGTATCATTCGTACGTCAGCTGCTTTTTCATTGAATTCCATCGTGGTCAGCCTTATTATTGATGTTTACTAGACTTTAGGGAAAAACTTATATGCGAAAGGTTTTTGTTGGGTCTGCTTCGACTAGAATTGCTCCACTTACGCTGAAGATGACACTCGACATCGTAGTCGCATTTGATGAGTACGAGTGCAATGACACGAAGAAAACTTCAATGAATGCAGTTGATGGAAAGTCGTAGGAAAAGAAGTGTTCATTTCTTCTTCTGTGTGTTCAGCTGATGCCTGTTAATGCGTCAGTTATTTTCAAAAATAATATTGTGTAGCTCAAGGCTAACCAGGCGGTAATACGTACCTTACGAATAACAGGAATAATGCCAATAGAAAGTTTGCTCCGACTACGCCTAGCGCCCCTTCGCTTGTCGAATTAATAGTTTGGAGGTTCTTGAAAGGTCGGCGATTTTGAGTGGATCAAAGGAGCGTCGTTGAGCTCATTATCTCGTGGCACGTTTTTCTGCTATTTGATTCAGCAAATAAACAGTCGTAACAATTCTTCCCTGCATACTGTTCCTCGTGCTTGATTGGAAGACAACGTAAAAGTTTGATAACGTCTGCGCGTTGGCGTGGCTTTGAAATGTTTGTTCATAGCCGTAGATCAGTCTTTGTAACTGGACGAGCAAACGATTGATGAAACTGTCTTGTGTTCATGCGTTTCGAAGAAGATACGTCAGTCCCAGTTCGACGCTAGCAATTCTGGCTTTGAATTAGCATGCAAATGACTTAGAAACTGCAGGAAAGCATGATTATTGCCTTTTGCAGAAATAAGAAGAAGTTCTTGAATGGCTGCGATATTCTTGGAAATGAATGTTATTCAACGCTGAAGTAGCGGAATGGGATAGTAATGATATGAGCGAAAGCTGTTTTGCACGGAGAAAGTGAAGTTTTTTCGTTTTGTTCCACTTGATACAGTACTTCATCTTCCGTACAGACAAAGGTGCTTGAAAATACTTAAGCTGTTTGAACATTTTTTCCTGCAGCGACTTGTCGCTGCTTTGTCGATGCGACATTACGTTGTGCAGTTTGCATTCACCCGAATGTTGGACAGTCAGACGCAAATTGAGAAATGTCTTAAATGAACTTAGCGTCTTCGAAGCCACGCGACGAACAGCGTTGCTGACGCAATCGTACAAATGCCACAAACAGCTGAATATTTAAGGCAAATAGTGCCCATGTTAATTTACGTGGAATGTCATTGTTTGTGGAGGGATCATTCGTTCAAGAATGTGAAGCAAATATTTAGCTTTCGGGTGAAATTCCACATTTGCTAGGAATTATTAATATAAATAATGAAGTGCCTACCTCCTTCTCAACGTGTCAGAAGGCAATGAAAGAGGCTTTAGTATTCATTACAATTGCAAGCTTCATTCCATTTTCACAGGTGCCAATTTATTTTCTCGTCTTTGGTAAACGTCGCTAACCGTATCGAGCGTTTGTGCCTACTTGTGCTGACGCGTTCGCAAGTTAAATTCCTGTGCTGCAGCCACTTTGCATTTATAGCGAACAAAAATTTGCTACTTAACATTTTTCATCTTAAGTTATTTTTCCAATGAAAGCGCAGGAGCTATTGTTTTGTATTAACACATCAGCTTTACAACAGCGGTCCCCATAAATTCATTATCCTTTGATGGGCCTGCGAAACAATCATTAAAACGAATAACAAGCGATTTTGTTGGCATAGATGGAAATTGATAGAACTAGGAAAGCTTCTTCCCTTCGTTTCGTTGTCACAAGCTGCTGCCAGTAGGCTGACTGTTTTTATCATAGCTGACCTTGAAGACATTTGCCCTAGCGAGACTCCTTAAGCTTTAAGAGCGTACAACAAGTGTCGAAATGACAGCGTAGGATGTTATCGTAGCTGTTGGCAAGCGAGCTTTCGTTGTAGTCTAAATGTGGGTCATGTCGGTTATCCGCCCCCCAGAAATGCAGGTTCCTTTCTGCTAAGCACGCGGCCATGTTGTTCCCCCTTTACTGGCGAGCATGTTGGCTATCCTATTCTGCCCTTACCTAACCCTAAGCCAAAATATAAGCCCTATTTTTAGGCTTAGCCTTAAGGAACGGCAGAACAGGACGGCCAGCAAAGTTACAGTATGACCGTGGGGTGCATAACCGACAGGGCCCATAATATTGGCCATTATCCCTCCAAAAGGATGAAATAAAAATTATTTTGCTTATACAACTGACTGAAGCAAATAACAGTGTATGCTCCGCTGCATTGGTTCACGTTCTGCAATTTTAGGCAGCAAATAGGACGGCGCTGGAATGGAGCAACGAAGAGAAGGACGCCTTCGTTCAAAGGGCGAAGTTCTTTGCGCAGTCAGCATTATCTCTTGCAGAAGACGACCGTATTTTACAAGAAGAAATTATCTTTACAATCAAATGTCCCAAAATGTCTGGTCTACCATACGGTGTCGCAAAAGTGAAAATGCTTGTTAGAAAAACTACCGGATGTTTTGGGGTAAGGAATTCGTAGCCTTAACCGTTTTTGCGTGTACCAAACTGTTAGCCGTTGCGTCTAAAAAGGGAGTCAGCCTTCTGATTTCGTAGCGAACGCAGTCCCATGCGAGGCTGAAAATGTTTTTTGCCGCAAGATGAAAAATGGTGTCAAAAATGCTTATTTTTGACAGCATAAGTTCTTATCTTGCAAAGAGAAGCTGAATTTTTAATCAAGACGAAACGTCTTCCTAAAGACGCTTCATTGGTCCATCTGTAATTCCTTTCTGGTCATTGCTTCTGCTTCCTTCAAAGTTATATAGAGCCTATTTTCAGCGAGATCGAACTTATTAGTAGCTGATAAGGTTCAAAATTTTGAAAGACAGAAGTGCTGAACCACTGAACCTGACTGCATTTCCCCGTTCCTCACTGTTGGCGTACGCCACCTAAGCCTAAACCAAAAATGGAGAACAGTGGCGTGTACATAGTCCTTAGGTTTCGGTTTAGGCTTTGTTAGCATACACTAACTGTGAGGAACAAGAAAAAGCAGTCAAATTCGTCTTCCGGGATTTTGTGATAAACTCATTGATAGAAAGTACCGTAGGATCCTGATTATCCAGACTAAATGCAACCAAGGCTAATGCGGATAATCGAATGTCTCTTTCGTTTTTCTTTCCTTCTACTTCATTTATTGTACAAGTACACGTTTTAAAATGTGCGCCAGGCTTAAAAATTGAGCTGACATCAAAAAATTGCACTTTATAAGTCTTTGTACGCGTCCGTTCATAGCTGCCGACCGCTTCTTGGCTGTTTGCTCACAGATGCTTTCCAAGCACAATAGCCTTTATGAATGTCAGTTTTTGTTTTTCAAACCATCCTATAGCAGCTTCCACGCATTGAAAGGCTTTATCGAGCGAAAGGAACTCATATTCTTCAACTCCGTTAACGGTCATATAGCTTTAGTGAAGAAAGTAAATCAGATGTTGAATATAAAGAAGTAAACAAAGAAGTGGAAGCTTTTGGGACCACCAGGTCCCGTCTTGACCAAAATAAGTTGAAAGGTGTGGGAAAGCTTGCTTTAGGGGCCTGGAGGATCTATTCTGAATACATGTCCAGACGTATGTTGTTCTCAGTATACAGTTGGGTTGTCTTATTTTCTTTGCATATTCTCATTTGTAGACTGCACTTCTGAAACTGCCGTACTGCGAACGTACGAATACATTTCCAGTGGCATGTATCTATCAAGCAAAAATAGAGAATGCGACGTCCATAAAATTTTTTGGTGGAATATGCTTCGTTCTGAAGAGTGGAGCAGAAGAGGTAGCATCGACGTTTCTTGGTTCAAATAGATGATAACTTCTCAGATGCATTTTGCCACCAGCGTTTAGCTCGACGCTTTAGCACTGTCCTTATTTAGACTTATTGTTGCCTTGAAAAACGTAGGTTCTCATAGCAGGCCCAGACGGGTTTCATTCCTTGTAATTTCTTATGAGCTTGGGTTATGTAATCTTATATTGGCTTGGGTATGCCTTCTACTCTTACTGAAGGGACGTAAGGGAAACAGTAAGGCGCCAAGTTTCGTAGTCTGTATGCATAGCTTGAGAACATGACGCGTTCTAAGCAAAAGATGCCAAAGAGGTACTGTTCGCACGTTTTTTATTCTGATATTAGTTGACGTCCATACTATGCTAATTTCAGATTAATAAATTGCATGTATTTAAAGCTGGGCGATGGGGGAAGAAATTGGAGAACGATGAGACCGTCAAATGTCTGTTTAAGGTTAAAGAAGCAGTTGACGCAGACAATGTCTGCAAAAGGTCTCATAATTCAGTGTACGAAGTAAGTTAAAATCTTTTCATGGAATCAAAATGTTTTGATGTCTTCAATGGAATGTACAAAGGTGCCGCGGCTCCCGTTTCCAACTTATCTTAAAAAGCGCCATGAAAAGGTGCTCTTCTATGCTGCTCCACGCTCGGACCGTGATGGTAATAGTACAGTCACTTCTGTAGGATTAATTAATCTTTGCATTTATCATTCTACGTCATTTTAGTTGAGAAAGCAAAAAAGATTTTCAGTTTATCTACAAATGAATGGCCAGAAAATCCCGTGGAAAGAACTGGCTTTTCCGGTCTTGGATGGTTTCCGCATTTTGGACCCAATCATCTGGTCTACGTTATTGCAACGAGGTAAGCTGTTTGGAAAAGCATTTTACGGAATAACAAAGTGATAGATTGTCCGCGCCCTGTGCTTCATTGACGCACGAGTCGCTTTTAAACGTTTTTTTCAGTAACAGTAGCAGCCAGCTTGTTTTCAGAGGAAAGGGATCAAAAATTGAAGCACTGCATGAACAGGCCAATGGTAGATGGCATCTTCCATATGTAAATATTCTTTTCGTCTTTTTATTGAACTGAGATCAACTTATTGTCAATTCAGTTTCGTGCTTTAACTACTGATGTCACTAAAGAAACTGCTACAGTTGCCATGGGAATGCTTTGGAAGCACCTCCGTTCTTGTAACGACAAGGAGTATGCAGAAATAACGAAATCAATGGAAACTGTAAGTTTCTACTGAGTGGATAGTTCCAATTGTTCTACGTAGGATACTTTAGCTGCAGAAAGGTTACCTTTCAATCCCCTCTAACACAGACAATGCTTGGTGCGTCGGAAGGATTGTCCATGTTCATGACGAACAGAAATTATGCTTTCGCTCTACTGGTGTTGATAATAGTACGAGTGAGCCACCAAAAGACAGAGATCTGAAATGGTTTCCTGTGGATGCAAATTCGCCTCTTTTGACTAAGTATGGTGCGCTGAGAGATGGTCGCGGCAACCTGTTGTTTGCTCTTCAGTAAAATGAAGAGTGCGTGCTAAGAGTTTTTGGTTTAACGGCAGGTGAAACGTTTCTCGCGTACACGTAAAACAAAAGAGCTGTCATAGTTGACAGTAGTAAATGTTCAGCGTTTACTTGAATAATGAATGATTCACTCGTGACAGTGATTTGTCTGACAGTTAATGATTTTCAGAGATTTCAGGTGATAGCGATGAGTGTTTCAGAAACGGTAAAGCTGCTACTGCATTAAGAATGATATGAGGTGCTTCTCATGAAGGCAAAGGCAGCAAGCTCAAAAGGGATCACAAATAACATTATTATTATTATTATTATTATTATTATTATTATTATTATTATTATTATTATTATTATTATTATTATTATATTGAATATATAGTTCTTAACGGGACCGTATATTTTCATATTGTATAGACGTTTATTTTACGGTAGTGCCCGTTTTTTATTGTAATAACCGAAGCTTTCGGGTGTGAACGTCACCCGTCATCAGCGCTAACAAACAGAACGTTATCTAACGAAGGCTAATGACGTTAACGACTTGCCAAACCTTCTCAGTATGTCTGACTGATTCAGTTTGCTCCTCAGAAACGTTGCTTCATTCGCATTACACTTAATAGCGAAGTGCAATTCATGCATTCTAAAGACTTGTTGCCGTAATAAAAAACAGAACGAAAATGTGTGGTCCTATTTCAGGACACTTTGCTTACAATGGTAGCTGTGTTTGTTATCTATTTTTAGATTGGAATTATACTTTGACGTGGGTTGGTTGTTGCATTTTTTAAAACAATAAAACTTCGTCCATAATGGTGGAACCCAATTTTAAATTATCTTTGATTAGCAGTTGCTCTTCCCACCGTTTCAGCGCTACTGTGTTCTGGCTAACCCATTCAAGGTCAGAGCTTTCCGTTAGATTACGTAATCAAGTGCTCAGCTGGTTGGAAGTGGAACGAGAAGTTTGACTGTGTCTTTCAGGTCGTAACTGAGACTACCTCAGAGCCGTATAGTTCAGATTTATTAACATTAATTCCTACTGGGCGCTAACATTCTTTTTTCCAGCATATGTTTCTTGAAAGCTGTAATTTGCAGCACACTAACAACCTATTGAGTAAAATACGGCTTTACCTTTTAAAGTATCTGAGCAGTTCCTCTTCAATATTCATCATTGTCACAACAGGTGTTTCTGTATTGCCGATGGATTGCCAATAACCTGAAGGCGTCATAATTCTTATTTTTTATTAGATTAAACGGTTTCAAGTGATTCTAAGAATGAAGGCATACATTCTGAATAAGTTATACGGTGTTGCGTCTGCTCATAGAATTCGACAGTTGGAGAATGCCAAATTCTGTAAACCTTACTTAAACCTTGCACGCATAATTTAACTAAACATCTTAGACTGTTCAGTATCTACGAAGTTGGGACTAATGAACACTTGTTCAGAAAAATTAATTGGAACCTGTCGTTGCAAAAAAAAGTTTAAACGATAAGGTGCGTTGACAATGACGGATTATCAGATTACAATGCATTTCCCAGCAGCAGGAAGGTGTTGCACAATAGTGGCATAAGCACACTGATGCTCCCGTTATTGTGTAAACGTTGCCAAGAATTGTTATGCTGAACTAAATGTCATTCACCAACGAAGCAGCGAACTCTTTCAAAAGACTACATTGCAGTCGCTTATGAATGAAAACAAAACTATTGTACTCTACATACCAGTTAGAAATGCACCTTATTCAAGCAAACATTATTGACAGTTTGGCATTGTGTCTTGAGGCATTGACACGCAATTGATGCTTCATGGAACCTATTAAACTAATGTTAACTCTCCATTCCACAGTTCATCTGAACCCCTGTATATTCACCGCGCTTTCTACAATGTGTCAATAAGCAGTTCTTTTACTTGAAGGTCAAAAGCAGCGTTTGAATGTTGTGTACACAGTTTTTACCTCTATGATCCTGTAGACATGTTAATGTTTACATAATGCAGTGTTTGCAAACTACATGTGCGGCATCGTGAGAAGTTGCTCTTTTACTGAAGGAACGTATTGTCTCATTCGTTCAACAGTACGCGTCACAAGCGGTCGGAACGATGTTAGTTTTCTAATAGCAGAATTGCTGTCATGCTTTGTCCATTAAGAGCATAGAGCTACAGCGTCCTTAACCTTTTCTTTATTCACGAAACGCTGTTAAGGATCTGTCAACACTTTGTAAATGCAGCCTTACTTAAAATTTGTGCAGTGAAAATAAAATATAGATGTAATAGTACATGGTTAGTGCACAATGGGTTGTGCAGGCAGTCGGCGGCGCCTGGTTCGTGATCGCTAGCCTGTTTTAATTCAGTTTTTTTTAGTCAGCTGCTGCAACAGTAGTTTCTTTTGGACGACTGGAAGCTTCAAAACTAGGTAGCGAGGGCTTTGCTGCATGGTAGTAGAGACAAGAGATCCTGTTCTTCTGCTGCAGCCGCTATCTTAGGGAACAGATAACACACTAGAAATTTGATTATCTGGATTTTTGATTATCTGAATCAGCCAGGATGCACAGAATTTAAATTTTGTGTGCAAGAAATGCAGGTCGCCTCCCGCATCCGCGGGTAATAACGATCCCCAACATATACATGGTCATTACCTGCTTATATGTGCCTATAGGAAAGTCTAATTTCTAAATAAGCGATATTATAGTGTAGATGCAACATCTGCAGTAGAAGAACAGTCGTTCTAATAACTGAAGCAGTTGATGAGTGATGAACAGGTACACTGCGGCAGCACCATGGATAAGTTGGGCAAAGCAATGGTTTACTCGCCTCACGCAGAACAGAGCATGATACTACATGATTAGAATTGTATGATTTCATCATCCTGTTACTTAGAAAATAGTTTGCAATTCAAATCGTGACGTGATCGTGTCCAAAAGTTTTCGTTTATATCTTTGGAAGCATTTTCAGCCTGCTCTCAGCCTCGGATGCGGGTGACCGCTTGTATACTGCATCCATTTGTTGGAAAGACGGCGGTAGGTTTTGTCGCACAGAGATTGACACATCGCATCACTGAACAATGGAGTGCTGATGTACAGGCCACCTGTTTAACTGTTTGGATCAGTGCTTCCTGAGGGTGCGAGTTCGATCGACCTGAATGACGACGGGCATCTCCTCAGCTATAGAGTTCACAAGTGAGTAAGGAAGCAGCACTAGAAACATTCAATGCCTTATAAACTCTTTCAGTATCAGACAAATGCGATAAGCTTTATGTTGACATGCGGCTGGCTTGCAACAATGAAGATTCAGATTATCAAATACTGAATGACAATGAAATTTAGAATCAATGTCGAACGTACAAAGGCAACAAGATGAAGAGGGGAATTTGATCGGGAAGATGAAACAGATGCTGTATGCTCACAGCGTGGGCAGGAGGAATGCGGCTCAAAGCAATGTTACGTATGAAAATGATCTGTGCTTTAGCAGCCAAGAAATTGATAACAGCGCTAAGGCCAACTTCTGTAACAGCTTTTTCAAACAAATGTGATTTTCCCATGCCATCTTTATGGTAAATTGCAGTATGACATGAAGTCTTGTAGGATATCTTTGAGAAGTGGAGGAGACAATAACTAGAAACAAAAGATAAAGAAAGGACCGACAGACAAAACAAAATTACTCTGATATCTGAATTTTCGATTATCCTCACTACTCCTTGCAGCAATTACTTCGGATAATCAGGTTTCTAGTGTACTGAGCGCCTTACGGCGTGTTTGATGGATTTTTCTGAATTATGATTATTACAGTATTAATATTCATACATATTGAAAATATTAATATTAATACAACCCGCCACTTTTCATTACACTAGTGGCATATCAAGAACTTGAGAAAATCGTCATACAGGTTTGTTGCAGTAAGAATCTTCACAGCGGAGGTAACGCGATTCCGGTGGCGGTCAAAATCCCGGATGGGTCGAAATCCTAAATAGGTCGAAAATGCAGAGTGAAGTATGGCATTGTGGCACTTCTGCATTGGCATCTTCTAGATAAGGAATGTATTTGAGTAGAGGCGTTATTATACTGGTCTTGTTTTTTAGATCACCAACTTTAAGGCACTGTTAGTCGATTTCATTTTTTCCACATTCTCAGAATTCTCCTTGATGCTTTCGACAAGTGTGCAATTGACTTTATTGGAAGGTCACACTTTACAATGCATTTTCGACCTATTCGGGATTTCGACCTTTCGGGATTTTGACCCTAACCCGCCTGATTCACCTTTTCTTTAGTATTAATATGCATATGGTTTTATGCGCTTTTTTATTTTCAAAATGCCTATCTTGCATGCATTGCTTGCTGAGCAATAAAAATGAGATGAATAAGTCTTGTAAGCGCTTTTTTCGTAACCGACTTTACAACTTTGATTTGACCGGTAAGGTGTTCTTTCGAACTGATAAAGGGATTGCTTTATTTGCAGTGGCAGTGCGCTTTTATACTACGACCAAAGGAAGGACAGTTGGAACACCTGTTTTGCAGTTTTCTGTCGCATTTAGTAAAAACAGAACAAGCCAAATTCAATGGAGATTGGGGCATTCGCGAAGTAATACTATGAATGCCAATACGGGAAAGTACATTCGGAACGATCGACAAATAAATAAGGGAGGGGGCGGCGGTGGTTTGTTCAGGAAACTTAAAAGGTTAAACAGTTTGCCAATTCATCTTATGACTTAACGAAGCCGTCATGCACGTAAGCATTTGTAATAGCATAGAAGCACGCTACACATACTGAAACGAAATCAGTAACGACAAGCTATATGCTGCCTATGTTGGCAACTTGTCCTTTGGGTGTTACGTGGGGTGTGCCTACGTAAGCATCACCGCTATATTTGTGCTCCCATGCTTATGCAAACATTTCTCCTCTTAAGTTGCGAATACAAGGTATTGTAGTCAATTGCAGATAGCATGTTGTCTCATAGCCTTTTAATTCTCCTGATACCGCTGCTCTTCCAACTGCAGGTACAGAATGATTCCTATATTGACGAAGCTGCTCATATATTTTTACTCTTGAAGAAGGGTCTAAATGAATGAAAAAACTCAGAGTGTTCTCTATTATAATGCGAACTTTATTAACGACTTCGCATGCACGCGAAGGCGTAGAAAGAACGTGTATTGCGTCGTCAATGAAAGCCCAAAAATAGTCTCGCGTGATGTGAATCTGACGGCTGTATTACTAGGCTTGATGGCTTGCCATTCACGTGAATATGTAAGGAAAAGTTTCAATTCTAGTTAGCAGAAGCATATTAAAGATTTATTAGTTCACGCTCTGCTGGTTTATGCCAAATTCATTAATATTAGTAGTCGTCCTAGCAGCTTTTCAAAATATAGTTCCTTGCAACGGCTGCCTGTTTTTTCAGTGTACATACAGAGGTGATTCTTTAGGTTGTTGCGAAAAGACTTTTGAAGTCTAGAAAAGGTAGTTCTTGAAAGCTACGTTGAACAGGAACAGTCTAACGGGTTAATTCCGTGCATACAATGAAAATATCATGGGGGCATACTTTGGCTCTAGCTTACCTGAAAATCATTCAACAAACAGTAGTATTTCACTTTAGGTAAAAGTTCAAATATTCGTTATCTATTTGACTATATCTGAATAATAAAGTTCTTCTGCATCCTTCTAACTAAATCGAATGCATTTATTTTGATTAGGACAATTTGTGATGCTTTGTGACCTTTTAGGAATAAATGCCGGTTATAAGGTTTATTTTATACGGAACCTTAATGAGTGATGATGGTCTCCTTCCATCGTGAAATCTGGTGCCAAAGTCGCCACAAAAACTTATTCCCACGACAGTTAAGGAATTTATGAATTGAATAATCTTCAAGAGGCTTTTCCAAGTCCGTGTGAGATTTTTAATAAGTTTGACTTATGGATTCATTGAAGAAAAATATTTGGTTCCACATGGGCTTGATGAAGTTTCTTAATTTCACTAAACTGTCTTACTGTAAACTTACCGTGAGAATATGGTTCTCTGGCGGTCACTTTGGCGTTACATTTAGCACTGAAGATAGTACATAGTCAGTCAGGAAAGCTCCGTGTAGAAAGAATGGTGGAACGGACATTTATCTATAAAAAGTATGCAACTTTAAGCGCCCATAAGAAAACCCCATATATTCAGTGCGTGTGGCCTTTATTATACAATAATCATTGGGTAAATATTTTTAGCCAGCGGCGCAGTCAAAACTGCCCCTGTCAAAAGCGGAAGAAAGCGCTGTCCTGCGTACAATCCAACAACAAGTTAACAGTAGCATAAAGCCAGATGTCGGCAAAATGGAGAAGGTTGTGTTCACGGTTAAATGCCCTGGAAGGAATGGTGAGGCTTACTCCATCACGAAGAGCAGATATGCTGTAAACAAATGCAAATGCAAAGTCACGGTAAGCAGCCTTATTTATCCAGTTCAGACAATGCAAAGCGATAGATTAGTCGGCTACAACTTTAAAACATTTTTCATACTGTTGTTGAAACGTAAATGTGAACTTGCTCTAACAAAACTTAGGAAATGCCAATACTACTTTATTTGAGCAAATCCGCTGCTGTTTGCAGCTTAAGACGATTGCGCAACTTTTGAGACAGAAGTGGTCAATACGTAAGGCTGACTTAAGCGTGCCAAGGCGTCAAAGTCCTTCTAAGCTCCAAGGAACACTGGATTGATGCGTGTTAATATTAATACATGCCGCGTACTCGGCAGTCATTATCCCACTTGACTATCGCCTCTGGGCAATGCAGCATATCCTATCTGTAGGGAAGATCTTTGAAAAGTTGAATATGTCCAAAAAGGGCTGGTTCAATTCTTTGGATCAAAGCAAGCTGCCTTCTGTCGCCGTAGTATCCATATAGTGCCCAAAGGTCACTGGAGGATTGTTGAGTGCAGCAAAAACTATGCTGAATACATAAGCATTTCAGAACTTGAATATATGAGTATCTTAAGTTTCTTAGAAAGAGCACAAGCATATGCATCTGGATAATCGTTAAATTTATTTGTTTGTTTGCTAAATTAATCCAATTTTAGTATCTGTCCATCGATATACTGAATTAGAGATAACTCTGTTCGTGCCACTGCAAGTTCTTTACTGATCAGGTTTTTTGCAGCACGATTGCCCAGCAACATGCCTTAATACGAAAGAAGCGCTGGATGTGTATTGCTTAAATGCACTGTTGCTGAAAGCAAGTGGTCAATCACAATACGTTGGTGCAGCGTGCTATCAGAATAGAAACAGCAAGGCAAGAACTGCTTGTGATGATCGATCGCAATAGTTATGCGTCTTATTTAAACTACAGTTTGAAAATTTCGGTTTCAACATACCGCTTACACCAGCGCAACCATAATATGTCCTGTGCCTATAGTACTTTGTGCATGCGCGAAACATGTTAATACTTCACGCGTTGTAACATAAGTTGACTGTATGATACCCTTGTCGCATCGCCGTAATTATTGATATAAGGTTTTGAATTCCTGAAGGCAAAGCTTGTAGACTGGAAGACTTATTAGTGAAGCTATTATAGTTCAAGCTGAGTTCTCTAAGTGTGATTATACAAGCATGAGGCTGATATAGCAAGCAGATTTCATACGCGTCAGCCAAAATAGAGTGAGCAGGAAATCAGTTATTAGTGCTTTTGCTGACGCGCTGTTTCATTTAGAGCTCTGCTTTGGGGGACAGTAAGACCATTAGGAATGAATATACATATAAGCATCTAAAGTTGCCTAAGTAATGTAACATTGTTTTTAAGGAGAATGATGCAGCGCCTGAAGACATATGCGATACCTGGCGGTACCCGGGATCAGAGGTACGTATATATCGCTTTGTATATGGGATATTCCATTGCTTTACTATAAAGAATGCCTCCACCTTCAGGTGCCAAGGTTTGAACTACCAAGTGATGCAAAATCGTTGAAATCAGAGCTGCTTTTCTATGATCCACCGCAGCTAGAAGATCGCGGTAAGTGCAGCTTGAAGCAACGGAGAAGATAATGGCTTATGGGCACCATTCATTTTTCAGCACATGCAAAATATGAAGACATGATGCAAAATCCTGAAAGGTGGCCGAAAAATAAGGTCGAAAGAACAGGTTTTAAGGGGTTTGGATATCTTAAGCCTGGTGCAAACCCTGTCCTTTATTTGGTGGTAATAAGGTGAGACCTTAGTTCTTTTTTGTGTTGTCTGTTGCACACGCAAAACGCAAACAAGAATTACTACTTAGCAGTAATGCAGTTTTCCTTGTTGGGGTCTCTTCCTCTATTTACTCTCAAGCAGTACTGCAATCCTGACCATAGTCAGATTTGTTCTACTCGTAAACACACACAGTAAGACAAACAACATCGATTATTCATTTTTCGCGCGTAATGTTTGACAAATGCAGGTTCCCTTCTGTTGAGTATGCGGCCGTCCTGTTCCGCCCTTTCCTAAGCCTAAGTCAAAACATAAGCCCCACGTTTAGGTAAAGGCTTAAGTAAGGGCAGAGCAGGATGACCTGCAAAGTCGCGGTATGACTGCAGGACGCATAACCGCATAATCGATTTTGTCTTGCTGTGTGTGTATATGAGTAAAACAAACCTGATTATTATCAGGATTACTGTATTATTTGTGGGCAATTAGGGGAAGCGATCCGCTTACTGGACAGGTTGAAAGTTTTCCAGAGATGATTCTGCAAAAATCTTGTGGCTAACGAGGTTTGCTTTTGGTGATGACTACTAACCGTTGCCAGTCGTCATCAGAAGCAAAAATAATATGAACATGAACATTTCGTGCAAAGATGTGTAGATCAAAATATAATCAAATCACACGCTATCGTTTTGCTTTGTTTTCAGTCAAAATGATTCAAAGGACTCTTTGGCGTGCCTTAAAACCAGTCTGCTGCATGCTATTTGATTCACCTATGGCTCTGTGCATCAGCTGTTCAGATATCTTATCTGCAGCTGGGTTATGCGTAGTGTTACTATTATTTCTTATTAATACAAATAGCAAGTTCATATCAAAACAATCGTTAGCCTAACTGTGTGTAATTTAGATTTAGCCGCAACGTAGCAATTAATAGCTACATAAGGAAAGCTTTATACATTCACATTTTAAACATGAGTGCTGAAAGGGCACTTTGATTTATGGGACATTCTTTTGCTGCGCGTCTGTCAGCAGCCTGCGAGGTTATTTCACTTTTATCCTCGTTTGTTTAATGTTTTATCAACTTCGTCTAGCTGCGGAATGCTTTAGGGGACAGAAGCAGGATGAAGAACTGCTTTTAGAAAAAGAAGGCCAAAGCTACCGGCTGCCACAGGTATACATTCTCGTTTAGCGACAGATGATTTAATTCAATTGCCGGCTTTAGTATCACCCAGAAGAACAAGGAGTTAAGAAAGAATTTATAAAAAAGAAAGTTGATGACATTACGAGGACAATTGGATGTGATTCAGACTCGGAAAAGGCCTTTCAGAATCGAAAGCGAGTAAGTTAAAAAATAATGTGGATTAGCACTTGGTCGTTTCGTTTAGCTTTACAAAGGATACATATTGGGAGACCAGAATACTGATAATGCGTGGACAGAAGGGAAGATAGTCGAAGTACATCTTAGTTCAACCGCCTGTTCTGTCGCAAAACCTAAGGATGCTGGCAAACATGTTTGGGTAAAAGTGAAAAACACAAATACAGGAACTGTAGAAGAAATGATAAAGCCGTTGATGCACAAGTGACAGCAGCGCATCAATGAACTAACGAGATTGGCACTTTCGAGGGAAAGATTCTTCTTAGGTTGTTTTCGGCAGCTTATTTATGTGCACCTTATTCAAGCCGTTCAGCTTCATTAAATATGATCGTAAAAGCTCCTGAATATCGTTCTCAGTGCCAAAATAAATCTTTCAAAAAGAGAACGGGCGAACGCATGATGCTTGGTAATTCATCTGATCTAGTGTACGCTACTCAATTTGAAAAGCACGACAAGTTGTGCTATGGATGTATGGATGCCAGGGATCACAAAAACTTCGTAAGTTTTAGTAAATATAAATGGTATGATCAGTGCAATAAAAGCTGGACGGCTGTATAACTTTGCGTTATGAGTATTATCAGTTAGCTTAGAAGGAATGCATTTAAATTTCAGGAGCCGGTCAAACTCGTAACGGGCAAAGTCCTGACAGCCATAATCCTGACATGGCGGAATCTCATGCTTATCAGCCCCACTTCATCGACACCTTTTGCTTGACTGTGTGCGCTTGGCTTCTGTCTGCATTTTGGCCTGCCGGTATTGCGTCAACGCGAATAATCATGCGAATTTCTCTTGAGCAGCTTTCTCGCGACATTGGTCATCGTCGCAAAAGGCTGGGCAGCTTAAATGACAGTTTGAGGAAACTTACGGGAAGGATAAACTAAGCCAGCCATTCTCAAGCTTTTGGCGCGAGGCACCCCCTGGAGGCTCTTCCCAGGCGCCGGACCCTCTTTTCCTGTTGGTCAGTTATGTGTGTCATTTTTCGTCTGGCAGCCGATATCCCCTAGGGCAAAGTCAGTAAGTATTCTACAGAATAGCGCCTACACTTTTTCTTTGCCGCGGAACTCATGCACAAACCTGGACAACGAGAGCTTGTTGAGAACCGAGGAAACACTGCTCATTCACCGTTACATGATCTGCAAGTTCACTAGTTCTGCAGAGATATAATATGGTTACTGTTGTGTTTTTGGGACCTGGAGATGGCCTG
>KN538381.1:902498-915507 GCA_000797535.1 Trichuris suis
CAATGCACAACCTAAACAAGGCCACGCTTTGCATTTTCAGCCTATTCGGGATTTCGACCTATCAGGATTTTGACCCGTGCGGGATCTTGACCCTTCTGGGTTTTGACCCATGCAGGATTTTGACCCTTCGGGATTTTGACCCATGCGGGATTTTGACCCTTCGGGATTTTGACCCATGCGGGATTTTCACCTATCGGGATTTCGACTTTCGGGATTTTGACCCTAACCCATGCAAGGCATACCAAGTTGAGGAATCAGGCACGGCGCCACTCAGGAATGCCCTTCTGAAAGTGCATACGTGCTCAAGGAATATACAGGCGACTCACAGACCACCGTTCTATTAGCGTAAGTGCAAATAGAAAATGTGCAGAAGAATCCATTGCAGCTAATTGTTCCATCTCAAAGGCATTGCGATATCATGAAGCATGTAACTGTGTGATAATTAACGCATTTACCACAGCACTCTGACGTCTGAAATATCTTTGAAACGAGCAAAGGAAAACCATTAGCAAAAGTACAGACAATGAGACGGAACCGTAGTAGGCGCTTATTGTTAAATTGAAAAAATGGCATAATCACATCGCCATGAAGGTAAGTCAGAAACGGCAAATCTCTCCCAGATGAAGAACATCAGCGTGAGTAGTTCACACTTTTTATTTTCTGAAACTATTGTCTATTGCAGACGTGGCAAGTGGTATTTTATTTGAAATAGTTCCTTGAAGCTGAAGGAAACAAAAAACATAATCACATTGCGATGGTTAATTAAATGAAGTGATTAAACAAAGCAGCTACAGCCGATAGAACAAATAGGAGCTAATGATAAGCAGAGTGAAATGAATATTATGTCTACTAGTAAAACACTTAAAGCAAAAAGCAAACGTGGAATTAAAAGCTGACACAGTTGACGTAAGGCGTTGGCGGCACATGAGCATATGATCATGTAACAAGGCTGAACAAAGACACGGCTTACTACAGGGTTATCACCATAAACTAATATCGTCCTATAAAAGTTCAGTTGGAAATGAAGCTGCATTAATTCAACTCGGTTGGAGCGACAATGATTTTCCTTTGCCTTCTAACTCTTGCTCTGCTCTTGCAGGTACTCCAACTTTCCATTATCTGCTGTCTGTTTTATCCTACATGAGATTCCTAATCGGTGGCAGTTAAACCACAAAGTATTTTTGATGGCTTACCTTGCATTAACATTAGTAAGCTGAGTATCTCAGCACTTTCCATCAGATAGTTTGCTACTGTGACTTCCCTAACTGTTCAGTGTATAGAAATGTAGAAAAGGATATTCCAATTTTGCAATCGCGAAATCCTCAAACTGCTTGAAGCAAAAGTAGATTTCTTTCTTCATGCAAGATAACTTGTTTGTACTTATTTCCAGTCAACAACAGGAGAAGTCAGTAGTCGTGAAGTGGAAAAGCGATCATTTTCAAATAAAGCGTCAAGTTTCTTGGTTACACAACTGCGACCCATAAAGGTTCTGAATTTCGATGTCGAATCATATGGCAGATGCTCGTATGGACACGGACACACATATGGAATCGCAGTAGTCGTGATGAATGTATCATGCCCATATGATGAAGCAGTAAGTCAGCTGAACGTGTTAGCAGACGTGGCAATATGGGAGTAACGCAGCTTTCACATAAGAAAGAATAGACAAGCTGATCACTGAAGTCTGTTCCTCTGCGTGCCAACGTTGCTCAACTGTCATTGTAGTGTGGCATAGGGTGAATCAGAGGTGGAGAATGCACGTTAGGGTAGTGTTGTGTAGAACGTTTCATAGTCCTCTACAGAATTCAAATGCTTCCTTGCTGGTACATAGTGCTTATGAACAGAAAGTATGGGCAGCTGAGCAGTCAGACGGTCATGGACAGTGTTTCAGGCAAGGGCAGCGCTACCATTAGTTCAACGTAAAAAATCATCCAGGTGATAGCTTTAACTTTAAAGACAGTGCAAGAAATGTTGTGTGAGGATTGTTTTTATTGTTGCTGAAGGAACACTTTCATTCTTAAGCAATACTTTCGACGGGAACTTCCTGTCGGTCATTCTACTATCTTAATAAAGGTGGCTGGACACATTTATCCTTTTATACGGCTGGCTGCACTTGTCTTTAGTTATTCTGCCGTACAGCGTTTCTAAAAATATAACATATGACTTCTACTTTTCTTTTCTAAGCATCAACAATGCGCCAAATTCATTCTTTGGGCTGACTTGTCCCGCTGATCACTTTCTCTTCAAATGGAGCATCTTCATCACAGGTACGATTACTGGAACAAGGAATAGGAATGAATTATGACTGAGTGATGAAAAGCAACAGTTATTCACTCCTGAAAATCGCCAATATACCTAAATGGCAGATCGTCCTTCTAGGATGCGTTAAATCTGCTTTTGTGCACCTTGCAAATCCACTTTTTCTGTAGGACCTTTGTGGTCTACATGGCACTAAGAATGACAAAACAGAAGTGATGGTGGTGGAATGTCAGTACGCCGGAAAAATGAGAGGTGAAGATGGCGGTGATCCACTGACTGTAGTTTGCTATCAGAAAGAGAACAGGCACATAAGGGTGAGTAATTAGCGAAGTACCGCAAGAGCGCTTACTATGCCCTCGTGAATGAGAGTTGAAGGAGATGCATGCATGCTATTCAACACTGAGTGAACGTTGCATTTATCCCTCTCATTCTTTAGAGGAGAAGCGAAGAAACACTATGCAGAAAATGGAGGTATCCTGGTACTAGTGTAAGCTGAACAACAGGGCAATGGATTTCACAGAACTGTGAAACGGGTGCATTATCTTAGGTGCCTCAGCTAAAACTGCCAGAACACTTGAAATCTCCGGCATCACATCTCCTATTCTATAAACCAGCTAACCTCGACTCGTTCAGCGGTAAGATAACAGTCGATTCGAGCACTGTTACAAACGCCGTTGTGCCGGGGGTTTCAGGAAACAGCGAAGTCAATACTACTTGTCTCACAAGGAATCCACATGAAAGGACCAGATTTTCTGGAAAGGGAAAGCTACCCCAACTTGGCCCGAACTCAGCTCTTTTCCTGTTAATAACGAGGTAGGTTGCACACTGCATTATAAGCATACGGAACTAAAAAAATATCTCGGCGGTCAGCCTTTGTCGACGAAGAAGAGTAGAATAATGGATACATGCAACTTATTTTCCAGCTGAAAGTTTAAGACTCTGTGCCATGATTCACTTACTAATGGAGGGATTATTCTTGAATGGCACCGCTTTCTTTCACGCGCTAAATCCTATAAAAGCACGGCAGCAGGTTTCTTTTCCAAACCTTGATACAGAGAGGGTCTGAATTACCTAGCAATCGTGATTTGCTTAAAATCATGGCACCGTCGTAAACAAAGGAACAATTTAGGCTTTGCAATGGGAAAACAAAAGTGCTCACGGATGACACTGACGACTATACCGCTCTGCCACGGGTATCAACTTTTATGAATAATCACATGCGTCATCATTCCGCTTCAGTTTTGGGTGAAGAAACCAATGATTGATGGTGAACTCATAAAGCGAAAACTTTTGAAACTCAACCTGTACTGCAACCCATCTGACATAAACATAATGGTCCAAACCAGACAGAAGGTACGTGCGTTGAAATCCTCACTGCCTACAACGGCTGCTTTTAGTATCATAATGGTTACCTGAAAGACAAACATAATACTGACAACGCATGGGTGGAGGGCGCCATTATCCATCTGCATGATCAATCTGATGGAGGCTGCTTCAGTCCATATCCAATCCATGGTAAAGATAAATCACGACAGTACAGGTGGCAAGTTTTGCCGTTTACTACTACCCCAAGAGATTTTTCACTGACTTTTGCATTAGATTTCAAGTGAGTGTAGCTTAGTAATCAAGGCTATCTTCATACCTTACCACTGTACTGACAGATAAGATTGGAAGTTCTGAAATGAGGGTTCCAATTGCGTTATGGTTAAGACTTACTTAGTCTGTTGGTCAATAAACGTTTTCTCAGCCACTCTGTTGTTTTGATGGGCCATTGTGTGTATGGAACTTCAATCACATAATGAAATAGTATGATTTGGTAAAGCATTAAATACTGTGTGCACCATAGTGACTCATTATTCAATGAAGACTATTTTGAATAGTCTTGATGCAGAAAATATAACTCGTATTCGTTGCATGATCCCTCGTGATCTTGTTACGTCAAAAATGTTGTAGTACGATCAGAATGGGCATGGGTATTTGACGTATTCAGATATGCAACCCAGGTAGCTTAGAGTAATAGAATGTGAGTATGAACACGTCTAAGTGATCAACAATAGGTTTAGTTAAAGTCTGACTCAGCTTTCTACTTAGAAATCATCCCCTGTGGTGGTATAGAGGTTATGATTGACAACATCGTCATGAGCGTGTGCTGAGCCTGGCTAAATATTATTGGGCAGCCTCTACTGGAAAGACAGGGAATACTGTAACTCAACGGTTCTAAGAGCGCGTCAGATATTCGACGACGTACAAGAATGCCGGGCAGGGGCAACGCAGCAGTAAACGCAGCGCACAAGTGCATTCTATAATCAATGGGCAGGAGCACTGAAGAATATTCAGAGTTTGCAAAAGTGCATTGTCATGCTGATGCTCCTTACAAGCTAGGACACTCTGTGGGGAGAGCCATTTCAGGGAAATCATCGACTGACACAGGGACGAAGAGATCAATGAGATGGTGCGGCCTGGCCTATGGCTGGTCCACCGCTGGCCCCACCTCTGTGGGACAAAAACGTAAGAAAAAATATGTACAAGTGCATATCTTACATAAAGAGAACACAGTAAAGATGCTGAAAGTCACACGGGACACAGAACGGATTGAACACGTCGGCTCAGTACAAGATCACATCGTGAGAGAGAAAGAAGATAAAGTAGTGGGAAACCGGATGACAAAGGGAGTGTCTGGGTGGCAAAGGAACTTTTAGCTGACAGGAGATCGCACTGGCTTGCCAACCAAACGGAAATAAACTGCACAGTCGAACAAATGAAGGGTGTGCCGTTTTTGCGGCTAACTTCCGTCAATGGACTATCTATGAAGCGTGTACTGACGCCTGCTCAGATAAGCAGTCGTCGAACCGTAGCCTCACTCAAATAATTTGCAATGAAGAATACTGTATTGAGCTGGCTGCCTTTGACGTACTCTGTTCGCCTAATTGTGGCACAGTGAAATTAATATTGTATAATTAAAAAATTAAGACGAAGGAAAGACAAGACTTAAATATACATGCGTATATCAATGATCAACTAACCACAACAGTGCAAATACGGTTGTCATTCAGTTTTTGTATGAACGTTGTGGACAAGCGTTGTACCCAATAAGTAGCATAGACTTTTCCTGAATTGCCCTTACACTAGCGAACTTTCACCTGAGTATCCGCTGACTTTCACTATCGCTAGCTGATTACCAAAGTCCTCTTCCTCGCGTATCTCATTTGCTATGGTCGTTCTAGTGAGCAGCGCGGAATTACAACATAATCCAGCCGCTAATAAACTTTGCATTCCAAGTACTTCCCGCAGATGTGATACAGCTATAGGAAAATCAGCGGAAAGCCAACCGCTTATGGAATTGCCTAATGAGCTTGTCAAATCCTAAGAAATTACTCGAAACACCGCCTTTAAATTTTTTCCAATGCATTGTCAGCGTACTGGAATCCACCTGGGATATAAGAACCACAATGCCTTACTACCAACGCACAAGTGAAAAAGTCCAAACCACTTCCGGAGTTCTCTACACTTTACGATGTCTTTCAGCAGATTTGCAAACATTGTTTCCATGTTATGATCCAGCAGTGGAAACGCATTGTACAAACGCTGTTTTTACTTAAAATGGCTTTTCATCGCTCGTACCGTCAGTATTTTAACTACGCATTATTGCTACGCCTGTTTCCTTGCGTAATCCCGTCTGTCTGTTAGAACTGGCAGTCGGTTTTCCAGAAACTACGCCGGCTCAAACAGCTTCCTGTGCTAAAGAATAGCAATCACTTCTTTGACTTACGAATGTTCACTTTTTCCAGTCCCATCAACTTTCAAATCTCCCAAATCCTGATAGCTTTGAATAAAATAATCCTTATGAGGCCTTATAAGCCTAATAAACCTTATGATACTGGCTAATACGGTAAAATAGGTTTCGCAGTAATGCGTTTCGATGCACTAAACTGATGCTCGCACTTTTCTCATCCATACTGACTCTAGCACTTATATCAATTCTTTCACCATCCATTCTTTCATTAACTGACACTGGCCACTGATGACTGGAATAAGCTGATTCACAGGCGCAATCCAAACTTCACAGACATAGAGACATGATGTTACTCAGTCTTACTGCGGCAACTGAACTCTCAATGATGGAACCAACAAGCGGTACTCGCCAGGTCTTTCAGTAACGAAACGTAATCCCAGAACATAGCTTCTCAAAGGTATTCTTCCAATTCTTCTCGAATACCAATTTCACTTTAGCATAAATAAATAAATATGTGCTTTGTAAATTCATTGAAAGCAAGTGTGACCACAAGCACTGATTTTGTGTTTGTGTTCCACCTTCTCAGCTGCGTAAAAGCACTCAGGTTGCAAACTCAGAAAAGAAATTCTCGTTTGGACCTTAAAACCTGTCAGTGTGTTATAAAACCTTCTGTCATTACGTATAGTATGTTTTGTGATTGTGGCAGCGACAGCAGTAGAATTTGCGGAATTACCCATTAGAACATTAACACTGCGTTGGCGGCAAGCACTTAAGCAACATTCACGGAATGTCCATTTTGAAAGTGTATTGCCATTCAAGGAGGAAGAAGAAGTTAAAACCAGCAGATTGCTGGTTTTGACATAAACGGAATATGAACTAAGCAATGATGGAAATGCAGCTATTTTTTCTTAAAATCACTACAACGTACACTGAAAAGCGCTAAACAGGAAAAAATATTAATACTTTCATTTGCGGAACCTCTGCGGTATCAGAAGTGCTCTGCCGAAACGTGGGTGTATAGGAAATGGTTTTGGCTGTCGAGGGAAACTGATGTAACTCTTACGTGGGCACTAATTTTGTAGAAAAGTTGTCACTGCTTTGTCCCTGTGGTAAGTTAAAAACGGGTTAGGGTCAAAATCCCGAAAGGTCGAAATTCCGAATAGGCCGAAAATGTAAAGCATGGCCTTGTTTAGGTTGTGCATTGGCACCTTCTAGTTTTGGATTAGTCGAAATGACACCTTCAGCATTTGCGGCTCACCTATGAACGCAGCTGGTATTTTTTCAGCAGTGCAATCTTTTTACTAACCATAAGAAGGTAAAGAGATCAACACGGTAACAAAACTAGACGAAAACTAGATGTCAATGCACAACTGAAGCAAGGCCATACTTTACAGTGCACTTTCGGCCTATTCGGGGTTTCGACCCTTCGGGATTTTGACCCGTGCGGGATTTCGACCTTTCGGGATTTTGACTGTCGGGATTTTGACCTATCAGGATTTCGACCTTTCGGGATTTCGACTGTCGGGATTTTGACCTATCGGGACTTGGACTTTCGGGATTTTGACCGCCACCAGTTAAAAACTATACATCTTCAATGAGTAAGGAAAGTCAATGGAAGCAGTTCAAAACTTTTCATTTTCTGAAACGATCCTCTATTGCAAACTTGGCACCTTACTTCCCGCTGGAAAACAACGTTCACTCATAATGAAATGACGAATGTTATTTCACAACGACTGCAGAACAAAAGAAGTAAAAGCAGAACGCAGCTGCAGCAAATAGAACAAACAGATTCAAACATGTTGCGCAGTCACACGCATATTGCTTGCAGTAATTCAGTATCTAAAAGCAGAAGGAAAGTTGAGACAAACGAATAAACACTCACAGTGTGACGCATCGGCAGCGTCAGCAAATGTTGAATACACAAACACCTTATTATAGGCTATCATCCTAAACTAACACTGTCCTATAAAAATTCAGTGATAGATGAAGCAGCAACAGTTCATTTGGAGGAACAATGGTTCTCCTCTGCCTTCTAACGCTGTCTCTGCTCGTGCAGGTATTTCAGTACACCGTTATCTGATAACTGCTTTATCGTACGTAACATTCTGAGGCAATAACGCTTAATCCATAAAACGTTTCTGATGAGTGACATCATATGACAAGTTCATTGCAATGCTCGTCAATAACAGGTGAAGGGAACGTTTTGTTACTTCAACAAGGTTAGTCGAAACCTACCGCGCTCTGCTCCAGCTGGACTGGAACTGCGCCTAAGCTGTATCAGCCGTACGCTAATGTGAGAACAGATGTTCTAATTCTCTTTCAGTCATTGTAGTTGTTTCAAATGAAAAAACACTTCTTCCCTCGTACAGCAGAACTTACCTGTATGCATTTGCAGACAGCAATGCAAGAGTTTCAAGAATGGAAGGATGTGCGAAAAAGGTTTGGGCAAACAGCGGCAAATTTCTTTATGACAAGACTGGCACCTACCAAGATTCTGCACATCAGATTCTCAGGATTTGAAAAGTGCCCACACCAAAACAGAAGTCCATACGGAATTGTCAACCTTAGGATGCAAGTGTCATGCCCATTTGAAGAGCTTGTAAGCAAGCTGGATTTATTAACAAAAGCCTGGCAGTATGCAGCCAAAGCCACTTCCTTATGTGTTACGGACAGACAAATTGACCACTGAGGTTTATTTCTAGGCACGCCATCTTGGTTTAACAATTCACAGTAGCGATGCGCAAACTAAGTCACAACCAGACGACCCATCCTCAGGGCAGTGGTGCATGGAAACCTTTACGGTCCCTCTGAGAACGTAAATCCCTCATTGCTGCTGTGCAGCACTTACCAACATAAGCCCCCGTCTGCTGAACTGTGTTTAACGCAATCGCACTCCAGTACGTAGAAAGGTCAACAAGGAGGTAACTCTAAGCCTTAAACACAATACGTAATGAGTGTTCCATCTGCACTGAAGCGGTGTTTTCATTCATGTGAGATACGTCCAAGAGTAGTTTCCTAGCTTTCGTAAAGCTACGTTAAGATATTTATCAAATTCTAGTGCGGTTTCCATGAGTCCTTTTAAGGGACTTGTGAATATCAAATGCTGTTGAGAAATAGAACTACACCGTCCCAGTTACTCCCAGAGGTGCGTTTCTATAAATATGGGATACCACTGCTATATTGGTTTCTTTTCAAGCAAGAATGCTACGAAAGATGACTTCCTTGTCCATTCATCTCAGTAATCACTTCCTGTTCAAACGTAGTATGCGATTAAAGTGGCCAAAGCAACCCTACTAGCAATAGCTGTGAGCTACCATTGATCTGTCAGGCATAACGGAAACCTGTTTCCTAAAGGCGGAACAACTAATGCTTTGCAGCTGTCTTCAGTAGTGTTTCGTCCTTACCAACGACTGACGGCCGCTGATAAGAAGCGAGGGGACTAATATTTCACCGGATTAGTATCCCAAATAGTTCGCACAGTTCATGTCGCGCCGTCAGTAGAGAGATTAGACATATTGGGAAGATTTGATGCTCCGTAGACATCGTTGCACATTGTACGTCTCTTCGCTAACAGACAGGCATGAAACGTCAACAAAGCTATGCATAGTACGTGTTTTACTTTTTTTGTACTCTTTCTTTTCTACCAACAACCAACAGTCCTCGCAAACGACAAAGTATTTTCAAAGGATGTTGAAAACCTTACGTGACAAATCCTTCTCTGCGATGTGTTCTGAGAATTCTTGAGCAATCCGCAGCTTGATGCATTTTCTAGGGCTACTGCGGATTACTTGGTACCGGCGGAGGCAGAACAGGAGTAATAATATTGCACTGCCAGTTTGCAGCAGAACTAAATAGTCGAGGCAGACCATTGGCTGCGCTATGCTATGAGAACACTACCACGGACAGCGGGGAGGTAAGCAACTAACACATTTCATCACCCCTGGTTAGCTTGCCGTTTGGTAAATTGCATCAACGTGTTTAAGAGCCGTCAGAGTGAAAGTCAGTCAAAAGAAACGAAGGCACGCCAATCAGCACTGGGTAATGCTTGTATTAAGTTATCTTCTCTTTCAGGACTTAGCTGCTGGAGGGCGGTGCAAGAAATGGAGTTATCCAGGTACTGAGGTATGCTCGTCAGCAACATATGAAAACTCGCAGAAGGCTGAAACGTGCTTGCGATCTTAGTTACCGCAGCTACAGTTGCCAGACTACCTGAAATCAACGGAGATTTATATCCGATTGTACGATCCTGCTAAACTCGAATCTTTCAGCGGTAACACTGCGGTCGATTCAGATTCTTTACGCATGCGCTATGTTAGGCATTTCAGGAAATAGTTCAAGAAGTCAGGAAGTAGATAGCAGCGGTTGGCCGAGGAACATACATGAGAGGACTGGATTTGCTGGAAAGGGAAAATTAGAAAAATATGGCGGAAACGCGGCTGTTTACCTACTAATAACTAGGTAGGTTGCACATTGCACTGGAAGCATGAGCGATCAAGAAACTTCTCATCGGGCAAAGTTTTCGGCAGCGACAGATTTATTGCCGCTGAAAATTCATGACTCTGTGGCATGTCTAACTTGGCATAAGTTGTGATTCACCACTGATGGAATGATTACTCGAGAACGGCTCTGCGTCCTTTCACACTGCAACTTATAAAATGATGGCAGCAAGTTTTGTTTCCAAATCCTGACCCAATGTAGGACTAAATTAACCACCACTTCCCTCTTCCTTAAAATCATGCCGCCTTCGCATTAGCAAACCAATTTAGGCACACCTATGGGACAACCAAAGTGCTCGTCGAAGACACTGACGATTATACTGCTCTGCCACAGGTACGAACTTTCGTTAATAATCAAACGCGCCATCGTTTTTCTTTAGTTTTGGGTGAAGAAAGGACCGGTTGATGATGACTTCGTAAAGCGAAAAGTTCAAAAACTCAACATGTACTGCAAAGAGTCTGAGATCGACCTAATGGTCAAAGACAGACAGAGGGTGCGTGCGTTGTAATTCTCGCCTCCTACGACAGCTGCTTTTAGTACCATAGAGGTTACTTGAAAAACAGGTATAATACTGACAACGCTTGGCTGGAGGGCACCATTATCCATCTGCACGATGACACTGGGGGCTGTTTCAGTCCATATCCAGTCCATGCTGAAATTCGATCACGACAGTACCGATGGCAAGTGTTGCCGAATTCTACTACTCTCAGCGATTTCGCGCTGTCCTTCGGGATAAAATCGGGATTCAGAGTGGTCTCATAATGGAACCCACCTTTGTTCCTTACCGTTGGACTGACAGCTATGATTGACAATTTTGATATCCGGGTTCTAATTGCGTTGTGGTTTCGAGTTACTTAGTTTCTAAGTCAATAAATTTTTCCCAGCCGCGCTGCTGTTTTGGTAGCACTTTTGTGAGTATGGAACTTCAATCACCTAACAAAATGCTCAAGATTTGGCAAGCAATGAAATAACGTGTGATCCATAGTGACTCGTTATTGAATGAAAACTATTTGTAACAGTCTTCATTCTGAAATATAACTCATATCCGCTGCGTGATCCTTTGTGAGTTTACTATGGGAAAAACGCTGCAGTGCAGGCAGACTGGGCATGTTTATTCATCCTATTGAGATGTGCAGCCCAGTTTTCTTTTGAGCTTAGGCTTTGAGAATGTGGGGGTATGGACAGCTGCCACTCACGTCGACTCAGAAGAGGACTAACAGATCAGAAGTTCTCCCTGCGGGTGACATGGGTGTTACGGCTGACAAAATCCTCATGATCGTTCACAAAGCTTGACTAGATATCATTCGGTAACCTCTACTGGAGAGAGAGGCAATACTTTCGCTCAAAGGTTCCAAGCACGAGATATTCGGCGACGTAGACCAATGCTAGGCAAAAGCAACGCGGCAGAGCATACAGATGCATTGCAGAATCAAGTAGATGGCCTAAAGGAGTGTGTACCTGAAAAAATAACAGGTGCTGAAGGCGCTCCTTACAACCTGCGACAGCATGTGGGGAGAGCCATTTAATGCAAATCAAGTCATACGGGTACGTGGAGACCCTGAGATCACGCGAAACGTGACAAAACCCTTCGAATGAACCTCATTGAATGAAGGATGGTGCCTCAGTCTATCTGCATTCATTGCGTGGATGCGAACTTTGACGTTCATCGGAAAGGCCTTGAGGAGCAAAAGTAACCTTACCGTTATGGCTCAGCATCCCGAACGAAGAAAATTAAGAAAGCAGGCAGACTGACATTTTAGAATTCACTGTGTATGTTGGTGCCAGAAACGTCTGCAGTGAGAAAAGGACTGTTTGCGACTGGTAGCTACTCATTATCCTAAAAGTAGGAATTTGTTTTTTTCACGGCTGCTGCCATTTACTTTGACGTTGGCACGCTTCTCACTTTTGCTTTTTAAAAGTGTTTCAGTGTCAATAATTTGCAAGGGATCAACAACAGCACTCCAAACAAATGAACGGCAAACATGTTGCCCTTCACCAGCGTCACTATGCCTTGCTACAGCCTCAGCGTTTTAGTGTTACCGACAAATCAGGAGGGTAACCATCTACGCATCTGTTTTGACCGCGAATGAGGAGTGCAACTTTATTGACTGAGAACTACAGGAGCAAGCGACCAGATGAAGCATTACCGAAAACCCTGATCGCATAAGGATGGGTAGCTACAGTTCTAAGCAAGCATCGTGCGCACGTCGTTATGGCAGGGTTTCCCTAACAGAAACGCGGGTGACGGGCAGGACTTTGAAATCTGAGCAGCCCCTCATCAATTTTCTTTAATCTGTTCAATTTTTAAATTGTCTAAATAAACGTTGATGCTCTTTACCAGCTAGCATGCCCTCGGTACTTGGGTGCGTTTATATCACTTACTGGAAGGGTTGTTGTTAATAATTTCATTTGCGACTACTCCAGCAGTTATACGGATCTTTCCTATTTCATGCCCACCAGGCATACTGTAACTTTTCCTAAGCATTCGCCTCACCCTTCGCCTAAGCCTAAGCCTAAGCC
>KN538381.1:915607-935516 GCA_000797535.1 Trichuris suis
TACAGTATGCCTGGTGGGCATGAAATAGGAAAGATCCGTCATACGTGTACATACGCAAGTTATTTCGCTGAATCAGTACTGCAGCTCAACTGCATTGAATTTGCGAAAGCCAGTGCGGGTGGCGCAACGCCTTGCCGCAGTAGCTTTGCAGCAAGAGCTGATTTGCCGCACTGCTTTAACGCGCGGACCATCTATTATCCAAGAACGCCGTTGGCTTTTCTTTCGTTAAATAATAGCTAACTGAAACCTCTTAACTTGATTTCCTTTCAGCTTGAAATTCATTTCTTTTACAGAGTGGGCTTTTAACAGGCCGTGCCGGTGGAAAGAAAGAAACGAAACATTTCGTAGCAGTTGCATGAAACTACGCACTGGAAATCATCCCAATGTATTAAGACTATTGGTTATTTTCTTTATAAACAACATCTTCATCACTGAGAATGGGTTGAACAGAAACTTCATGATAGCATAGAGACTTTGAGGTTGGCAGCAATGGTTTAAGTCCTGGAGAAGCGAAACAGTGCAATGATCAAAGCGCATAAGCCAAATGGAGTACCTTGAAAGGAATATCAAACCTCATTAACATACCGGATACGTTAAACTATAGCCCGTAGTAGTTAACTGGAGCAGCTGAAGCAATGCTAGGAAACTAGGATGCTTTCCCTGACTTCATCCGCGTTCACTTGTAGTTTGCGATGTACTTTCTAGCGTAATCACTGACCGCTATTCCTCTTCTGGACAGGGGATACCACTGGTAAGGTCCCTTTGGAGCAGAAATGCTTTTAGGAGGTCGAATAAGGCAATTCCCCAAGTCATCGTGCATGTGAATAATGGAACCATCCATCCAAGCGTTGTCCGTATTGAGTTCATGCTTTAGATATCCTTTGTGAAGCTGCAAGGCAGAGTTAAAAAGCGGATGATTAGCATCGTATTCACCAGATTCATGCTTTTTATCATTGTCTTTATTTCATAATCTGTGCAACGGTCACTGAGCTTTCTGATACATTTCTTTAGGAAGCTTTGACTGATTGTTCCATTCTCAGGAATGAACTGTAAGCAAAAGTCAAGTAGAACCAGTTTGCATTGAACAAATGGTACCTGCGGCAGGGTAGTACTATTACCTTTATCTTCAACAAGAACTTCTGTGTCGTGCATACTATTAGAGTTCCTGAAAGTGGCAACATGATTACATCGTCAAAACTGCTTTAACCCATTGTGCACTCAGACTTCCGTGCAAAAAACATTACAGGACCCGAAGAACCGAATATGTAATTGTAGGGTCGTCCTTGAGGAGATTGTAAGAGAAGAATTTTCGGTATCTCGTATAACTGCAGATGGAAAGATGTAGGTGCCACCGTGCGTTCGATCGCTTAGAGTTGCAACTGCGTTCCGCTGAATGCTGAAGGGTATCCTCTCCTTTATACAGATTTAGTTTTAGTGAAGTTTTCGTCTTTATGCGTTTGCCTCAAGCATTAAATAGCACAGACGATGGGGAAAGCGATTTCCGGCAGTTTCATTGACTTAAACCTGTTCCAGGGGAGGAAAGCATCTGTTCTGAATAAAATACTGCCCTTATCGCCACACTGCCCAAAAATGGGTTTCCTTCTTTATGAACAAAAGTACCTATCAGTATTAGTGGCATTTTATGGTATTATAAGATCTGCATTAATAGTTACCTCGTTATTGCTAAGTATACCATTGGATTATTTCCTAGCTTTGCCAATCTTCCAATTCCTGAGAACCCAGTTCTTTCGTTGATATTTTCTGGCCATTCATCAACATATGGGATAGAACCATACGAAGAATTAGATAGATCTGAAATTTTACGATGAAATAAGTAGCTTAAAGAGGCTGGAGTTTCGTGTGGCAAATATTACTGATAAATTCTAATCTCGCAGGTCGGTAAAGTAGCACGCGCGAAAGAGCTGATTTCAGATGCTCAGGAATCTTTAGCTGTGGAACCTGAAAATCAATTAAATTTCAGAAGTGACAATGCGAAATTTGATTTGGCAATCAGCTTACTTCGGTGCCTGGATATCGCCAGTTGGTACACAATTCTTCAGCGCTTGGTTGCTTAAATGAAAACGCTGTAAATTATCTTTGACTTTGGCAGTTGTTATGAAACCTTCCTCATGAAATCCTCAATATGACAATTTTAACACAAGGAAAAGCTTATCAATTAGCCACAGCTATTCCGTCAGTTAAGTAAAGTATTACTAATAGTTCATTTTACCGTTGCATTGTTTTCCGTTCTCTCATAGCAAATTGCTGTCAGTGGTTGGCCGACGGCTGCGCCAGCTACTTCCGATGCATATTCGCACTCCACCAGCATAAGATTTCTCGGTTCTTTATTGACGCCAGAATTGGACTGAAGGCATAATGCGACACGAATGACAATGCACATGCAGTTTTTCGTAAATAGTGACATCGAAACTGTTTTACTTAAAAGTATGCTTATTATTGATACATTCGATTTGATTCATATTTTCAGCACTGCTTCCTGTTCAGGTAGCACAAGATTATCTTTGTAAAGTGTCGCTTAAAAGCTTTCATAAAAGTTTTCGTTACATCGCAGGAACTATAACGTAAAGCTGTAATGCTGCAAACATAGTAACTGTTTGTGGATGCAGTAACATCACAATTTATTTTATTTAAGAAACTACATTTATCAGGGGATAGTCAAAGTGAAGGTTTCACTGGCACTTTATACTGTCGATGTTTTCTTTCCTTCTGGAATGAAGTAAACATTTTGAATTTACATTCCTGACATACTGTTCTGAGTAAAAAGGTTATTCAAGAAACCGTTGACACAAATATTAACGCTTGTGATATGTCGACGTGACATCATGCTTAGATTTGTACCTGCGCATCGCTTTTAAGGAGCAGAGGTTTTTCAGTAGTGTCCGCTAAGGTTGTTGGTCCTGCAGCTGTCAACCAATAAACGTATGCTCCACATCTGGGGCACAACAGTATTAGTAGGAATGATTTTTGTATTATGTTGAGCATGTTTATTATAGTTGCATAATTGCTAAATAATAGGTGGTACTTTAATGAAACAAAACGTGTTGGCACAATTTATGCTAGCATACTCATTTATTTATAAAGTATGGGCAAAATTTTTATGGTGAACAGAAGGGACCCTACTAATCCCCTCCTGGAATCGTTTGGCATCTCTGTTCTGTAGTACTAACATGAACATCGTTTAAAACCTGTGCTCTAAGCTATGCTTCCATACAGCGATCAGTGGTCTCTATTAGGAAACTGCACAGAACAAGCGAGCCAATTAAATATACTACCGAGCTAGTTGTATGAAAGCTTTCAGTCAAAGGATACTAGTGGAGTTCTTTCTTCGCTTGCTACTTCATATGATCACGTGCCAGGTTACTATCGACATTGTTAATTTTACACTCGAAGCTGAGGACGAAATCATGAGGAAGGTTACGCCTAAAAAGCTTAATAAAGAAGGTCCTTCCTTAGGTGGATGAACTGCGAACTCAGAAGGCAATTTCAAAAAATTATATTTTCAATATTAATTTCATTCTTTGAAGCTGTCAACATGTGCCCAACTAGCATTTGAGCATATGTATGGAAGATACGCTATAGAGGATCATGAATAGCGACAAAGCACCTTAGCTACTAGGTTTTCAATGTGTGAATACTAACCTTTACTTGACGGTCACGCGGACGCATTTCCAACGTAACCTTGGTAATTCCATACGGATGCCTGTTCTTGGATGGGCATTTGGCGAATGCTGGAAATTTCACGTTTCTCGTTTCCGTTACTGACAAAGCTTTCATGATAAAATATTTAGCTTCATTTAAGAAGCCATCCCTTTCTGAGGTGTCCCAAGTAAGTGATACTGGTTGCAAATTTTCTCTGCTTTCACGAATGCCCTTTTTTCTGCGAGGCGGCATTTTAGTAGCTCCGACTGCTGGCTGTAGATACTAAGAAAATAATTTAATATTTAAAAAAGCGTAAACATTTCAAGGCATGAAAGCAAATTCACTTCTCTTTAAAAAAAGTTAAGACATTTTTCTGCTCAGAAAAGACAAGGCTTGGCTACCCTAATCCTGCACGCGGAAAGTACAGTAACCTTTGATCACCACAATGTGGGTAATGCAAAATTTTCTTTCGCTAGTGCTTATGCACAATGTGAAGTACTCGGGATTAATTGGTACATGCAGAGTTCCAAGAACGTTGACTAATCATCATCGCTTGAACACGAATTAGAATAAAGCGGCAATGTTTCCTACTTGCGTTAGTAGCATCATTCCTATCAGGTAAATTTGAATCATCGTTGGTCTGGGTGAATTGCACTGGTTCTACTTAATTTTTTTGCAAGCAGGTTTTTATAGCACGCTGCTAATGACATAATGATCTATGTTACTGCATGTAAGCATCCTCATCCACCTATGTTGGTTAGTTACGCATATTTCCACTGTGACGCAATCATGTTTGCAGTGACTATTCCCAGCGTTAATAGAGCATCTAAGCAATGCCTTTTTAAAATGTCAGTGCTGTCATGCTGACAGCGTCTAATCATGCCAAATAATGTTTACTCAAATTAAATAAGAAAAGCTTTAACGTTTTCAATAAAGTGGCGTGGATTTCACGGTGATTCTGCTTATTGAAAAACTACAAACAGTGGGCGAGATAAAGAAGCATGAAGCTGGCGGGATTTACGTTGACCTACGTATAGTGTAGAGGAATGCAGATAGGAATGAATAAACTGGGTGTTAGTAAGTACAGACCAAAGTTGGGAGCGGGTTCCAATGAGAATGTAGCCATCATTGTGCATTAATCATGATTTTTCTACTCCTTCACGCGTTACGTAACGGTGTAATAAAATAAATCATTTTGTTTTGAATACACCGCATTCAGTGACGGGTTCATAAATCTTCATCGTAGAATTTATGTACGCAGGACCCTGTTTTCTTAAAACTGATTTTATACACCAAAGTTTACAGGTCAAGGACAGACCCGAAAGTTCTGGTGTATAAAATCAGTTTTTAGAAAATGGTTCCTACCCTAAATAAATTCTACCATGAAATCCTTTTGTTTGTCTACCTTGAGTTATCAACGTTATTTGCTCACGCGATGAGGAGGATTTAGTTCGGACTTTCTGCGTGACTGTCGAATCATCCTATATAGGAATTGTTTGTTTTCCACACCTGTCATTCGTGGCTATCCCAAAAGACTGCTCTTCAGCGTACTCCTGCTTAATTTCAGGCACATTGGACTCATACAGCTCATTAACATTAGCACCAAAGTAAAGCTATTGATACTATAGCATTAGATTTAGTAGCTGAGTTTACAGGCAGCCTGTTTAATATGCGTGAAACAGTGGCTTCTGAAGTTTCCGGAGCAGCACTGACCCGTGATCAGCTGATGCAAAAATGAGTGATTACTTTTCAAACATTAGATCAGTCAGCTGTGCATTCAGTTGTCAAAGCTTATGTAGCGATTGGAAAAAGATCTGCGTTCAGCTAAGACTAAGTACAGTGAAACAGTTACGTTTAATAGCACGCGGAAAGCAAAGACGCTTTCGAGAAACGCTCTCTTTTGCAAGGCGGCACTGTTTGCAATTGCAGAGCGATAGTGCTGCACAGATCGACGCAGTTATCCAGCGCAATTATGATACTCAAAACATACATTACCTATAAAGCAAACATTAAATTAGGAATTTCAAATCTGAGAAGCAATTCTGCGTCGGAGAATTAATACTTTGCTTGGGCTAATCCTATCATGCTTAGACGACCTGCATGTGGACTTCCTTCTTGAATTCCTAATCCAGCATCTCCTTCTTATCCTCTGAGAGGGACAGAAACACGTGAACAGGATAAATGTAAACGGTACGCAATGAGCTGGGCAGAAAAATACACAAGATGCTCGGTTATCCGAAGTGGCCAGAAAGCATAACATCTTAAATTAAAAGTAAACACATATGCTCTCCAGTACCCGCAGGTTTTGGTTCAGAATACTTTTTGCGTATAGTGACGAAAGGCAGCTCATGCAAGGTCATTACTTACTCCTATGTCCTGTAGAGAATTCCAGTTTATAAACAAGACTCGATATGTGATAAACAATAATAACTAATGGCAAAATAGAAGGCTTTGTATTCCAAAAAGAAAAGAGAATAGTTATAATAAGATTCTGTATGGGCGATGGGATTTCTTTCAATATGGAATCTGCAATGAACCTTTATTAGCAAATGAATTTGAAATTGCACATGTTTAATTAGTACGGAAAGGGTTGTTGCTAAGTCGTTCAGTCGTGGCTGACTCTTCATGATCCCATGGACTCCATGGGATTTTCATGGCGGAGTTACTGGGGCGGGTTGCCATTTCCTTCTCCAGTGGACTACGTTTAGTCAGAACTCTCTACCAGTGACCTGTCTGTCTTGAGTAGCTCTGCACGGCATCGCTTGTGGTTTCCTTGAATCTCCTAAGCCCCTCCGCCGCGGCAAGGCAGCTGTCCATGGGCGGTTTATTGTATTCTTACACACAATTCCAAATCTTCGGTGCTTTCAGATCCTACCGCGCTCCATTTTCAACGGTCACAAAAGTCGATTAAGAAGGGTTATGTATTCAATGTGTGTAAGTACACAATAAACGGTTTTTACCTTTTCCGTAATAATTAAACGTATGAATTATGAAGCCTTTCATTTTCGATTAAGTGACTTTGAAAGACTGTTGTTATGTGACAGCAGAGACCTGAGATTCTACAGAATGGTCAACATTGAGATGAACTTGAAAACATAGAATACAGACAGATGGATTTGTAACAGAAAAAGTAAATCACAATAATCTTTCGTCTGCTATTCGAACGTTCTATGCTTTGGCATGAAAACTAGGGTTCGTGGCAGATTGCATTTCCCAGCGGAAAGAGAAAGTAAACGCTTCGAATACACTGAAAATACGGTGTGCAATCTAAGATTTTCAGGTAGTACAAGATACGTCGATGAAAGCGCCATGACTCTCCATAACCCTTACTTAGGATATAATAGTGTAAACGACGTGTCGTCATAACTCACGATCGCAACTTCTGCGCTTACATTGGGGTGAGCCAGATTTGAAATTTGAACCAACAGGCGCACGTTGGCATTGACAGCTTATTAATAAATAAAACCTCTGTGCCTACTGCAAGTAAGATTAAGTAAAAGCAAGTTAGCTAGGAAAGTTGACATACTTATACTTAAGCTTGGTAACAACATTCGAAATGTTACGCAACATTTCGTATTTCTGGAAATGGAAACGTTTGATACAGTGCTCTGCAGTTAAAACTGAAATGCGCTGAAGTATCTCCAATAAACAGTCAGTCATGCTAGTTCTATTTCCTTTTTCAAAATAAATATTCTCTTAGATGAAATGATGCGACAGGCCATGTGTACCTGCACAGAATGCACGTGAACTATGGCACAGCTATGCTAACATAGTCCCTATATAATGACTGCGGGAACTTTGACAAAACTTACTTTCGGCTCATGCAACTAAGTTTCATTCCAATCCTTTCGGTAGCATTAACTTCGCTCCTTCAGGTACGTGTCACATATTTCAATTTTCAAAAAGACCTATAACAAGCACAAGACGACATCTCCATGTGGTCACATTAGTGCATGTACTAGTTTTGGAATGTAGAGAAAACTGTGGTCCAAAGCAGCGCATGTTCTCACGACCGCAGCTCATGGTAATATCTACGCGTGATTTTCAAAGGGTCAGACCATGTTCAGCCATTTATAACGCGTTCTTGATATTAGGATAAACAAGGGGTTATGGGACTTTGAACTCTGACAAAATAAATATCTAGCGAAAAGGTGAAATCTTTCAACGATAATCCGGGTGACAGAATTATGCTTCTGATTGTGAATATAAATTGGTAGCAATTTCGCATTGCCGCAGTTGAAGCTCTTTCTACATAACTGATTCTAGCCAACCCTGCAAGTGCAGCTCCATTGGAAGTATAGAGAAACAAGAACATTCCATAGAGTTGCACGAAGTTATATTGATAAAGCTATAACGCCGTATAATTACAATTCCTCAAGTACAACGATTGCCGTCAAATGTGCCGGGAGACGGAACGCACCATATGGAATCACCATAAAAGAGCTTGAAATGACGCCATGCAAATGCTTTGGGGTAATATTTTGAAATTGTCTCTTAGTCTGAATTTTCATACTGCTCTTAATCTGAACTGTTCATTTGATGTTTGCACAGAGATTAGTTCAGTGAGCAGAGGATTGCATGGAGTGAGTATAATTCAATTTATAGGCCAGTTTCTATGCAGCGAATAGGTAACGAAGCCACTGCGCTTTTTCTACGTGCCTCTGAGTAGAAAAGCTGTTCTGTGACCCCGGAATCATCACATGTCCAATAGTAGAACGTAAAGGACGCCTTTCGCTGGCCCGGTATAGATGAACAGTTATTTCAAAGCTCATCTCCACACTGATGCCGATGCATATCTGTTTATATCGATGTATAAACGCTGAAAGCTTTGTTCAAATGAAAAAAACTCAAAGGTTCAAAATATCTCCTCGTTTTTAGACCAGAACAGATGAAGTAACTATAAGCTGCAGTGTTAATATTATTAAGCGTCCGTGCAGATAACTGATGATGGTGAGCCCCCGCAAGTAGGTTTCAGGCTTCATAAGACTGTCTAGAATTCTGAAACTTATAAGGGCAATAAATATTTTCTGAGATAATTGTAACCTTTTAACGTAGGTGTCTCTTATGTCGATTTGTTCAATAAAGATAGTGTGCTTGCAGAGTTGGTGTCCTCCACGGTGCCGTCTAACGCTATCACCGACGGTGGAGTGCCAATACGCGGCAAGACTCGATCGTTTCTCATCGGACGAAGAGAATTTCTTAGGCTTGTTTTGCTATGACAAAATAGTCGGGATACTGGACAAGGTATGACCTGTTTTTAAATAATTCCATGATGGTTAGCAGCAGGGAATAGGGCTGATACTTTCGACTATGAGCAAATAAAGATTGAGACTTAGGCATACAATATTTGCGCACTTGCATTTTAACATTCTCGCAACATTCGTGAAGCGTAACGCCTATCTTTCAGAACACGTCGATGGAAGACATATGCGACAAATGGCGGTATCCTGGTACAGATGTAGGCCAAGCGCACACTGAGGGTGTTTCTCCTGAACTGACCTATAATTCTAGTTTCCGCAGCTTCAAATACCCGACCACCTAAAGTCATTACACTCCTACGTACTTCGCTATATGCCTCCTCAGTTAGAAAAGCGCGGTAAGCATTATGCTATGCATCTTTTCTTTTGAAATAGTCAGCACTGCGTGCTTATATGCTAGAGGTTAACTCGTCGTCTTCCGACAAGAACTGGCCAAAGAATGAGCATGAAAGAACAGGATTCGGGGGACGTGGGCATTTGGAAAAGCTTGGACCTAATTACGTGCTGTATCTCGTGGTTACCAGGTAGTTAAGCTTGATTATTCTCTGAATAGCTTTTTTCCAAAAGCAGCAGCTCACAAGTTGAAGCATAGTTAAGGCTGCTCGCATTCCAACCGTATACTTCTAACTGTAGCATTTCCACATTGCTGTGAGTATAGATGAAGTAAATGTAAGCTTTAGGCATCATAGTTCTGTCAAAAATGATAGGCAGAAATAATTTTAAAAAGGCTCAAGCACAAGTCGCACTTTTGAAGTTTGCTCAAATAAGCTTTGCACTTGTACATGAATTTACGTGGCATGCGCGCCTTGGCATCATTACTTCAGTCAGCTCTAACCTGCGCACGCAGGTTACAACGTTCCATTACTCTGCATTGATCACGCAACAGTAATTGAAGGATCAGCACAACGTAGAATGAACCAATTTTCAAAACTCAAAGCTTCTACCGCCATAACAATATTTGAAATTTTGTTTACTTTTTCAGCCAAAGTGGCGACCAGTTTAAAATTGTTACGGAAGAAAGTACTGAAGCGCTTGTTTTGCCACAGGTATCATTTGGCCTCATTCGGGTCTCTTCGTCTATTTGCCCGCCAATAATACAGTAATCTGGCAATAATCAGGTTTTCTCTACTCGCTAACATACAGTAGGATAAATAACACGATTTTGAGGTTATACGTCCTCCCGTTATGCTGTGACTTCGCCGGCCATCCTGTCCTGTCCTTACGAAAGCCTAAACCTAAAATAAGGCTTATATTTTGGCTTAGGCATATGCCAGGGCAGAACAGGACGGCGATACGCTTAACAGAAATGAACCGTGAACTTCTCAGGCATTACGCGCGAAAAATCAAAAAGCAATGTTGTTTATCCTACTGTATGTTTACGAGTAGGGCAAACCTGATTATTGTCAGGTTTACTGTATTGTTTGGGGGCAGATAGAGTAATAGACCCCTTCATTCTATAGTACATTTTCTATAATACTTATCAATTGTAGTTTGTTAGTGAGGACAAGAATATCGGTGAACCTTTCATTAAAAAAAGCGCAAAGAAGATGAGAGATGAAATGGGAGACTGCTCTGACCCTGAATTAGACGAAATAATAAGAAATAAGACGGTGGTAAGTAGGTTCATATTTTTGATCACCACTTCTAATTTGATTTGCAGCTTCATGGAGGCTACCTGAAAGACCGGCTTAATACAGACAACGCTTGGATGCAAGGGTTCATCGTTCACCTTCATGACTTAGATGGACGCTGCTTTGGTTCGCTATCACGTGGATGGAGGCCAGAACAGGGACTCTACCGCTGGGTTCATCTGGGAAACGACACAGTCAGAATGGACAACCTTTTGTCACCAATAGTATCCCCGTTTGTGGCAAATTATAAATGATCTGCCGTGTCTGATTGGTCATTTTGCTGGTTTCATTGATGACATGTGATAATACTAATATCAGCGAATAAAGTTGTCTCTTGTATAGCTGCTCCTTTAGTCCGCCAAGTTCTTGCTTAGATGTATTAGATGACTTCTTCCTTCTGCAGCCAAGAGCGTACGCATCCTCTCTAAGTCAAGACAATTAGCTATGTTGAGGGCACTCATCTGAGTTTTGAAAATATAATCATGGTTATGCATATTGCTTTATAAAGACGGCTTTACCGTTCCCTTGACGCTGGTGTCCATAACATACATTTTTGTTAGATCTATCACTTTTGCTGAGCAGTAGGTTTTATTTGGTTTAGTTTGTCTATTACGTCTGTTGATTCGTCAGTAGGTGCAGAGTCGTGAAACACTTTTGAATTGTATTTGACAATAACAATGTGCGCGTTACGTTTGCGATGGAAAATAATAAGTTGCGTCAACGTTTCAGGTGTGATAATGAGAGCTGCAAGTTGCGTAATGAGTGTATAGGTATGCATTACGATTTCGATCATTAATTTGTAGTGCACAAAGGGCAGTTTTGAAGCTGCAAGATGTCATGTGATCCATGATTAGCCTATGGCAATTAAATGAGTAATTGTCGAACTCGCCAAAGGTAACTGTGACTAACTAAGGAGATTAAATTTATTTTCTCTTTTACATTTGCCCTACTGAGCTGAAATACTCTGCTTGAAGATGTTGAAAAAATTTCTCGCTTAGACTTTAAACATTTCTTGCCTGTTATAAATCTGCGCTGCTTACTGTACTCGTCTAGGCAACAATAGAGTTCACACAGTCTCCATCCCAAAAGAAGCAGTGTGACACAAGCAGCTCATATGTACTAGTATTCATAAATGAAGATAATGATGTGCAGGTGACTAAGCTATGCACAACACTGAATTGAATCCTTTATTAAGTGGGTATTCATAATCATATACGTGATGCCAACATATGTTAAGTATGAACACAGCTGGCGAGGATCAGCTTCAGAAGCTCTCAAGAATAGAATGTCACGAGACGGAAGTTTGCAATCTCCTTGCGTCTGATTTCTAACAGTCATACATATCCGTAGATACGTTATTTCGTTGAATCATTACTACAGCTCAATTGCATTGAGTTTCTGAAGCCCATTGCAGCTTGCACAATGTTTTGCTGCATTGGCCTAATGCGGAGAGCTGATTCGTAATAATCGAGTCCTTTGCCTGGCGGATGACTGTCACCGCTGGACAAAACCCTTAAGGATCAAGTCTGCATGCATTATGTTCTGCCATCAGCGTTTCAAAGCTTCGTTTCCTTCGCGTCCTCATTTTCATGCCCTTACGTTTACTCTGCTTGTGTTGCTATGTTTCCGGGGGCACCATTTCCGTGCAGTTGCTTTCCAGCGGTTCACTTCCATTGGTCAGCAGACATAGGTTAGAGCGATTCAAAGATCATACTCTCTGACGAAATGTTTTCATGGTGTGCATTGCTACAGTAGTGCACTAGTGTTTCCAGAGACTTTAGTTTCCACAGGGCGCCTCTACACACGGTTTGCTTCGATGGCACTGTGTTGTAAGGACGCCTTTTGGCGGCGGTGCGTCTATTAGGTGAGAATGTCGTTGGCTTTCCTTTCGTTAAACAGGTCGTAACTGGACCCCTTTAATTTGATTTCATTTTAGCACGTCAGTTTTAATTTACACTTGCTTATTTTGGCCATCCATTTCATTCCTTTCATTTATGAAACATTATTTTCCTTACTTTCATTCATAGTGTTTCCGCTTTCGCTTAAAGCTAATATGAAAGTTGATTTCTTAGATAAGCTGTGTTTTCTGTTGAAGTTAGTATCGTCTCCTTTAAGCTGACCATCTATGCTTTTTATTACTGCTTATTCGTCGCTTATGACGAGGGCAGGCATCGCCCTGAAAGCTTCGCTGAGTAAAAACATTGTAGCAACGGATTTCATTCAGTAATTTCAAAGAAGTTCATAGGAAACCCATTACAAGAGTTAATTGGCATTCTCAATCTGTCATCAATTAAATCAGATTAATGCAAGGAGTCGCTATTTATGTATTTAGTTAGTGCTGTTTCGATGAAATGGGAGTTTGCTGTTTGCGTACGGGCATATGTTGTGAAGGCGCACGAGTGCCTCTCTGCACCTGAGTGAGCGGGTAATGTTTTTTCTGAGAGCAACTGTGAGATGATCACCGTGACTGTCACGAATAGCTACTCATTGAAAACTATTGGTAATGGCGCCTAATTTCGCTTTTGGCTACAAAAACATTTTTGAAATTCATTCACTGACCATTCTAGGTATTCTGTGAAACAGCAGCGACCTTTCCCAGTTTCGTCAGTGTGACTCTCTGTTGCTGTTCTTATATTTCACTGTGGGTTCAGTTTGACGGTACATTCGCGAAGGTTGTCTTCCCCTTTTCCGCTTGCTTTACTTATTTAGCCTATGTTAACATAATTCATTTCTTTTGCACGCTTGGCGTCAAGAGGCTATGCCGGTGAAAAAGGAAATGAAACATTTCATACTTGTCACATGACGCTACGCTGTGAAAATCATTCTAACATAACAAGGCTATTGGTTATTTTCTTAGTAAACAACATGTTCGTCATTGAGGATGAGTTCTCAGGTTCGTGGCAATGGTTTAAGCCCGGCATTTACCTTGGAGAAACAAAACAATGCAGCAGCCAGAAGGCATAGGCCCAATGGAGTGCCTTGAAAAGAATATCAAACCTTATTATTCATGTGTGACATATATTTAGAGTTGAAAACAAAGCTTACGTTCGCAAGAAGTTTAAACTCTACTTCATATTCTCAATGATCGCAGACCGTGCGGTAAACTTATAAGGTATGCCGTCCTAAAGTCTGACCAAAAGCTTTCTTCTCTACTGACGACTACAAAAGAGCAGTGCTGAAAGCTGCCGAGAAAAATTTACTTTACAAAGGCAAAAAGCTGTCACAAGAGTAAACATGCCTCTGAAGACCGTTACAAGACATCTGCTGCTCGAGCGTTCCATACTTTCATATATAAAGTAGGCTATTGACAGATTGTGCTTCCCCGAGGAAGGAGAAAGGATTTTCAAGTAGTACAGTATACACTGACGAAGTGCCATGACTTTCCATAATTTCCACTTGGGATATAATAGTCTGAACGAAATGTCATCATAACTCAGGGTCGCAACTTCCAAACTTACGATAAGGTGTAGGAGATTTGGAAGCGCTGCTATTTCATTGCACATCGTTTCTCTGATCAATGGGCAGACATTGGCACTGATAGCTTATTACTAAATAAGAGCTCTGCGAGTATTGCAAGTAAAATTAAGTAAAAACAAGTCAGCTAAGAAAGTTGACGGCTTATATTTAGGCTTAATAACAACTCTGCAAATGTTATGGAACATTTCCATATTTCTGGAAATTGAAAAGCTTCATACAGTACTCTGCAATTAAAACGGAAATACGCTGAAGTATCTTCAATAAACAATCAGCCACATTGGCTCCATGTCTGCTCTCAGCTCTCATAATAAATGTCTCATTGGGTAAGATGGTGTGACACGCCTTGTGTCCACATAGAATGTGCGTGAACGTGACACAGCTATGCTAACATGGCCCTCTATATAATAATTGCGGTAACTTTGATAAAATCCACTTTCGGCTCATGGAACTAAGTTTGGTTCTAATCCTTTCAGTGACATTAACTTCGTTGCTTCAGGTACGTAACGCGTATTTTAATTTTCAAAAAGAGCTATGACAAGCACCAAATGGCATCGCTGTGTGGTCATATTAATGCATATTCTAGTTTTGGAATTTAATTTACGGACGTAGCTTTCGGGCCTAACCACGGCCCATCATCAGCGTCATGTTGTGAACTACTGGGTTAGTCTTACTGTTCGCAGGCTCCTCCACCCGACCAACATTGGCAGGGACATTCAGCTGTAAGCTCTAACCTCGAGCCGTCGAGCGTCCGTCCTGCCTCGTCAGTCAGGCGGTAGAGCGAGCGTCTGATCGATCGACCACAGCAGTGACATTACAACAAATGTGAAACAACGAGCCTACAAGCATGATAGCCGTCGGTTTTTAAACCAGACGGCTTTAATCGATCTTCTGGTCCACCTGAGCTTCTCTCTTTGATCCGTCCCACTCGTTGTCCCCTTTCGGTAGTGCCCCGCACGCACTTTAACTTTGAAGTTTTCTTTTATTCATCCTTCGTAACGAATCCAAAAGCAAATCTATCCAGCACCCGTTACGAATGGATGAGTAAAGGAAAACTTCAAAGTTTTGGAATTTAATGAAAACCAGCGGTTGTCCTCATGATAATATCTATGCGTAGTTTTCAAAGCCTCAGGCCGTTTTCAGTCATTTATGATACCTTGCTGATGCCAACATATGCAGTGGCTAAGGAACCCTGAAGTTTCTCGCAAAATAATTATCCAGCAAACAATTCGAACTCTTCAAGGAAAGATTTGAATGTGTTCCTTTGATTAAAATCGAAGTGGCAGAACAACGCTTGTGGATGTCAATAAGTTCTCAGCGATCTTATATTCCTGCAGTTGAATCTCTTTCTACATAACTGATTTTAGCCAACGGTGCAAATAGTGCTGGAGTGGGACTTTGGAGAAGAAAGAAATTTTCAACTTACCGCAAACAGCTTCATAGAAAGAGCTATAGAGCCGCATACCTTCGAATCCACAACAACAACGGTTGCTGTCAAATGTGCCGGAAGACGGAACGCACCATATGGATTTACGATAAAACTACTTGAAATGGGAAAATGCTCATGCGTTGGGGTAATATTTTGAAATTGACACTTAGTCATTCATACTGCTCATAATCTGAATTGTTCATTTGATGTTTTCACGGAGATGACTTCAGTGAGCAGAAGCTTACACGATGCGTGTAATTCAAGCAATAGGCCACTTTCTGTGCAGTGAATAAGTAAGGAAGTCACTGTGTTTTCTGTAAAAGGACCTTTCATGACCCCGGACTTGACACATGTCCACTAGTAGCACGTAAAGGACGCACTTCACTGACCCAGCTTTGATGAACAGCTATTTTGATTACCACTTTCCCAGTGATACAATGATACGAACGCTGAAAGCATTTGTTGAAATGAGGAAAACTGAAAGGTTTGAACTGCTTTGGTTCAGGATATCTCCTCATTTTTAGAACAGTATTTCGCTGAGCGATTGACGTAACCAAGCTGCAATGTTAGTATTATTAAGTGTCTGTGCAGATAACTGATGATAATCAGCTCATGCAGGTAGGCTTCAGGCTTTCTGAAGACTGTCTAGAATTCTGAAACTTATATGGGCAATAAATATTTTCCTTAGATAATTGTAACCTTTTAACATAGGTGTCTCTTATGTCGATTTGTTCAATAGAGAGTGTGCTTGCAGAGTTGGTGTCCACCCCGATGCCGTGACAGACAGGCGTCTAAGACAGTAGAGTGTCAATACGCGGCAAGACTTGATCGTTTTTCGTTGAAAAAAGAGAATTTCTTAGGCTTGATTTGCTATGACAAAAGAGTCAATGTACTGGACAAGGTAAGCTCTCTATTTAAATAATTGCATGACGGTTAATAAGAGGGAATAGCACTGATACCTTTGACTATGAGCGCATAAGGGTTGAGACTTAGACATAAAATACTCATGCGTTCTCATTTTAACTTTCGCATGATATTCACAAAGTGTAACGCCTATTTTTCAGGGCATGTCCATGGATGACATATGCAACAAATGGCGGTATCCTGGTTCAGACGTAGACGACTTTTAGTGTACACTGAATGTAGGCCTGCTAAGTTGACTTATAATTGCAGGTTCCACAGCTTCAAATACCTGACTACCTGAAGTCAGTACACGCCTACGTACTTGGCTATATTCCTCCTCAGATAGAAAAACGGGGTAACCATTATGCTACGCATCTGTTCTTTGCAAACGGTCAGCAGTGCATATTTATGTGTTAGGACTCAGTGCATCATTTTTCGACAAGAGCTGGCCAAAGAATGAGAATGAAAGAACAGGATTCGGCGGAGTGGGGAGCCTGGGACAGCTTGGACCTAACTACGTGGTGTATCTCGTCATTACTGGGTAGTTAGCCATAACTATTCGCTGAATATTTTCTTCCCAAAGCAATAATCCACTAGTTGAAGCACAGTTAGGTGTGTTAACATTTCTGACCACACATTTATAAATGTTGTATTTCCACGTTGGCGTGAGCGTAGGCTTTAGTTATCATGGTTCTGTCAAGAATGATAGGTAGAAATAATTATAAAAAGGACCACCCAAAAGTGGCACGCTTAACTTTTGCTCAAATAAGGTGTGCCTTTCAGGTGGCGCATGAACACATATGCCTATGTGCATATCGCCATCACTGCTGCAGTGATTTGTAAAATGCGGAAGTAGGACGCAAAGTTCCATAGCTCTATATTAATCACGTAGCAGTAATTAAAGGCTGGACAGAATTTAGAATCAATTCCAAAACGTCTTAGCTACTACCGCGATAAGAATACTTGAAGTCATGTTCACTCTTTCAGCCAAGACGGCTTCGAGCTTAAACTTGTTACGGAAGAAAGTACCGAGCCGGTTGCTATGCCACAGGTATTGTTGGCTTCACTCTGCATTACACTTCCACTAATACTTATCGATTGTAGTTCATTAGTGAGGACAAGAATATCGGTGAACCTTTCATTAAAAAAAGCGCAAAGAAGATGACAGATGAAATGGGGGATTGCTCTGACGGTGAATTAGACGAGATAATAAGAAATAAGAGAGTGGTGAGCAAGTACGTACCTTCAACCACCGTCTGTAGTTTGATTTGCAGCTTCATGGGGGCTACCTGAAAGACCGGCTTAATACGGACAACGCTTGGATGCAAGGGTTCATCATTCACCTTCACGATCCATATGGACGCTGCTTTGGTTGGAAATCACACGGATGGAGACGACAAAATGGAATGTACCGCTGGGTTACTGTGCCGCACCGCATTGGCGGAATAGACAACCTCTTATCACGAATAGTATCGAAATTTGTGGCGAATTATAAATGATCAGCCATGCCTGATTGGTAGCTGCCTTTTGCTGGTCTTTTCGATGACATGCGACATTACTTGTATCAGTGAATAAAAAGTTCTCTGCTTTATAACTGCTCCTTTGTTTTGCCAATTCTTGCATAGATATATTAGGTGGGTTCTTGCTTCTGCAGCCGGGAGAGTACGCACGCCCTCAAAGACAAGACAGTTGGCTACATTGAGGGCACTCATCTGGGTTTTGAAAATGTAATCACGATTATGTGTATCATTTCATATAATAAAGATGGTCTTACTCTTCCCTTGATGCAACTGTCCATAACCTACCCCTCTGTTAGATCTATCACTTTTGCTGAGCAGTAGGTGCAGAGCCGTGAAGCACATTTCGATTGCATTTGACAATAACAGTGTACGCGTTATGCCTACGATGGAAAATAATAAGAGTTGCGACATCGTTTCATGTGTGATAAGGGGAGCTGGAAGTTGCGTAATGAGCGCATAAACATGCATTATGACTTCAATCATTCATTTGTAAAGCATAAGTGGCAGTTTTGAGGCTGGAAGATATCTTATGGTCTATGATTGACCTATAAATGAAATTGACAATTAGTCAAGCACTGACGCGTCTATTTCTAGTCGGATGATGGGGCAACGAATACATGACGCTTCAATGAATTGGGCAAACATGGCTGTGATCGTAATAGTAAAAGCTATGCTGTGACAAGTAATATGCAGTCAGAATATAAACAACAAATGAGAAGGTTGTCAGTCAGTACTGATTGGCACACATCTTCTAATAAGGAAAAGTAGGCATGAACGTTGCATGTCAAAAATAGTTCCACGCGCTATTGGTGACATAGTTTGCTACCTGAACGTAAATTTCCGTCTCCTGCATAAATGAGTAATTTTCAAATTCACCAGAGCTAAGGTGTGACTGATTGAAGTAATTGAAGTTAGTTTCCGTTTTCCATTTTTCTTGCTGATTTGAAGTGCTCAGATTGCAATCATTAAAAAACTTCTGACTTAGACTTCAAAAATCTCTTGGCTGTTATAAAACCGCAGTGGTTACTGTGCTGGCCCAGGCAGAACGTGATCATGTGATCAGCGTCCAAAAACAAAGACTGGGACGGAACGTGCTCACACATGTTAATTTTAATAAATGGAAATCAGTTGGCTATCAAATGCCTCAAATGGAATCTTTTACTAAGCGCGCAATCATAATCATATACCTGATGCCAACATGCGGTAGCCATTGGAGCTCCCAAGAATAAGACCTTATGAGGCGGTAGTTTGCAATCTTCTTGCGCCTGATTCCTTATAAACGGTAACATAATTTGAATCGTTGGTGAGAGCACACAACGGCAGGAATTCTGGTGTGAATTATCGATGGGCTCATCAGTGTCGTGAGGAAGCAGAACCTGGAAGTTTGCTGCTATGCACAAATGAAACTGAGCTATTCGAACGTTGGAACTTGAAAGAGCACTTAGTGTATACCGCGTACAAGCGAGTGCTTAATTTCTCTCCTTTTCAAAAATAAAAATAATAGTCCACTCGCTGACAATATAATCACACTGATGTTTGTTCAGCATATGCAAGATGTTATCGTCTAGGAGGTATTCTTCCATTACGTGAAGAAAGAGATCGACGTGAAACATCCATACTCCAAACCTCGTTCATTATTTTAAGGTTATATTGAAGAAATGAATGTACTTTAACTAACAAAGTCATGGAGGTACCGGCGCTCCTAACTCTATGATTGCTGAACAAAAAGAAACGATAATAAAGCCACCAGACCCAACCATTCATTTTCGAATTGTGCCCGTTGTGCCAGGACTCCTCAATGATAAAATTTGTCCTACGAACGTAATCTGCGCTTTAGACGGATTAAAGAAGGCTTACACATTAGGCGCAATTCAAGATATAACCGTGATCAAGGTGCTGAAGTAAGCGACCTCTGGTCGAACACCATCACTTGTTCTAACCGCTGCTCTTTAAAATGACCACTTGAAACATAGAAACAATGGATATGGATAAAGTAAAACATGTTTATCAATACAATGGATATGGATGGAACGG
>KN538381.1:1039482-1050260 GCA_000797535.1 Trichuris suis
TAATTATAAAGCCGGATGAGCTCTGCGCGTCATAAGCAGTTGTCAAACTGCTGCCTCGGGCAAATATTTTGCGCTGAAGGCATCGTGTCGGCTACCTTTGATGTCTTCCTTACCCGGAACCCTCAAAGCGAAAACTAATACAGTATAATTGAGAAATTAAACGAAGGGGGATACAAATTGAATGTACATATACATGACCAGTCAAGCAACCACAAGCAGCGTATAATGAAAGTTAGCGCAATGCTTTCTGACAGCATCATGCGTGACGCAGCAAAGGGTAGCTTTTGGGTCAGTTTCTTCCTACGCCACCCTCAAAGGGCTTCTCATATGCGCCTTAAGGGTATTACAATGGCCTCTCTTACTTACAACAGTTTTGACGTATTAGGGTTCATATGCATTCTGCTACTCGCTTTCTATTATGCAATCCATTCACGACAAGGGTTTGACGAGTAAGGTGATTTCTCTGATAGTAAACGTACTAACGGATGGATATTTCATTGACTTCAGTATCTTTATGTTTTGGAGGTAGGCATTCTCCTACTCTAGTAGGAGAACGATTACATGAGCTGCTGTTGCGTATTAGCCAGCATTGTTAGCAGAAGGCTTCGACTACTTGTCCACCGCGGACTTCATGTCTTCACGCATCTCTACGTAACGTCAATGTGATGGCCAATAGTGCATCGCAAATCGCCGGCTTATTAGATACGTCAAAAAATTCGAGTCTATACCATACTTTATCATGCATACGCTGTTACTCTACGCGAGAAATGCATGTTCATCGTGTGTGACGCGATGAACATGAAATTTTCCGCGTCCTATAGCGGAGGAGTAGTAGCACCCAGTATACGGCACACTAAGGAGAGTGCTCTTTTACCAGTTATGGTCAAGCACTCATCAGTTAGCACGTTAAATCATCTCTGGTGCAATTGCAGGACCACTCAATAATTTTAACATCGCCAAAACGCGACGGTAATGAAATTCTATGCTCTGTTTGGGAAAAGCATCAGTTATGACGTAAGCCTAACTAAGAGGGCTTGACGAAGCTCACTTACCGGTCGTTTGTGAAGACGGATTGATTGATGAGCACGGATGGGATGTTCGTTCGGTCTTAGGTTGCTTGTAACACAGCGAATACCAACTGGAGGACTGACGTAGCGTGTCCGGAGCATGTATGGAAGGTGACACGGCTTCACTCGAAACAACAGAGCGCCAAGCAGATTTCGTCCACTTGTACCGTTTCTTTAAGTATAAGTAGGTTCGAGAAAGACAACGTGCGATCTGTCGTGTATTCAGGTAATCAATTTTCCGTTGCTCTTGTCATTGTTTACGAATTCACGCATGCGCATTTTGAAGCAACATGGTAAGCACTGTTTTTCTTGTAGGTTCGACCAAGCAGAAGCGGCACGACATCTAGATTAACGAAGCCTGCTTGTTCAGCACTCTCTGTTACGTCGTTCGCAGGAGGCATCTTGCAATAAAGCGGCATTTGGTGAATGCGCTGCTACTTGAGTTGCTTAGCGCTGGCAGTGTGCAAAACGAAGAGGTTGTGAAAAGATTTATTTCTTCAGTCTGTCCGACCGTCTTTCGCTGTGCTGACTCTTCCTTTTCGTTGGTTCGCTGCTGAATAACGTAGGCAAGTGCTCAGGAAAAATCGTCGTCGGAAAGAGAAGTTCATTATATATGAAAATAAGGAACTATGCGTAATGGAGCGGGTGAAAGAGACACAGTCGCTTGGAAAAAGGTTCTGCTGCTACTCTACAGCGATGCAGTCCGTATATGCACATAGGTATGTGCAATAAGAGGTGGCAAATAATATATGCGTTCGTGAGAACATCGCCACACATGTCACTTGCAGTCATATGCATTTACTTTTCTCGAAGGAAAGCTATAGGAAAAACTGTGTCCGTGGGCTTATTTCCTCCTACGAGCCGTAACATGTATAGAAAGCAAATACATATGGGCGCCACGTTACCTGACGAACATAAAGGCTTTAATATTTTCCTGAGAACTTAACCGAACGACAAGTTTCGGGTGATATTAGCAGATAGTGTAGCTAAACATTCGTTCAAGTATTTTTAGACCTCAATGGTCATACACGCAACTGGGTAGCATTGCCAAAAATAGATTTCCTGTTTTTCACGCTTTCATCAACGGAACACAACAGCCGGTGGCAGGAATCAGTAGAGAAAAAGTCAAAAATGAGAATGACAATGGAAATAAGGCAGTACGCTCTTTTTTGACTTTCTGGTTTAGAAAACTAGCTTTCCCATCGTTCAACAGCTGTTCAGCAAACACATATTAGTCAAAAGAGAATAGTAGCAGCTCGAGCCAGTAATGGACTACATTACCACTATAGTAACAGCATTAGCATTACTCGTTTCATTTGAAACTAAACTACTAATAGCAGATGGGAAGAAAATTCTGTTCATGCCTGCAATGACAGCACCCAGTCATATCAAGTCAATGCTTCCGCTCGCAAAGGCCCTTCGGAAAGATGGACACGACGTCTCCGTGGTACAATACTATGCTGACAAAAGCGAGATAATGTTCGACCATGATATTGACTTCATTCACGTGTACACCTACAGCGCAACTCCAGTCAATCAAAAGATGGAAGACCTAATTTGGCGTCAGAAAATGGCGAACCCATGGGAGCTCGTACAAACTGGGTCAGCGGTGGGAGCAGGCTGCCATCGCTCCAGGCTGGATGGGCGTAACGCGGACTTCTATCGCAAAGTAGCGGCTTTTAACTGGGATTTGCTAATTGTGGATAACGTATACCAACCATGCGGAATAGTATTGTCTACGATAACGAAAAATCAAGCATGGATTGATTACGCCACCACGCCAATGTTTAAATGGACAAGAAGGTTCAGAGCCGTAAGTCTACCACTTTCTGTTGATATAACTGCAAATGCTGAAACTTATGAACTAAAGCGTTTTGGCGATCGACTGATGCGCCTATTGGATGGCATGGAGGAACTAACATTCTGGTTCCTTCTTAGCATTGCACTGGAGAAAGAAGCGGAAGGCATACAGTTTGGGAAATGGCTTGTAGGCGATTTCCATACGAATGCGGTTTATTCCATAGGATCACTACCAGCAATGCTAGATATTGCCCTTCCTCAAGCAGTTAACACATTTATGATAGAGTATGCATGTCCAAAGGCATCTAAACTTAGTAATGATTATCTGCAATTCATTGAAGATAATTCTTCAAAAGGAACAATTGTTTTCTCATTTGGTCACTTCGGTAATTGGAGGATCGCGCCAGCAGAAGTTATTCAAGCATTCTCCTCTGCATTTGAAGACTTACCGCAATACCGTATTATCTGGCAGTTCAACGGAGACTTGAACATGGTGGCCAACAAGTCACACGTCAAAACGGAAACTTGGGTTCCATTGGCGCCAATAATGCAACATCCAAAGACGGTACTATTCATCACACATTCTGGAATTAAAAGTTTCCGCGAAGCTGTCTGCTTCGGTGTTCCCGTCATTGGCGTGCCTTTGTTTGTTGATCAGCTGAGGCATGCGGTGCTTTCGTTAATACACGGCTTCGGCGTGAGATTGGACAAAACAAAATTAAGCAAGCAAACGGTTCACAACGCGATTACCACTGTTGTGGAGAATAGCAAATACAAACAACGAATAACCAAATTTGGTGCAATGGTTTCGGACGCAATCATTGACGATACCGCAAAGGGAAAGTTTTGGATCAACTTTCACCTGCGGCATCCAAACAGCGTAAGCCACATGCGACTCAAAGGCGTAACGTTGAGCTGCTTTTCTTTTAACTGCTACGATGTACTTACACTACTATGTGTTCTCTTCTTTGCTTCTCATTATGGAATTGACTGTTAAATAAATGTAAGATGTGACTAGTGCAGACGAACAGGTTTTCGGGAAACATTGAGACCATCGTGCAAGTATTGCAATACGACTGCAAGATGTGGCCTTTAGTCACGAGCTAATAGAGGCAACAGAAAAAGTTAGGGAATGAGAACGAAATGGAGAAGGCAGTGAAACTGGAAGTAAACTTGGGTTAGGGTCAAAATCCCGAAAGTCGAAATCCCGATAGGTCAAAATCCCGACAATCGAAATCCCGCATGGGTCAAAATCCCGAAGGGCCGAAATTCCGCATGGGTCAAAATCCCGATAGGTCGAAATCCCGAATAGGCCGAAAATGCAAAGCGTGGCCTTGTTTAGGTTGTGCATTGGCACCTTCTAGTTTTGGATTAGTCGAAATGACTCCTTCAGCATTTGCGGCTCACCTATGAACACAGCTGTTTTTTCAGCAGTGCAATCTTTTTACTAACCATAAAAAGGCAAAGAGATCAACACGGTTAACAAAACTAGAGGAAAACTAGATGTCAATGCACAACTGAAGCAAGGCCACACTTTACAGTGCACTTTCGACCTATTCGGGATTCCGACCCTTCGGGATTTTGACCTATCAGGATTTCGACTTTCGGGATTTTGACCGCCACTGAGTAAACTTCACCCTAATGAAATCACTCATCGTGCTTACACAGTAGGACATATTAGTGACCCATCCTGTCATATCACTTAGACATTACCTGTTCTGAATTTTGCATTTTATACAACGGAGCTTCAAAACCGCATTTCTGGAAAGGATTTGCACTCTCTGAAAGTATTGAATACTGAGTCGACTCGTGACGTCACGAAAGCTGCCTTAGGCAATACTGCGTGAATCAGACCAGTAATGATTTCATATCGGCGAATAAAAGGCAGCAGGTAGTAAACAAAGGCGGGAATGACTAGCAGCCAAGCAATAAGTGAAGTGATGACGCAGGAATCTTCACAGAATCATTACGAAAAGTCAATAAGACAAGCTTCAGGCTTAAGTGAATCGCAGAGGTTGTAGTAGAATGGCTTTTCGGAGTCAACAGCGGCAATCAGCGCCGACGGAATGGACTTCAACAGTGTTTCGTCTGGAGCGGCCTTTAGGGCTTCCACGAAAGCGGCGGCAGTTGGTATCTGTTTCATGGCTAGCAGAATTTCAAGAACCTTCGACCACTGCGCCAGGGACAAAAGTACAAGTAAGGCAAGGGTCTTTTGACACGCCTCCGTACTGCCCAAGTGCTCTGCCCACTTAAGCATCACGCCGGTACAGGCATCCGTGTCCAATGCTACCTGAAAATCAGTTACTGTAAACGACGCGATGCGAATTTCAAAAAAATCTGCGCGTGCCTTGGCGAGCCATACGGATTCCTCCCAAAATCCAAATGACTGCAAATAGCGGCAAGCGTCCGGCGATTTGTCGATGCTTCGAAGCAGCTCTATCCCGTCGGTCAATTTGCCGCTGGCGATCAAATTGGTTGCCACCAACTTGATCGTACTTTGACACTCCGGCGAAGATCTATCGGAGGCAAGCAGACAAGCTTTCAGCGAATCGCTGAAGTAGGACGGTCTGGAATTGTCCGACTCTATTAACATTTGAATCACCGTCTCATACTCTCCCAGTAAAGTCAATGCCGTAGCGTGGTGTTGCAATTGATCCGCGGAGCACTGCTTAAAATCGACGGTAACGCATTGAAGGCGCTCGGATATACGGAACAATTCGTTGGGCAAAAGGAAATCAAAAAAACTGGGAAAACCAACGGGATCGCGGCCTTGCTTGTCGTTCATTACCCCTCTAAATATGGTCCAAAAGCAGGATGCCCAATCGTCCCCAAACAGGGACGCAACAAGCAGATTTCGCTCAACAACATTGGAGCAGTTGGCTATTGCAACCAGCCTGGATTCACCAATGCAATGCAACTGTTTTACAACGTGAACACGCTCGTGCTCGTCCAAAGAGGAAAGTCGTACAGCATCAACGAGCTTATCCAAAAGGTGCTCGTAAAGTCGGATCTCTTCGTTGAGGTGGGCGAAGCGATATAGATTGAGCAAAAGCAGACGAATCAACATAGCTCCCGGCCTTGAGCATAGCATTGGGCAGAACAGTGTACTCATCAAGTGGTCCTCTACGCTGCTTGTCACTGTCGAGAACTCTGCGTCGAACAGTCGTACGCAACCGTCGGACGTTAGTACCACCGGGCAAGCATCTTCTGACAAGTCTGCGTCCAAACATCGTACACTCACTTCCGAAAAGCAACAATGCGATAGGCGCACCAAAGTTTGCACGTTCCACAAGGATATGCCATCCGCGTGAAGTGCAATAGCAGTAAACTCTTCTGGAAAAGTGCAGAAACGAAGACGCTTCACCGAGCCAAGTCTCGTTAGGTGGGACCTTGAACCTTTGGACTCCAAGTCCCAGGATGACACGCGCCCATCGCTGTCGCCAAAAACTAGAATATCTTGCTTCCAAGCCATTGACGTGATTGAGCCGCCGGTGGTCCACTGCGTTTTAACTTCGCGGCCATCCCGTACGTGCATGCCTTTGACCACAATGTGCCATAGGTGGTTTTCAAAGTCCAGAATAACCAAATTCTCACGGTACAACTCCCTACCAGTTGACCCCGCTTTCGGCGTTACATTGCCCTCCAAGGCAGCCTGTTCCTGCTCTTTTTCCGCCCTCACGTCAGGCATTAGCTTTTCTACCTAAAATTGACTAAGCATTTTCAAGCGGACGTCATAAACCCGCGCATACCGTCTAGTGATAACTATTGCAGCTGATGGGGCGCATCTGCGGATAGTTATGAACCTAACATATTCTATTTTCAAGTGTTCGTGTATAGCTGGCTAATAATCGATAATAAAAAAAGAACAAGCTCGTTACGCACTCATCAGTCATACTGTAAGAACTGAAAAATGCAGGTTCCTTCCTGGCAAGTGCACTCGCCATCCTGTCTAAGCCTAAACGTAAGGCTTACGTTTTAGTTTACGCTTAGGTAAGGGCAGAACTGGACCACCCGAAAGGTGCAATATTACCTTTTAAGGGCATAATGAACATGATTCTAAAATCTTATTATTTCTGATACTAAAAGAATCTTGTTTTTTAAATACTAACAAAATGCGGCAAAGTTGGTGACCCACCAGTGGTGGATGGTTCGCGCAGTTAGAGCTTATAAACTATGAAAACATTGCCAACCTGATGGTGTTTAGTTGACCAGCTCATATCCACAACAATGGGACAACGCCGCGACATTTTCCTAAGTAGTCGAAAAGACCTAAGGTCCCACACTTCCAGTGGCTGCCGACGAAAAGCTATGGCCAAGTAACAGCAGAAATGGGACACACGCAACATTTCGATGGGTGACTCGTCTTGCTCTGGTCGAAGGACCTTGACGTAACCACTGCGCAGGTCAGTGAACAATAGCTCATTACGAACAACGGTCGACGAACTGAAGCTTTGTGAACAGCCACTGGAGACTATATGGTCTGTACCGGACCATTCCAAGCAACGAACTGGACATGAATGGATGGAGAACTCGCGGCGAATCTCGCAGGAACGAAGATCCACCAATTGAACAAGACCATCAAGATGACCAACGGCTACCAACTGGTGCTTCGTACCATCAAAGGCGGGGCACATACGAAGAACGCTTACTGAGCCGCCTATACCTGACGCTGTGCCTTCCAAGGAAAATCTAATTGGAGAAGGAACCGTTTGACGCATGTCGCGATTCAATAAGACGAAGTCAACAAGCCTCGGCAACAAAGGCTCATTGTTGGACATCTCGTGCTGCAATGAGTAGCTGGAAAAAATAAACATTAACAACTGAACAATGAAAACAAATAAACTAACCGGGATACGCGTCCATTGCTTCCAACAACAACAACGCTGGACTCCGTATGCGGTTCCACGGAGGCGCAGCATACTTTCGAAGATTTGGCTGCAGGTCTTGGCTGATCAATGTGGCATACGGTTTCGTAGCCAACCGTCAGCGGATTGCGAAAGTCGACCTCCGCTGATTGGTACTTTTTGACTCTCAACGAAACTATGCCATTCTCTTGGAACAAATAAAAAGCGTCTCTACTTCGGCACGGTAACAACGTCACAATAGGCGAAGCGGAACGATCAAAGGCCAAACAGACAACAGTCTGCATTGGAACAACATTAACAAGCACAATGCCCCGAGGATAAACAAGGAACAGATGGTTCCTCGTCGACGAATGGAAGACAATCTGAATGCAGGCGTCGTCGCTTTTTCGCTCCTCAGACGAGCTGTCGTCGCCGTAGCCATATTTGGAAGCTGAAGTTGAAGAGACACCACCGGCAACGGAAAATGCCTTAGCAAGTTGATTCTTTATTGACAACGTCATGTTGGATTTTCGCGTGGTAACGTCGGAGTAGTCGGTTTGGGACTGCGCCGTATCGCTGGGCAAAATCTTGTACTGTTTACCAAAGGCGGTTGGCACGGTTGAAACGGAAAAGTCGTTCAACAAAATCAAATTCCCGGAGCTGTTCAAGAATGCAACCCGCTGGTAATGGAACGGATCAAGTGCCATAGCCACCAATGGGTCTCCATGGGACGTCTTCCAAAGCTTCGTGCCCTGGTCGGCGTTCCATAGCGTCAATATGGCCGGCTGATGGAGGACAACTAGCAAATCGCTTGATGCATCTTGCCAGCGCAACCATTGCATGTCTATCACGGGCGCGGAAGGTTCGCCAAAAGTGCATTTGCACATTCCACGCAAGACATCCCATACAATTATTCTACCGATGGAATCTGCGGACGCCATGCGCAAGTACCAGTCGTACGAGTCGACAAGGGAGCTGTCCCTTGGAGTGTTTTCCTTGTACCAACGGACCTATGAGGGAACCTTTCATGATACGTAACTACTTGAAGCAAAAAGGGATGATATTAATAAACACGTAACCTAAAATGCTGCTGTACATCATAATGGACTTTAACGCACAGTGAACGTTCTTTATTCGTAGAAATCAATAACAGAAAGGAAATGCTAATACAAGAAAACAAAAAATCAATAGTATACATAATGAGAGGTAACTGATGGGCCAAAAAGTTTAAAATAAAACTGTAAAACAATTTGTTGCAAAACTTGGAAGAACAAAACGGTATGACCGCTTTGACGCCGTTGCTCTTCCTAACGATTAGTAGAACCGCTCTTAAAATAGGCCGAAGCTGCGGCCTGTCCAAAAAAGGCAAAACTAATCTATTTTTCGCATAACGTCAGTTGTGTTTAGGTTTTTTTGACAAATAAACGAAAAGACGAACACGTAAGCAAAAAGAGAGAGTGAGCTTACTTTGACAACGTATCCGCCATGACCTGCCAATGTTTGCACAAGATTCATAGTTTCTGCGTGGTAGACTACGACAAGGGAATGACAACCGAACGCGAGAAAACCGTTCCATCCCCATTCGAGGCTTCCGCTATTAAGGTTGCTTAAAAACCCACTAATTGCTTTCGGCATGAAGTGCACAGTTTTGGCGTCAAACGCATCAACACTTTTCCAATGTCCGCTTACATACTGCAAAGCAGTAAATGTACAAAACGATATTTCTCCGAACTGTTCAGTACAGTACTAGCGATGAGTAGGAGCGCGTGCCATATGTCATGTCTAACAGAAGTTAGATTACTAAAATAAGACATCAGCTTCGTTTAGCTGTTGTGCCAGGTTCTGTTCTCTTGCATATATGCTATATGATCTTAGGCAATCGATCCAAAGGTTCAGGGCGCGTGAATTTTGAAAAACCGCCGATTCACGCCTGTTTCGAAAGTTAGATAGAATAGTCGTGCTGAATAATGCTCCTGCTTGGTTCCTGCGCTCGTTTTCGGACCTCCCCGAGATTGGTTTAAGAATACTGCATGCTTTCACATGAGCTGACGTTGCTAAGCATTATTTTGGTCATTGTTTGTACTCGTCGCAATAAAAGAGGACAAATTCTGCTTCTTCGATGAAGTTGCGCCCTTAAGCGATTGTCTTCCACTATATGTAACTGTTTCCCGCCATAGGCACTCCAACTTTCTGATATTCTTGTTTTTTTTATTTTAGGGCGTTGCTGACTTGCGCGTCTGTAAGTGCGCTTGCAAGTTTCTTATTCGGCATAAGTCACTTGTGACGCAAAAAGTATTCGCGGTGAGCGCAGTAGTTGACTTGGATCTTTCCTGTCTGCTGCCCACGAGTCGTACTGTAGCTTCGCCAAAACTGCGAAAAATGCAGGTTCCTGAGTTCCAACTTTAGCCTCGCTTCCTATATCGGACGACGGTTCCTGAGGCTGCGCGCACCTTACCGCGGTTCCGTTTACTTTAACATAAAAGCATGCTTACTACCTCAAATTGGCTGTTAGACAAAGGTATAGTGAAGAGGAAGGTTTATGCAATGCAAAGCGATAGCCTCACCCCGAGAGATGACATACAGATGAGACAGATGCAGGGCCGAACATCTTACATAGCATTTTCCAGTTCATGATATACTCTGCGCTTAAGCCAGAATGGCTGCGTTTCACTTTGCCGTGTGTCACTTTGCCGTGGAATCACTTTGCCGTACAATCACTAGGCCGTACGCGTACTTAGGGCTTCCTCGACTCGCGCAGAACTTGGCTCCAATAGTTCAACTCTAACCGACCCTGGCAAAGCTCCTTATGGTCATCTAACGTCGACTCTCCTATTTCATGCGGTTGTGACGGGGATAATTCAGCAACAGGACAGCAATAATGGGGAGGCAAGGTGAAGGAANCAAAGGAAATGGGCCGCAATGGTTAGAGCAAAAGGCAGGGGAATCGGATGGCGGACCCACTTTCTGGAATGGACGGGCGACGAAAATCCGTCACAACCGCATGAAATAGGTGAGTCGACGTTAGATGACCATAAGGAGCTTTGCCAGGGTCGGTTAGAGTTGAACT
>KN538381.1:1050360-1080740 GCA_000797535.1 Trichuris suis
CGACGTGAAACGCTCCCAGCCAGAATGATTACCAAAAATGTTAGAATTTATTACGTCACTACTTCAATTTATAATCAGTATTATAGCTTTAAACAGAGGCATATATAATTTTTATTGCACGTTACTACTTCTTATAACTTTGCCGGGTAGGTTACTGTACGCACTGGTGATAGGCAGGTTACCGTTGGCATACTATCCGGAGCGGTTGCTGCGACTGTTTTACGGTCGCCCGTCTTTTGCGTTGTGGTTGCCTTCTTGTTGAATTCACTTTTCCGAAGGCACTTCAGAAGCTTTTCTTCCTTGTCTACCTGGAATTCAGCTATCTCTATTTGCGGAAAAGTAAGCACCCAAAGTAGCTACCGTTTTCCAGCATGTTGTTCTGCGTTGCAGAGGATGGCTCTTCGTCATGTACAGACGTCCCCGAAAGGCAGGAACCTGGTTGGAACACAACACCAGTCAAAGGAGAATCCCAAAGGAAGCGCCGTTGATGTGGAGCAAAAGAATCGCGTTCGATCTTTCTGCCAATGTGGCTTTTTGTCAGAAGATGAGCGTATTAATCGAAAAGTGGCTCTTTACAAGGATAAAGCTTCGCAAACCGAAGCTGACATGTTGATGCAACACCTTGCTTTCAATGATGTAGGCGTTCAGACGGAACCGAACATAACAGATTGCTCTGTGAATACTGTGCTGACTCTTCGCGATCTTGCAGAAGCTCTGAGTGAAGGAGGTGAAGGAATGTCTGCAGACACTCTTCCTACGTTACGCTATTGGAAGCAATTGGCCAAAGAGAATGAGGAGCGCGCGAAGCAGATTTGCAAGGATAATGCTCAGTTAGTACGTGAAATGATTAACATGAGAGAACAAATGGATGAGCTTCAAAAAATGGCAGATGAAGGTCAGGTACTGCGTGATCTCTTGGAAGAGGCGATTGCAGACCACGAAGAAAGTGCAGATAGTTAGATGACATGGCAGTCTATGTTTGTCCCATAGAAAACAGTGTATGCTTGTTCCGTTGGTGTAGTTTAGTTTCCCTTAGTCTTAGCCTTTTTCTGGACTCCATACTCGCCGACTTCAGTACTGAAACAGATTAATAATAAACCGCTGTAAATGTTTTAATGAATCGCGCATTCCAGAAACATATAGCTTGGAATTCTGAATGTTGCTTAACCAAGTGAAACTCATATTGCTGGCACTGCAACGATATACCGTACTTACGTAATACTGATCTAAACTGCTATCTGCCGAGTTCTAGCGGCTGTAATCTCTAAATTTTTAACTGCTTTTAGTTTAACGGATTGCATGCAACTCTCCTTGCTGAATTCAGGTAAGCCCGTTTTCAGTTGTACCTGACTACATGTAACGTACTGTAATAAAAGGTTGTTTACTTGTCGGAAAGCTCGGAATGGATGATGGGACACCGAAAAGTGACGCTGAAGGTCCCTATTGCATATGTCAATCATATGAAGATGATAGGTTTATGATGTATGTGTTGTCTGATCTGTATTGTTCCTCTATTGGTACGCAAAGTGTGAAGGTGCACTGTAACTTTACTGTGTTGTTTAAGCTGTAGGTGGAAGCGTATAAGCTGGGCTTTTTGCGATTTATCCTAAGAAGATTAGGTGAATAAAGTCGACGAGTAGATATTGCCCCATTGCTCATTGGGGCTGTCTGTGATGCAAAAATAGCTTCACGCAGTTCGCACCAGTAATAGTGTTGTAACTTCTTAATTCTAACGTCTCAAGTGCTTATGTTAATTTATTTATATTGTTTATCCAATAGTGTTATGCAATGCGGAATGAAAGTTTTGCAAGTTCATATCCTCATCGTGTTTTTGAGAGTGATGGTAACATCTTTTCTTTGTGCTTAGATCTTGCGACAATTGCGACAACTGGTTCCATGGTGACTGTGTTAACATTACCCAACGCCAGGCTAAGAAAGTGATCAAATTTTATTGCCCGCCTTGCAGGGATTCGCAGCCGTCGTTGAAAATTGTGTATAGAACCCCGAAGCAGCCGCCGACAGAACTGGTACGGTTTACTTCCGCTTATTATGAATGCTTTGTTTGCTGTGAGCATTGTTATTAAAGCTACTCTTTCTTATCAGACTTTTCTTCGTGCTTTAGCTTTCCAAGCAAGTTAAAGGATGCGCACAGTGCATTGGCTGTTTTCGAACCGAAGACTGTGGCCGCTGTGATATGTGCACTGCTGTTCCAAGAACGCATGTTTGTCGTTTGCGAGTTTGCGTCAACTCGCTGAAAGGGACTCCTGACAAGGAGCAACAAAAGGACGAAGCAGAATCGTCAACCACCTGTGATGAGGTGAGCGAATCCTCTTTCCCTTAGCTGAGCTTTGCAACTGAATGCATACTTTTTTATTGCATAGAAGACTTCCGGGGAAGCCGAACGTTGCGACGAATGCATAGGCTGCTTCCAGTCGAAGGATTGCGGTCGTTGCGACATATGCACTGCGGTTCCCAAGGTTGGCTTGTGCCGACGGCGAGTTTGCGTCAAACAAGGCCATCCTTCCTCTGGAAAGATCAAGCGCGATAACAGGTCGATTTCTGGGTCTCGCAGCGAAAAGGCAAGGATTTTGGCATGAAGTAGCAAAAAACGTTTGAACACTTACCTTATGTTCGAATTAGTGAGTGTGTCAGTTTGTTGTCGCGTCTCATTAACGCGTTTGTACCTGCAAACCTTTTGTACTTTTGTACGTACAGTAATCGAGGTGTGGATCCACGCCAATCCTGTCTGTTGTTCTAGTCTGTACACGCATTTTTGTGATGCTGTAAAGCTACCAAGCTGTTACCATTGTTTTGCAAAAGCTTAAGGCTTCACTGGTTGTCTCCTTCTATATTACTTACCGCTTTCGACTAGCAGCGCTAATTCTTCTTAGCTGTGACCCTCCTCTTTGCTTTGCACAGCAAAACTTCACTGATAGCCTGCTTTGAATTCGTAGCTACTAAAATGGAATCGAAGTGAGTGTCGTTCAGTTCTGTGCGAACAAATAGATAGGTAACGAGAGTAGACTGAGTGAGCTAGCAAGCAGTTTAAGGCCATAAGTGTTGCATCAGCCTTAAGGAGGAAAAAAAGAGTGGCAAACGCCTCCCAGCAACATCCTGTCAGAAATCTTTCGACACAGTGTATGCCGTAGGAGAGTACTTGAGCACAGTTTACGCTTTGCAGCTTCAAAGGCTAGTGATTTGCAGGTAACATTGGGATGTTGTTTATTTCCGCATTGTGAATTTTTGAGACCTGCGTAGGGATACTGAAATTGGAGAATTTTCGTATGTGAGTATGGAAGTCTGAAGATGAAACGCAAGACAACCCGGCGAAAAAGGGTATGCGGAAAGACTTTCAAGTCTTCCATCTTTACCAACACGCGCGAATGATTAGGCCAGCCAAAGAGCATTTCTCCGGAATAGGATCCCCCGAACCATCGTTGTTAGACTTAAAATGTCGGTTTGCAAAGCGGTAATTGGAGTAGCGAGCTGTGAGCTTTTCGCGTCGGGCTTACTGTCATGCCATCTTGATTACAGTTTATTCAAAGGCAGCAGACGAATTTGTAATATTCAGGTTGGTTGAATACAGAACGCTTCCTAATAGCACGACGTTACCTAACAAAGGAAGGGTCTCGTTAGTTAGGATTTTTTTGTGCAGTTTTCCTTATCGTCTTAGTCTTTTTGAATAAATTTCTAATTGCGCACAAGCATAAGTTCACCAACGACGATGGTGCTCAAAACCCGAACTACAAATCCTGAAGTTTCGTAACAAAAATTAAGAGGCAGTAATGTTTTTCTTTTCCTAACATCTCGACACGTCAAGTGCTTAAATTATGACCGTACCAAGCTGTTGTTTATGGTGTAAGTACAGTACTTCGCGTTTTTTGAAACGAAATGCAAGTTTCAGCGTGGAAGCTCGCGGACAATCTGTTTCAGACAAGCTGATCTCAGATAATTTGTGGAAAATATAAGTGCTTTTAAGTCGTATCTTTTGTTATAAGGATTGTCAGTGTCGTATTGTGATTCCGCGAATAATCAGACGTTTGAAAGATCCTCCTGAATCGTGGGCAGCAAAAATTAAAGTGAGGTGTTGCTTGTTTTAGAGTAAGTAGTTGCATGTCTTATCGAGTTCCCGTTTGAAATTAGTAGAATGAATTTTTTTCATACGCATGTTCCTTAGTCGTTTGCGTGATTGTGTTTCGGTTTTATATGCTAACGTTGTATTTTTTTTTGAAGCCTTCTTCCCAAGAAGATGCTCAAGCACAGCCAAAAGAGCATAGAATTTCTAAAAAACGAAAACGCGACGAGCCGAGGACGGCGAAGAGCTTGTTGAGAGAAAGCGAGAATGCTATTTCGTCAGATTCTATGTTGCCAACATCGTTCGCTACGCGAGCCGGTTCGAGGAAATATATTGAGTTCATGAAGGAAGCTGGTGTGATTCAGAACGTCCCGTTTGACGATTCATCTCTGTCGAAACCGTTGAGACAGTGTCTAGGACTTCAATGTACCAATGCAGCGCGACGTGATTCCATGTATTGCTCCAACGAGTGTGGCGTAAAACTGGCAATGGAGTAGGCTGTTTTTTGCCTTCTCACTAATTCGCATTCGCATTTCAGGAGGCTGCATGCTATTCTGCCGGCTCGAATTAGCGTTATACTAAAGAATCGCCAGACGGTCGTCCGTAAGGCTGAAATGAAATTGCAGGAACTGGCGAGAACAAGACACGAAACTGAGCGACGTTTAGAGGAATTGGACTTTCAGCAAAAGAGAATGGAGGAATGGTTGAGCAATGCCAGCGAACTGGCATGCGCCTCGCCCGAAAAGGAGAGCCGCGAAACGGAGACCGACGAAGGCGAAGTCACTATCTTCTGTCCCGTCTGTGGTTTGGAGGTTTCGAATAGGGTTCTTCAAAAACATATGTTCAAGTGCTCTTCAAAGGTGAGTACCAACCTGTACGACATTTCTAATCCAATGTTACACAGCTATTTTCCTATATAGCTTGCCGTGTTTTCAATATTTTCGTTTTTACTGTAGACCTGTTTGTATTATGTGCGTGAGTATGCGCTTTCCTTTCCAAGATGACGCGTTAGCTCTTGCTATGTTTGCTTATTTAAGTGGATTTAGTAATATGTTGGTGTTGATAGCGACTGAACAGCTTATTTTTGTTGAGGCAGTTTTCTTTGCTGCTGCGTGTTTGCTTAAGACGTTCCAAACATCAGCTTTTTCCTTTTGCAGATCGAAAGTCGCGTTTCCTACGGCACCACGAGCCCGTCGCACAATACCAAGTATAATATTCTTTGCGACAGCTTCAACAAGTACAACAAGACGTACTGCAAACGACTGCGGTTGATTTGTCCGGAGCATTCGAAAAGTGAAAAGATAGCCGACGGCATTGTATGCGGATGGCCGCTGGACTTGGATTTCACCTTTAACTCATTTTCGAAATCGAACGTTTGCTTGGTAGCGAAAAAGAAGTGCTTAAAGCATTGGCAGTGGGACCGGTACCAATTTGCCATGATTGACATGGAACGTTTGTCTTTGATACTTCGTCTTGACGAGATAAATGACATGGAAAGGCGCATAAACGTGCGCCTACTTAGCGCAGGTAACATTATGGATCTGATGCTGAATGCAACGAATGTTCACGAAGAGTAAAACTGTCCATTGATGAAACCGCGATTCGTTTTGTTCATGCTTTGGCAAAGTTAAGTTCTTACTTTGCTAAAGCACTACTACAAGCAACTTTAAGGTAGAAGGGCACTTCGACGGGCTCATTTCCAAATGCAGTAGTATTGCAATGGCCTTATTCAGTTAAGTAGTTCCAGAAAATTCCACCTGCTTTTCCCGCATTGGCAAAAGCATTACTATTTAATTTGGGTGCCTTCTAGAAACTGTCGCGAAAACAGTTTCTGCATATTAGTCTAATACAAATCAATTGAATCTACAAAATGTAAAGATATCCCCGTTTTCCAGTTGACGTATATCCATCTCTACTAAACAGGTATATTATAACAGGATTAATTTTGAAAATTATAGCTCTCAGTAACGGCACATGCGTTTGTATTTCCGTTGTATGCCCGCAAATAATCCGTTACGCTGATGCGAAGGCATTCTAGTCAATGTAGGTTTCGGGATTTGCCTTATCCCGCCCTTAGCGAAGTCAGATAAAATGTTCTCATAATTTAACGGATTATTTGCGTACATGCAATGAAAAGAGGCTTAATGTTTTTTTAATGATGAACTTGTTTCCTTCCGTGATTCCAAGCATTTTCATTATTCTTGTAATAGCTCTAATTAATTTTTTTCTGATTTCCCACGGGCGCCTATGTGCAATATTAATGCGTTCTTGCATTATTAACAAGAGAAGCGAGGGGAAATCAGTTTCTGCATCTTTCGGGAGGAAGGTTACACTAGTAAGAGCATTTAATTTTCAATACAGCTTTTGGCGTGCGTAGCAGATTATCTGTCATAACCGTTTAGCTGCCGAAAGTAAGTCGCTGTTTTATTTGCTTCATCTCAGAATGGGTTAACATATTCTCTTCTAACTCTGCCGACCGAATGGCCGCTGCGTTAGTACAGTGGCGAAGTAATGGACTGCAGACAGCGGCTTTAGCCTTCTCCAAGCCTTTGCAGCATTACGAAATGACTTAAAGCATATTTACATAATTTATCCCACTGCAAGACACTAGTTTGAACGAGGTATATGAAAAGAACTGAATTGCACTCAAGTTTGTGTTCTTAAGACTCAGGAATGCAGTAAAGACAAGCAAGTCTTAACATTATCCTTTCCTTCATGCAGAACCAGCTGTCGCGTCTTTCTAATATCACGTGGCTTCATTATTTCGCTTATTCATTTCTGTTTATGCAAATTATTTCTACAGATTTGTTTCCAAAGCTTTTAATACTATATTTTTGAGTACCCGTTACGCTCACGCCTAACATTCCAACAATAACAAAGCCCGTCAAAATATCTAATAGCCAAACCGGATTTCCAAGTTTTATTACTTCAGATCGAGCAGCCTAAGCCAGTTTAGTCGAATGCTTCAGTTTGTGATGAGGAAAAAGCGCTTCAAGGACAGGATGAGAGTCAGCAATGAAGTATTCTCCAATAAGTTGTCGTAGACAAGCAACAAAGCCCTAATTAAGTGCAGAAGAGCTTACAGTCGAGCAACCTTGTGTTAGCCTATTATGGCAAAGCAAACATTTCATGAAAATTTTATAGCTCATCAATAAGTCAACAAGCGAACCTATAATTCATCCCTTTACTCCGGATGACCAAAAAGTCAATACTTTTGAGAACATAATCTATCAGTTACTTTCATCCATTCTTTGGTTGCACGCTCACCTGCCTGCCTGTGACCGCCAACGGATGCTTACGTTGGCCATGGCTCGGTTCAAAGGCTTCCATGCGGCAACTGCTTACTGTGGCAGTGACGCTTCAAGCCGACATGGTTGCGTAGAAACAGGAGCGCGCGCACGTCATTCAACCAACTCTGCGTATGAATATTTTATAAGTGTTAGGAAATAAATGCGTCCATCCAATCAATATCTACGGTAACATTAATTGCCTTTATATGATTTCACGGCATAAGCAATAAGTTTTATGCCACTTGTAACACGATCTAGCGTGCGCGTGACAGTACGCGCGTCCGAACGAGTCTTCAACTGTTCGTAACTTACCTTTTTTGGCTTTATGCAAAGCAGAGCACTTTCCGCTTGCCAAGCAACGTCTGCTTTTGAAGTTTAGTCAACGAAGAGCCCAATACTCCCTCGTGCAATTGACAGCTACTAAAGTTTTTTTTGCGCACATAATTTATGAAATACTTAAGAATTCATTCAGTAGCTCTCGTAGCTTGTTAATTCATTAAAATATAACGCGTACCTATGGTTTTTATAAAACTGCACTTTCGCGCGTTTCAAGTTTGCTTTGCATGATCTGATACAGATCGTTGAATTCATGTCGTACTTAAAAGGCTCAGTGGATGCCGCGGGCAAACAACTGTTGCCATTGCGTTCATTTAGAGCGAATGTGCAATGCTTGGCCAACAGGGGTCCCACAGCTTTCCATCGTCGTATTCTAATGAGCTTCTGTGAGCCTAACTGAGCGAGAATACGTTCTTGCAATTCCGCGACTGCCGAAGTCAATTGTTTATTGATACTCTTTAACCAACCTTTTAGACTTTTTATTGCTGCCAGAAAGTTTCTTAGCCAATTATGCTTACGAGTATAACTGTTGCTGGTTGTATTAATAACTGAGTAACCGAGTTAAGTTTGCCCTTTCTATTCTCATTAGCTGGCTTGCATTACTGCCGCAGCGAGAAAGATGGATTGCAGGTGGAAGCACACAGTTACGCGCTTACTGAAGAAACGCCAGTCCAGGCATTCTTGCGTCATTCTCATAAGCTTTATCAATTTGGAAACGATCTACTTCGTCCATTCAAACTTGTATGACAAAATGACCGATTGCAACAACTTCGCTTGTGCGTACCTGTCGTCGTGGTTAGCCTTTTGGTACGCAGTTAACCCGCGCAAGAATCAGGCAACTGAATGATCAGTTAAATTCTTTTTTCTTGCATCAAATGTCCTTATTACATCAGCCTTTTGAAATGAAATCGCGGGGTGACGTCAGATAAAATTATTTTGGACATACAAGGCGATAACATGCAGCAATAGGAAGTTTGGTAAAGTTTGCCAAAATTAGAGCAACTTTGTTCATTAGATTCAGCTTTCAAGTGATCGTATGCCATATTCGCCTCAGAATTGTTACCGTGTGCCAATTCGTAGGCGTTAACTTCGTTATGATCGCCACAAGAAATGCCTACAGGAATATGTTCCTTGTGGCAATCATAACGAAGTTAACGCCTACGAATTCGCACACGACAACAATTCTGAGGCGAATATGGCATACGATCACTTGAAAGTTGGATCTAATGAACAAAGTCGCTCAAATTTTGGCAAACTTTACCAAAATTCCTATCACTGCATGTTATCACCTTATATGTCCAAAATAATTTTATCTGACGTCACCCCGCGATTTCATTTATCATGAAAAAATTGGATAGTTATTGAAAAGCTGATGTAATAAGAACAGTTGATGCGATGTTGTTGTCGGTATTCCTTGTGGCGATCGTAGCGAAGTTAACGGCTATGAACTGGCGCATAGCGACATTACTGAGGTGAATACGATACGTGAACACTTGAAAGCTGAATGTAATGAACAAAACTGAGGCTTGCAATGATGCAGCTGGCGAACAAAATATTGCTGCAGAACCATATGACAATCATGAGGACGCCAAGGCATATCAGCTTGAGCAAGACGCCCAAAATGCCTTTGTCGTTTGAAGTTAGTTCATCAGCGCTGACTGGTCATCTTGAACATTCACAAACCAAGCGGATATGAAGCTTTGTGCAATTTGATTTCCGGAACCGTGATTCGCTTTAGCAGTTCACACGCTGCATAAATTGTGAACTTTTTAAGTCTGAATGATACGAGCGGAGAGGCGACCATCCACCCGTCGCTTCCGCGCAGTTCCAGTAGATGTTAAACCGCTTACTGCTCATCTACTAGATATTAGAATGATATGGTGAGTTCTTTCACCACATCATGTTTCTGATGCTTTAAAGTGCAATGCGGGTAACGCTTTAAACGGTGCAAAGGCGACAGGGCCTAATTTGCGCCGGTTTTAAAGCATCGATAATTGTAGACTTTGGCCATCACATTTTTTGTAATGTCTTCAAAATTCGGGATTTCTACGAGAATAAAAGTGTTTACTGGGTTTCACGCAAATAACATGGAGCGCGTCTCATCGTTGGCTTCGAACTGCCTTACCTGCCCTGCCACTTCGCAAGTGCAAGTCATCACGATGGAGCAGGAATCAAGCTAACAGTGTGGGCAATTGCTTAGCAGTAATAATAATAGCAGTGGCCACATCTGTCACTTGTTTTAGCCCTGCGCAGGTCTTTATCAGCAGAAAGGAAAACTTTCCCTTTAAGCCACTTTTACGCTGTCTTCGAATAAGCGTATGCAAGACTTCAAGAACGATTCAGTAAGTCTTGTAGCAATAAGAAGAAACAGGCTATCCACAGCAATAATGCACAATAACAATAAAACAGGCGCGCTTACGGGTTTCTCTTCAATGTTTGGGAGGTCAACATGCTAGCTGCCTTAGCTGATGCATTAGTATAATGAATTAGCTATGACAAGCTGTCAACTTTCCATCCAGTCGCCTGGAATTTCTATTAATACGGAAACTGTTGTAGCATTTGTTAACGTCACGTGATGGCTATGCGCCGCATGTCAATTTCAAATCGTGTAAACAAAATTATCGAGATTTCCAAGAAGTCCTAATATTCCATTTGCCGAATATGGCACCTCATTTTCATTAGTATTTATTTCTGCTATTGAATTGCTTAGCAATTAAAAGGCGCTGTGATTACCTTTCCCACCGGTCTTTCATCATTCTTTCATTTAGTCGAATACTGAAGCATCAGAGCTCGTATGAATAGTTTATGACGCTAAAATGCTCTAAATGGTGAAAATGTTTCCGTGCATAATCGACCGCCCACTACGGTAGAGGTAATTTAACAACTCCGCGGCGCGCGGTTAGCGTGGCATCATGTATGCATCATCAGTCAACCGACACAGTCATATTGGCGATTTTATAAGAACCGTATAAGTGCAAATTGGAAAATCAAGCATTGCGAAATGCATGATTGATTCATTATTAAAGGTTTGAAAATGGTCACTTAATAAATAGTGCGTCCACCACTTGAAGGCGCATAAATATGCAATGAATAATGATATGTTCCATTTAGCGTCTATATTAAACAATTTCTGCATCCCTCATTACTTTCCACGCGGCTGTCTTTACATTGAACTCTCCCAGCGGCGTAGTGAGCAGTTGTTCAAATGGGAAACATGATTCAACACATACCTGTATATTCAATGCTTTAAACTTGGAACGTAACAATGAATATCTTGATCCAAAAAGCCAGAGGCTTCAAAATTCTCGAACTACACACTATCAAAGAGATGTGACCAGAAACCGTGTTAGAAGCAATAACTTCAAGTTCACATTGGTCACAATTCCTATTTGTTCCATTTCATCACACCTGCGCGTCTCTGCTTAACAAAAGTTGTTATTTTGCTCACAAAGAACGCTCCGCGTATGCTGAGATCAAATGTTGTACTTCGAAAGTATGGCAAAATGTTTTCAGGCAAAGAATGCTTAACATTTCAAGAAACTTTGAATTTTGCTTAACGTAGCCTGCAAGAATGGTCGTTTCTTTCCCGGGTTCATTTTCAACATTTTAAAACCCTTTGCTCGAGGATAGCCAAGACAAAACGGTTCCTGACTTTCCCGGAGCGGTGCCCGTATCGGTGAATCATTCAAGGAAGCTTGAACTCAAAATCAATGCTTTTCAGACTGTATCGCCCTCATGGATTCGCCCTAGGCAGAAAAACTAAGCATAGCGAATAGCTTTTGCAATAGTTGTATCGTTGTGACGAAGCAGCGCCATAAATCAGTCATCACCTTTCAAACTGATTAAAAAAGGAACATCAACGGCTTATCACATGCCTAATGATTAATCTTTCAATTTGCGTACAAGCGCTGACCATTCAGGCATACCCGATGGACATGACGACTATGCTGAAGCTTCCCACATCAGACCGTCAGTTGTGTTAAATAAATTAAATCAAAATGGCATGCTACGCTAAGCGCCTTATTTACGCTAATTTGCTCGGAAAGCAAGTTGTCCTTCGCTGAAAGATACACTTCGTCAATGAGCATCCATACACAATAGCCTTTTGGTCATTTCCGGCCATCCATGGTAAGCATGGGAACAGGTCATCAGGAAGGAAGCGGCGACGCAGTCCATTTGACCTTTGCATGGTCGAGTCACGAAGGAAGCGGTTAAACCATGCTCGATAGCTGATGATGATGACCATTTTTGGCATACCTTTTTGCATAAAATTTTTCTACTTGTCCATTTCCTTTGACGCGTCTTTAACTTTTGCTAACGTGAAGAAGATTCGTTCATGTTGGCTCAGCTTGTAACAGGAAGACGTTTAGAACCATTGGCCATTCTTTTCACTCGATCGACTGGCAATTGTGAGCTGGCACAATGCAATAGCCGCGCGCTGTACGGCCAATGAATTGAGAGCAAATGCGAACGCTATGGTCATTACTGCCTTCTACAGTAGGATGATTTAAAACAGGTGCATAATGAAGAACGTCCCGTAATTAGTTGGCACGGTGGACCGTTATAAAGCGGTCTGTTAATGCACACGAAAGCTTGCTGATTGCCAGTCGCTGCTGTCACCTGCTTTGCTTAGTCGAAAAGGAGAACTCTGCTAAGCAGTATGCAAACACAGAGATTCTACTCACCCTTTCCCACTGGTACCATTCCTATGGGACGTTATTCGCCCTCTCAGTACGCTCGTTCTGCTGCCGAACAGATGCGACGACAATGCATTGGTAATGGAGGGATGCCGGTAAGATTTTGCATACATACGTAGCTAACTAAAAAGTTTACAAGCCATTTCAGACAAACTTCTTCGGTGGAATAGACGAGAGCTTGTTTTCTGTTCGGGCAGAGGCTGCGTTTGTAGCTAGCATAGACCGAGCAGCCGTTGGAGCTCAGAACTCCATGCTTAAGACGGATATGATGCCGACGTATACTCACTTGACCACTGGAGGCCAGCATCCGCAAGTTGGCATGACTTCACCGATGGACTTTCATTTGGAGAATGCGCCAATGTCCTCCATGTCTTCCATGATTGATCCTCACCAAATGGCAATGGCCGCCAGTATGGGTCATCATCAGCTAGTCCAATATCCGCATGGCCCAATTGGGAATATGGGTCCAGCAGCCTTGCCAACCCACCATCATCCGTCCTTTGCGCCTGGCAATGTTATGCCGGCTGTTAGTCGCCCTTTGGTGTCCGAACCGGAAACTGATCCCAGGGAACTGGAATCCTTTGCTGACCACTTCAAACAGCGTCGGATCAAGTTGGGTGTCACTCAGGCGGACGTAGGCAAGGCGTTGGCCAATCTGAAGTTGCCAGGCGTTGGCTCTCTCAGTCAGTCAACCATATGCCGGTTTGAGTCATTGACTTTATCTCATAACAATATGATCGCCCTCAGGCCGATCCTGTCAGCGTGGCTAGAACAAGCCGAGGCGGCCGCCAGGGGAAAAATAAAGGAAAGCAATGGAATATTACCTGGTTCGGAAAAGAAGCGTAAGCGTACCTCCATTGCGGCCACGGAAAAGCGATCACTGGAAGCCTACTTCACCATGCATCCCAGACCGTCCGGTGAAAAGATAGCCGCCATTGCTGAAAAGTTGGAATTGAAGAAAAACGTCGTACGAGTGTGGTTTTGCAATCAGCGTCAAAAGCAGAAAAGGTATTCCTACCTTAGCGCTTGGTTGTATACGCCCCCTCATTGAGACAGGCTAAGGTTGCCATTCGTTTCCAACTCTTTCATTATTTCTCTTATGGCGCTCCCTACCTATTTTCTTAGGTTTTTGAAAAGTTTACAAACCTGGGATTCGACCAGCTAGATCAGAGGTGCCTAGTTTGAACGGTATCCTTCAGCGACTTGTAGCATACTGCCCAAACGGCTGCCTGATTGCAGAAACAGTTAGTAAACAAAGTCGCATCGTCGGATCATGTTCCGTCTACCCCTGCCGCGACACAACTCTCCATCGAATCTCTGAGTTTCGCTATTTACCGGTATCAGTTCACGTCCGCCGTCTCAATTCATTCCTTCCTGTCATTTAGGTGTCGCAATCAAGCGCCGCCACGGTGTTGACAATTCTCCAGTGGCCTCATGTTCGTCAACCACCTCAGCAATACATCGTTCCCGCCATTTTCCTTCGGAGGACCAAAAAAGAGCACTGCTCCTGGGCCCAGAATTGACTTCCTTCCGGTGTTACTTTCCCGCAGATATCCGGCTTCCCCTGGGCATACAAATACAGTGCTTGAGCAATCAATATCATGTATTTTCTTTTGTTAGATCATTCTATGCCAGCAACGCATTGCATGTTTCGACAAGTGCGAGCAGCTCCAGTAAAACATGCGTTACTCTATTCCTACGAAGAAAAAGGAAGTATATTTAAGCATTGGAACTCTAAGAAGTTTAGCAGCCAAAGATGGATAGATACAAGTAGGCGATAGTAATTTTGAGAAAGCAACTTTTTGCTTCTTCCCATAGAAGGGGCTCATTCAAAATTCTACGCTCTTGCCTACGTCATCACGCACTGGTTAGCCCAAGCGCTCCAGTTAGCATCTGGTTAATTAGCTTTGTTACGCTGCAAATGACAGGGCGCTTAGGAAAAAAGTAGGCAATGCCTTAAATGGAATTTATTTTCTTGTTCGACTTGATGGTGCCTGAACAATGCATATACTGAGCAGAGAGCAGCCCCAAGGCCATATATGTACCACAATGGGACGTACATTAAGTCTGTTCAGAAATTCTACTGTAAGTTTAATTCAAAGCTGAAATCACCTTTTTTGTACATAAGGACAAAGAGGTTTACCCTAATTGATGGCTTCTACAGAGTCGAGTTATAAGCAGGATAAAGGAATAAATAAATGCTTTTGCTTCTCTGCCTTTGAAGCAATCTCCTTAAATGGCAATATAGGCAGTGAAGTGACCTTTCGCTTATACAGTATTCATAGTGAAAGTGCTGCTCATTTAAGTTTAAAAGCGTTCGGCCGTGAACAGCCTTCAAAGGAGCGCAACGTCTAACAAAGTTTGGAAAGAAAGCTTAATTAGGCTTTTGTAAGGCTGAGTTCTTTGCGTCAGTGATATATTGTCATTAAGTCATGACTTGGCGAACTCATTCTATACAATAAGAACTTCAGCCGGTGTCACTGAATGCCTATTGCATAGTAAAGGTCCCATAATCCAACTCATCGACTGAGGAGTGTCATTTCGATGAAATATAGAACTTTTATAAGGCAACCGCCCAGTATGGCTAGCACAATGATACATATTCAACTTTTAGCCTTTGCTAGCTTCAAACCATTTGTACCCGCAGTATATGAGTCAGAAGGAATGTATTAATAGCTAAGCAGGCGCTATCCCAATCACCAAGTGGTGGTTGCTGAAAGATGCCCTATTCTGGGTCGCCCGAAGTATTTTAAGATCCTTTGCATTACGTCACATTGACTAAGCCTGTGCTTTACTTGTAATTTGAAGCTAAAGCTGTGGCACTTTTTTTCATAATCGTCACCCATAAATTTGCATAAGCTTGACCTGATAACGTACCTAGCATTGTGCAATGGAAATTAACTGCAAATGTAGCAAGTGAAATATTTATGCAAATGCTACTTTACGTCTAATGCATAATTCAGAAGAGCTATAGCTCTGCCTATGGAGGTATACCATGGACAAAATGACAACAGATAAATTGATCTATATACAATTCCGCCTGCGGGTAGAGGCGACGATTGCCTCTTCGTTTTGACTTCGCAAGGCATGTAAAAATATTCGATCTGCTCGGTTGTACAATAAACGAAAAATAGAAGTAAGGCATATATGCCAGAGCTGACAAAATAAGCTATTCTGACAGACATCCAGGCTGACTTGGACTAAAGCACACGGATGTGTTCCTTGCTGATTAATTATGCATTTCCACTTGTGCAGCTTTCCTGTCGCTGCTGGTGGCCATAAGCATTTCACAAGTTGCTTCTCTTTCTTGCTCTTTTCTGTCGCTTAATTATGCAAATAATGTAAATAATTCATAATGGTTATGCAGACCGACAACACGCGCCGACACGCAGACTGGTGGGCGACGACACGCAAGCGTCGTCGAGTGGTTCCACATGTTCAGCTACGGAAATTTCTCAACTGCCAAACGAAAGGGGAAAGTCATAAAGGTGTGACTAAAAGTGGATTACGGTAAGTTGATTAAGCTCGCAACGCTATGATGCGAGCCGAAGATGACAAAAGGATGATTAAGTGCACATGGTAAGCTGAGAATTGGGTCAGAGTAATCATGCAAATCTCCTGGGTTGACATGTGGTCTCTCGCTGTGCTGCTGACCGCCATGCGTAACGAAACACCATTGAACATGTCACCTCGTTGTCATTGGCAAGGGTCATATCCAGGTTAATCATCATCGCCGTCCGTGAAGGTGCTTTCCAGATCGATCAACGGATGTCTGAAAGTGGCGTGACATTTTCATCGACTTGCACAACTGGAATAGTAATAGCAAAAGAAGACGCATTTATTGCCAACAATGTTGGCCACCCGGTTTGATCGAATGTCTCCAATCGATTGCCTCTTTTACGAAGGTGGGGATGGTTCACGAGCGTGTGCGAATAATACCTACTTCAGGAAACACTTAGCAAGCCGCCATGAGAAGACTGACAGCTATCGCAATTACTGTTTAGTTTGCACCGTAGTTGAATCAATGGTTCATCAGCTGTTCTCAGGGAAATTCCACAGATGGGAGCTGATCAAGAAAGCAGTTTTCTAACAGGCGACATTGATGATTGCACAACAGGGCAACCATACAATGGTATTCTGTCCCTGACATAGCTGCTCTCAGATGCATTGATTAATTTGCTGTCTGTTAGGCAATCCAATCGAGCTGGTGATTCCAGCTCAAGTTGTCACCCTGTGAGCTTCGGTAAGTTCACTGATTCAACCTGCTTATCTGACACACGCATAAACGGACGGCAATCCGATTTAGTTGATCAGACATTAATAAATAATAGCTCGACGTCATAAATGCAGCTCAAGATGATAAAGACCTTTGTGAAAGTTAAATAAAGTGGACTGATAATCCGATTTTGTTCATTGTAGGGAAAATGAGCACTTTCAGCATTTCCAATTAGAGGGACAAAGCAACAATTAGCTGCGAAATCGTCTTGTAGCAACGATGCGCAGTTTCAACAAGAAAAAGAAGGCATAGTGCCCTTATTAAGTGACCATCTTACCATTGGTGAAACAAGGCGGGCTAAAAACCTGGAAAAGAAGCCATTTTCAGAAGGCACAAACATCTAACAGTGAAGAATGGATAGTTTTTAAAGCTTGTACCTGGAAACCATTGCAGTGAACTTAGCGTCGCCAAAAATGGAAAGTATTTCGTGGCCCAACGAGAAACAGTGCCCCACGTTTAGTAGCAATGCAACTTGAACGTTAGATGGCACTCTTCTCGGTAAAAAGATCCACTGAAAGCTCATATAAAGAAGTAACCTTGCGCAAACAATTTTAGTTAGCCACCCGTCAAAAGCTCATAAAAGAATTCCAGCCGTTTCGACAGGATGTTAAGCACTTGTTCGTTGTTCCGTTGAAAAACTTGTGGAATGACTTTGTCCATTTTATCTTCGTAAATCATTAACAGCAAGCGTAAACAACTCGACTTAATTATTAATAGCTACATGAGACGGCGTACTAACAAGTAATTTGCCTAATTCTGCGGCGGCATTCTTTTCACGCATTGCTACAAGCATTCTCGCAGCTCAATTTGGGCAATGCTATTCCTACAACTACGAGAGTGCACTTGGATCAAGAAAGAGTAATGACCTTTCCGCACCTACTGCATGTGGAATCAAACTTTCAGCCTGCAACAGTAAAAGGTATTTTTAAGATTTAATGAAGTCGGACGGATTCGAAGACCCTTTGAGAAATAATTCAATTTAGTGCTTGTGCTCCCTAATGGCAAAATCACAACGAACAAGGACAATGGAAATTGCTAAATCATCAACTTCACGTGATGCAGAATTAAAATATGAAACAATTCGCAATAAAATAACTCTTTTCGTAAACTATTAATAAATAAATTAGGCATTTAAGAAGCGAAAGTACACGTCACGTGACAGCGAGACTGTGAGCACCACTTTTTTCAAGTTTATGCGCGACAGAAACGAGAATACTTTATGAATTATTAATAGCTTTCTTATTATTAATACTTGCCTGCATACATGAAAGTCTGTCGTACCAGGAAATCGGCTGGACATCATTGGAACAAGCTGAGTTAAGCATTCGCAATTGGCTGAGCGCAAGCCTCAATTACACTAATGCCTTTCTGCTAATGGTAATTAATATTTTTTCTAATGAACTATTCGTTGTTTGTTCGAACAAGACATCAACCAACTAGAGTTATTCCCGCTAAAGGTAATACTGTAACTGAACATCTAATTTGAGCAATAAATCTGGATCACACAACCTCCATGCAATTTAGGAAATACATTAATTTTAAAAATTCCCGAAGATGTTTTAATTCATTGTTAGGGAGCTTCAAAATACGGCGGAACTTCCGCCACCCGAACTCAACCAAAAGAACAGTTGACGACCGTATACCGAAAAAGATATTCAGGCTACTAAGCAACCGCCTATTGAAAAATCCTCTTTTGCGTTTTTTGCTAAACTTGAAATGCTATTCTTTTTGTAAAATTAAGCCGTACTGACAAATTGAATCATGGCGCAGGACATTTTGCACAGGCAGCTGGTACATGACCACTGTTAGATCGCCCTGGTCTGACGGTTATGAGTTTTTATTTCTGCAGTATGACTTTAGCTGTTCTTCAAGTCTTCTTCTGTTGTTTGGAACCGATTCTCAAGGATATTTGAAACTCAAGCTTGCTCTTAAGCGCAGCCGCTGCTTAAATAGAACAACTGCTGGACATTTGGGGTACACCTCGCGGAACACGGAACACTGGATGTTCGATAACGGGCTTTATCAGCGTGCAAAGCTTCTTTTTGAACGGCTGCAGCCGTGCGGAGACAATAGTTCTTTTCTACTGTCTGGAGCTTTCAGAACGAATCCTGTCCCACCTTCAGCGGAGGTCAAGTCAACGTGAGGCTATGAAAGTGCAAAACATGCGACAAAATGACAAATAAGTTATCAGCTCAATTTTTTTGAAAGAATAGAAGTAGCCTACAGTATTCATTTCCTGAAAATCATTTTGTTTCAATCCCTTTCGTTTAAATGTCTGTCTCATAAACTGAGCAACTAAGCAGTAAGATTAGCAAAATAATTAAAAGATCCAGTATTTTCCAATGTTATTAATATGTAACCTACAATTGCAACCTCGAGGGCGTCAAAAGTGTTAATAACTCTAATGCAAGAGCTATGCACGCCATAACTTTGACTGAAACGGTTATAAAGACTTTTTACTAATGGCGATTAGGCTACAATGGGTTGAAGTATTCCACTGCTTGCTGCGATGAGTAGTGGAAAAGCGTTTTACATTGCAGATTTCATTTCGAACTTCTCTTTGGCCTGAAAATTATTACGCTTAACTAAATGCAGGTGGCTTCAACTTCAACGAACCACTCTGAGACTTTTTTCCTTTCTGACATTGCGCCAAGCTTCAATGAAAGCGTAAAGCATTGCTAGAATCATGCCACCGCTGAGTATGTAGAAAATGCCGGCTACTTTGCTCAGAGTAAGCGACGCGCTCTGACTATCCTAAAAAGTTCATTTCGCTGGAAATAGCTATGCGATAAGATTGGAACAACGCCTACGCTCATTCCTTGATCACACTGACCCTTCTCGTACCACCACTTCATTTCCAGTCGTTTGAGCTCGCCAATTTCTTGCAACTCCAAAATGGCCAAATTGATTTTCTCTCTGAAGCAAACGGCAATTGCCGTTATTTCAAACAAATGCAGCATCAGGAGTACCCCAAGTCAGAATTGAATGGTGTCGCAATACCGTAACCTATTGTGTTCAAATTCATTCCAACCTTCATAGTGTCGCATGGCTTTCTTGTGCCGGCATATTCATTCGCCGTTGCTTCCAGAAGGAAGGCGTATTCACCTTTCGATTCGCGAACTCGACGTATTCCCTCCGCGTAGTCGGCCACCAAGACGGAAGGAGTTTGTGAAATCATGTATTGCCACATTCTCCTGTGAACTTCCACTTTTGATTCCTAAAGCAAAACGGAATGCCGTGATTTGTCCCCGCAACTCGTTTGTACAATGGATACCTTGAAAAATTGAGCCGTTGAACCTGACGCCTGAATACCGTATCTTATTTTGTTTTGCTTAGCTAAATCTTCTACGGACTCAATTGGAGCGTGCATTTTTTCCAAAGTGAGGAAAGCGGCTAAATTGGCCGTGTATGACGAAACTATTATCATTGTAAAGAACCACCATATGCTGCTGGCTATCCGGCAGGAAACTGACCTGAAAGAAAATCTGCTTTTCGATTCAGCTTTGGGAAGCCGTGCAGCATCTGTGTCCAAAGAAATAGCCACTCATGCAGTTGGAAAAAGCTGCTGTACCTTGGCATTATGTCTGTCCCTTGTTGCATCACCGCTGCCAGCGACACCCAAAGGCAGTTATCAAAGGTAAAATCGCTCAGGCTATTCACGCCGTAGGCTGAGTAGCGCCCAATGCTCCATTCGTAAGGATTGAATCTGGATATAAGGTACAACACAATGGAAACCCCGCAGCAGGCGATCGTGATGAACAGCCACACTTCAGCGCTCAGAGGCTGCATGAAGGAGAATATGGATATTTCCTGTTTGTCAGGCTTTTTAATCATTATGCTGATTCCAGTGGTCAAAAAAGGCTTGCTAAAGTCGACCACCCGCTCTCGTAACGTATTGATAGTCAAGGAAGCAACTGCCATGTCGGCGGCCTAAAAGAATGTGGTTCGCTTGTAGAAATTTGCATTTTGTGATTTGTCTTTTAAAAAGTTTGAAAATTTACCAGATAAGGCAGATTAGGCTTGTTTTCTGTTCTCACTCATTTACGCAATTAAAATACAAGCGCAATAAATGCAATACAATGAGTACGTAAGGAAAATGGAAGGCTCAAGCTCTGGGACAAGAAAGGCGAAAGGAAAACTTACTCCCGTTATTAGCTCACCAACCATACCATCCCAGCGGCCGTTCAGATCTACCGTCCCGTACTTGTTGTCCTTTACTGGTTTAACAATGTAAGGAAGATTGCCGATTTTTTCGGACAGCAGCTTCATCAAGTCTACACAGAAACCTTCGTACTTGTCATTTCCGGTGAATAAATCTGCATCCTTTTTAAGCATAAAGAACGGCTCGTTCTGAAATCTACATACTATGAAGATAAATAAAAACAATGGCCACTGCGTACGAAAATTGTTGTCACTATTCGTGTTCGATTAAATGGCAACACTGTTTCGCCATAAGCAGATTTTTTCGGTACAGTGCTTCCGTCCAGAATAAAGCCCACGTGATGCTTCCATCGATGCCTCTAAACAGAATTCGTGACTGCAGTGATGGGGTATTGTCGATTATGCGCCCCACCGTCTGAGAAATGCATTTCCCTTTCTGTTAAGCATGCGATCATGCTTTTCTCCCTTCACTGGCGAACATACCGGCCATCCTGTTCTAAGCCTAAGCTAAAACATAAGCCTTATGTGTAGGCTTAGGTTTAGGGAAGGGCAGAACAGGATGGTCAGCAAAGTTACTGTATGACGGTGGGGCGCATAATCTGCAAGACCCCAATAATGTATTCAAGGTATGAACACTTATCTCCGCAAGCTTTGCAAGACCTAACCCTCTGTGCCCATACTTGCTCTTACCTGCAGTTTGACGTTGCCACGCCAAATGCCGCTGAATTCAACTTCGGTTAGCCCCAAGGAATAGTGCGTCCTTCTGCCTGAAGCATCGAACTGGACATTACCAGTTAGGCCTTGAAATTTTGTCTTAAAATGGAAATCACCCTTTTCCCGTTGGAACTGCTCTGTTTCAGGCTACAGCTACCTTTTTTAAAGTTTCGTAAATCAGTGGACCTGGTCGAAGAGATACGAACTGCCTCTCCGGATTTTGTCTATCCTCTTTTGGAAAGCACAGCAAACCTCTGTAATCGTCATTCCAAAATTCCTCGTGGTGAAAGTGCCTGGTCAAAAGGGTAGCATTCTTCTTTGCAATCGCTTCAAACGCCTTTGTCACAAGAAGCATTGAGTCGAAAACCAAAGCTTCTTCAGCCTACAAAATGCTGTGCCACAGAATTCTGCAATTATGCCCTACTTCGTCTAGCATACTGCTGTTGAGAAGCATAAGCTATTATTATTAATAGAATGTATCAATATTAAACTGGGTAGTAAGCATTTATTATTATTTTGTTGCGGTTTATGCGCTTGGCAGACATGAAAGAGTCACGTGCTAACGGGCGAACCTAAAAGTTGTATGATACTGGCACCCTCCTCTGGAAGAGTTTTAATTCAACGGTGGTAAAATAAACTGGCCTAATTTTAAATTAGAAACGGGGAGCGCAATTATTCCAGTTTGCCTAATCAGCATTAGGCGTGCAAATTTCAAATTTTCAAATTGCACAGTTAAAGATGTTCAGGAACACTTCAGCAAAGTAATACTGTAGGTTCGTCGAAAATGAAATCTATGGAATTCGTTTACAATTCTGAACTCATTTAGCACTTCATAGTAACGTTTGATGTTTTAAACAAGTCAGCAAATGATATTTTTGTTTAGAAAAGCTTTCAAAAAGCAGTCGTTGCATAATTTGCCTACCGTTATTGTGTTTACGGCGAGTCTATGAAAGAGCTGTTGGTCGAATTGATTCCAGCCTTTAAGAACATCGCCAAAGAACTTGCTTTGACGATTTATGTACTGAAATGCGGAGATATTCATCAAGCCAGTTTTGAACTTTTCCACTTCATGCTCAGGGACCTCCTGAAAAAGGACCACGAGTCAAAGATAGCCACCTTGAACGTGCTCGTACCTGCCCGGCAATCAGGTAATGGACATTGCGAGTTTTCGCCGCTGCATCCAGCAAATCTCGCAGCATAAATTTTAACTTAAGCCTGCTACGTACATGTAAAATAACGTGATTTTCGTTTGCCGACAGTGATGCATGAAAACTGAGGAAGAAACGAAAATAGTCTGGCTCGAATTTGCGTAAAAAGATTACATTGGCATCGATGCTTATATTTTTGGAAGAGAGATAGGCTTGGAGGTTTTCCAACTCACTCAAACCTGACAAAAGAGAAAAGCGTAGGCAACAGCTTGGTGAAAAGCTCGTCCGCTCTCACCTTCGAGACTGTCGTAGAGAAATGTAAAGCTTTTCCATTTTTTTAGCAAAATAAAATCACCAACTGCGTCGGTATTCTGAGGTTTCATTCGCAGCTCAAGTCGACCATACGCTTTGTTGGACTCTGCGGACAGCCAACTTATGAATGGAACTTGCATCCTGTCAGACAAGGACACGAAGGCATCCTGGCTAGCGCGATCCGCCGTTCCTAATAGGGTGAAAACTCCGTCTTTAAGCAGCTCGCAAGCTTGAATTTGAATTGCAGATTAGCCAGTGAACAACGCTTCACTCGCATTACCAAGTTTGGTTAAAGCCCAACCGTTAAGCGAATCGGCTCTAATAATTCCTTTTCTTGTCTCCAGTCGAATCACTTGGTTTGGATGATTGTAGTTGTTCTTCATTGTCGCGTAGGTCAAAATGCTTAGCAGGCCGTCCTCTACCTCGTCATGAAAAACAGCTCCTTTAAGTAAAAGCGTTTTTAAGATAGACGATGCTTAGAAGATAGGGATGACGTAGCAAAACAAAATAAGCGTTCTTTATTCTCAGCAGGTCTACATGCTCGATCACAGACTCCAAAGGCCGTGCACAGGGACTTGCTAACTTCATAAAAAAAGCAATATCATCTTCTACCTATTGGAACACGAAAGATGGATTGGGTCATTTGACAGCAAACCAACGCGAAGATTACTAGTGCTCTCCAGATCGCCATGATGCCAGTCACATCCAAAAGGCAGACAAGCAGTATATGCTAACTGTGAATTCGCACTGCGCTGGCAAACGCAATCGAAATAGGATAATGAGATTTTGGATTTTCCAACGATTATCGGCTGAGGCCTATTACAACTTCAATTGAAGTAATGACCACTCCGGACTGCCGTGAAGGCAACTAAGGAAAACCAATTTTGAACATCATTACTGAAATTCCTTGACGAGCATCTTATTTAATGAACTGGAAGCGAAACTACTACTCTTGAAGAGTTCGTCCAGCGGAACAGCGTGGAGAAAGCCCTCTCCTTACCTTTAGGCGGTTTGCAAGGAAACTAAGCTAAGCGCGTTACCATTTCTGCAAGCACATTCAACCTTTTGCTTCTTTTTAAAACAAGTGAGTTCCTTCTGAAGCTAGCTTGTTTGAGCTTGGTAAAATAGCAGGCAACAGCAAAAGTCGGAAGGAGACCATTAAAGCACCCAATTCTTGACGGGGGTTGGTTAGGCAGCTAATGATTTTTCAATGCGCGCATTGAAAGAAAACGATTGCCATTGCCACTACATATTCCAAAATAAGCTTCCAATCAATGAAATACTGAACTGCGAGATTACGAAATTCTAACTAAACGCCAAGAAAAAATCAAAATACAAATAGAGCTATGCAAGGTCCTTCAAGGCGACGCAGGGTAATTAATTTTTACAACCCTTATCACAGGGATGCAGCGATTTTTAATTACGTGAAAACAAAGCAAAATTATGAGGTTGCCACTTTCCCGCTAATGCATTTTACCTGCGCATTAAACTTACTGTTACAGTATGATTTGATTTAAATTCTGATTTGCAGGATAAGTTTTGACAAGCTCCAAAGTTTCCACCCATTCAAAAAAATCATACTTTATCCTTCTTAACTTTTAACTTCGTGTTTAGAATGGCAAGTAAATTTGCCAAATGCGTACTAGTTGCTGGTCAATAGCTAGCTGGCGTCCTTTCACGTGTTGCGAAAAAAATAACCACGCAATTTCTCGCAATCGCTGTAATTTACGACGCAATAAAATCTGACGCTCTAATTCATAGCATTAGTCGTTTGATGCTAGGAGATATTGTTGCCAACTTGTTGCCGTCATTGACGACCCCTTCTGCATGGACAAATATGTCCACTTTGTCCTTGGAATAAGACAGCCGTTTGACAAAGATGAATCACTGCAGCAGTCTAAGATGGTGGTGGTCGTTGACAGGATGTTGCCACTGATTTTCGTGACCTTCGCTGGTTTTCAAACGTAAGCAAACAAACGAGACTACTTGTACGGTATTCATCAAATGCGTGCAGCTTTCAAGAGCAGTACGGCGCGGACCTACCTGACGATTATTTCACTAAAAAGAAGACGCCAATAGGCTTTTAATTTTGAAAGAGCAGTTGCATCATCCTCAAAGCGTAGACAGTATGATGGAATTCATTTTTCTCTCGTCATCTTCAAAGTTAGCCGGACGGTGCTTTAGAGGTAGAAAAGGGTTCCAAACACTCACTATTACCAGCAGATGATTTAACTAATCCTCATTTAGAGGCTGTCGCGTTGCAAGATGAAATATTAATATTTATTGCGAGACAGCTGCATTATTCAGAGCTCAAACAGAAAACATAAGTTATTTTAGCACTGCCAAGATTCTCACAAAAGTTAAATCGTCTGCACACACGTGAAGCTAGGAGCAAACTCGCACGAACGCTGCGGGTCGGAAAAAGGAATGCTCTCCGTGGGAGTGTTCGCTCAAGCTAGGAACGTATGCCAAACCACTAAGAGACGGCAGCTGGTAAAAACATCTATTAAGCAAGCCTACACGAACCCAATGCAATGCGGTTACGTGGCAGTTACACTGTACCTACTGATCATTCCTACCTGATGACTAGTACGTTCAAAGTGCCGCGTCTACGTATAATCTATTATACTGTGAAAAAATAAATTCTGCGAACTGCAATGCTCAATTCCGACTGCAATGTGCATAATAATAATAATAATAATAATAATAATAATAATAATAATAATAATAATAATAATAATAATGCAACTGTTAAAACTAACTTCAATACAGCGGAGTAGTGCTAAAACTGACAGTTGGGATTTATTGGAACTATAAAACAGGACAATTTGGAAGTGCAATAAAAGGTGAAGCACAACAAGAATAGCAAAAGTTCAGCTGTGCTCAAGAACTTCTTTTTGTTCCTCACCGTGAGCAATTTTGTCGTCAACCTCCTGGGCTTCGACCAGCAGCTTGCTTTTCATTTGGACAAAATACTGGTAGTCAATCATCTGTTCAGGACCAAATATTTGCGGCAGCAATTTGGCCAGCTGAGCGCCTCGAACGTAGATACCATCCTTAAGTTCTTTTGCATCCTCCAACTGGGACAGCAATTGAGCCCGACGATCTTTCAGCGATTGCTTAAAAAAAGGAACGTGGTTTTCGTCCGTTGCAAAATGGTCCGAAATGAACTTACCACATCGACCAACTGTTCATCTCCGGTACGATTCAACTGACGAACGATGCGCTTCAACTGAGCTGACAGCTTTAAGAACAATTTGGTAATGCGCTCCACGTCTTGCACATATGTGCGCAACTTTTGCTTTACAGCAGCGCTGGCTTGCGAGTTTTCAACAAAAGAAAGTAAGTCGTTTCCTATTGCCTCATTCGACCTTATTTCTTCTTCGATTTCTCTTTTCTCCTCCTTCAATACTTTCAACTTCCGGCTTAGCCGTGAGATAAGCTCGAGCTGAAGAAAAGCAAAATGGACTCATCAAACTCTTTGTGAACAACGCTAACGGCGTTTATCGGTTAAGCTAAGATGATAAACATTTGAATTTTGAATTTTAAATGGCCCAAAAAATCGATATTACTAACAACAAAATAAATTTCGTGAAGCAAAGCCTTGTAGCCGTCTCTTTGCAAAGCACGAGGCTATTCCTGTTGCCAGCAGGCGGCTGAACGCCTGGAGATAATGGAAACTTGAAAAACACAAACCTTTTCCTTTTCTAGGTCGTTGCTGTTGCTCGTGAGCACTTTTTCGTCTCCGGAAGAAGAGAAGGAAGGAAATAAGGCGGCTCTAAATCAAATGCATGAAGAGCAGTGAATGAGGTGTCAAGGCGAAGAAACGCGTTACCCGTCTTCCGCTTTTGGGATTCCATAAGAGGTCGCCTTTTCGCTAAACGAATGCGCCCCAGCCATTATATTGCTGACTAAGTTGGTTAAAACCGCGTCCAATGGTTTGCTCAGACAATCTTCGTTACTTTTATCCGCCCAGTGCGATTGGATCGTATGTTCGTTCGATTCCATTGGGATATTAATATATTTAACAACTTCGCTATCCGTAGAGACAATTTTGGACTGCTCCGGTACGCACGGTTCAGCCGGCCCATTTTCGCAATGCTTCATGACTGTCAAGACCGGTTCAACCGTAGGCGAATGCGTTTGAAACGGATATACTGGAACCACCGTCCTCTTTGGAACAGACTGCGGGGAAGATTGAATCATCCGGTCAATTGGAGTTACACGGTTCGATTCAACGCCGGGTAATGTTGACTGAACACCTTTAATAATAGGCAAAAGCTGTTTGGGAGCAACAACTTCATCAATTCAGTATTACTCTCGTATTGACTGGAAATGCCGTTCAAAGTGATCATTTCTGATGGTTCGTTGCGCGGAGAGGGAGGGAGGTGAACGACTTCAAAATCTCTGAAAGAAAGCCGTCACGTCAGGACACTATCCATTCTATTCGAGACTGCTCTATGGCCTTGCAGTCTGCGTTCGCTATAGAAGTTGGCGAAAACGCTCCATCTGTCCCAACATAACCCCGTCGTAATGAATTCATGCGGACATATTTCAAAGTAACAAAACTGAGGATCTTGACAGTGACTCACTTTGAATTGCGCTCTGTCCTTGGCCAGGCAGACAAAGGTGACGCGCAGCGCATATTTTGACTAGGAGGCACTCGAGGCGAATCGTACGAAGGTTTCACTGGAATCGCGTAGACCAGGTTCGAAGAGCTGAAAAAACACGAATATGCAAATATTTGCATTAGGAAACCGCTACGGGGTTCTACCTCATTTTATCCGATCGGGCTAAGGAATCGACCTGCAAAAGACCAATATGAATTCTGATGATGAAAACCGCTTTGCGTTAGACGACCGAATGCGCTCAAATGGCGTCAACTTCGGACATCGCAACAGAGAAACAACGATGACGCAGCAGGGAGGCACCCCACGAACCAACTGTGATAGTTCGGCCAGCGATTAGCGACAAATGTGGACTGTGAAAGAAATCCTGTTTTGGCGACACCCCGGCGACAGCCCTTATGCGTGTCTTGCCAGCCATACTTGACAACGTTGAAAACCAGTTCATTCCGCTACTTCGCGCATTTTCGACATTCCAGAGTCGATCGGCAAGAAGGGAGCAAAGTAGCCAATGGCCGGCCTGACCAGCGCGTTGGACTACACAATTTCTGACCTTATTGTCACCCCAAGAATTTAACTCGAGTCTGTTTACGCCTTTGCAAAGAAAAGGTCTGACATTTTGGACTGATCAACAATTGTTCCCTTATCCACCTTACGAAGGCACAAGGCTACCTACCAATCAATAGGCCCTAACTATTTAAGGAATATCTAACAACGCGCGCGGATAGGAGCAGCAGGAGAAGTAATGTAGGTCTTGACTGTGAATTAGTTGTGCGAAAATTGGTTACAAGCCAACCGAACGTCGAAACTGAAACATGGAATGCGAAGAATGAAAGGACCGTACCTGAATTGAGCAGTAACCATCGTCGTCTTCGACCCCAACGTTGACGCCTGTGGCGGAACAAAGATCGACAAGACATGGCGTAATTGGTTCTTGACCGGAAACGTCGGGACGATACCCGTCGGGGCAGCTTGACTGGACGACGGCAGCCGACTTTGCGGGGTCGTTGTCGTCCAACAGATCGGTCTCCAAAAAGACCGTCGTGCAAACTTCAACCATACTTTCCAGACCGGCGCCACTACCGCTACCCACGTAGCTGCTATTGCTGCTCAAGTCGGTGGCAATGCTGGAACTTTCGGAGTAACTGACCGGAGGCGATTTTAGTAAACGAGTGGTCGCTTTGGGACTCTGCGAACTGCTGCTGTCCTTGGACAGCGTTCGTTCGTGCATGGCAATACCGCTGTCGCGCTGACATCTGTGCATTTTTGGCAGCAGCTTGGCTGCAGTAATTCTATGCCGCTGCGCCCATCGACGCAAAGTCTCCATGTCCTCAGCACCGTCGGCAATGGGAGCTGAAACGAACGCCATTGCACAATACTCGCATAAATAAGCTGGTCAAGGACAGCCTAACTACTGATGATAATTGGCGCTGGCGAATTGAAACTATGCCTTAAAAGGCGTTACGGACTCAAACTACCGACTCTGCTTTGGTCTTCGTCGCGTTTCCAAACTAATAATATTGCTGTGTCACTCACTTGACTTCCGGAAAGCTCTTAACGGGATGAAAGTGAAAAAAGGAAGAGCGGAAGGGGATGCTGACTTCGCGGCAAGAAATTTTCAGACTTAATTCACCAACATACGGTGGGGTCCTTATTGCCTCAAATGGTCTAGTCAAGCTGAGCTACTTTTAACGGAACGAAGAGAAGTTGCGACTAGACTCCCCAATTCCTTCGTCGCCAAGAGCATTGAGAGTCGTCATAACGGCTCAATAGCCTACCTGACGTTTTGGCAAGACAAGAGAAGGATGCAGCAAAGCGCGCATAGTCGAAGAGGAAATGAAATTTCCAAATTTTTAATTTCGCCAATGTATCCCAAGGGGCGTTTAAAAATTTTTTCTTCTCTCCCAGGAGCATGCATACATCATCTGCAGTCTGCAGGAATTTGAATCTGAACGGATATATTGCTATTTTTCTACAAGAAAAGCAGAACGATGACTTAAATCGTACGTAACGCTGCCGACTGGCACTGAGACCACAATGTGACCGTTGCCCTACAGCCCAGCTGCAAAATGACTATGCAGGTAAGCATGCTTCAAAATTCGTAATATTTTTAGTAACATGACGTCACAGGTGGGAAAATTCCTCGCGTAACCTTATGTGGCATTTGAATGGCACAACGCCGGCTTATAAAGTCAAAGATAAATACTGCCATTAATGAAAAAGATGACTAAGTAGAAGAATGCGCTCTCTTCTCTACAGGGACGCACTTCCCAGTTACAAATGGTAAAAATTATTAAAAAGTACTTTACAAAATTATCATCACGCAAGACGCGTATGAAACGTAAACGAGTTTCGTTGTTAGGCTTAGGGCCCATCCTCAACACATCCCATTTTAGGCATCAGTAAAAATTCTAAAACTCGTAAAATCACGGCTCCCAACTGTTGAGGACACGGGCTACCCAGAAAAGGTAACTTGCTTAGAGACGATCTTGCCAGGTATATCTTTCTAAATATTAATGTTAAACAATATGAGTGAACTTTGTTTTGGACAAAAGCTATATATTGTTACAACTTTGCTTCCTATTAATCAATAGTAACGCGTCTAGAATTTAGCCGCGGTACCATCGTGGCCATGGAACTGCTCTTCATCGCGAGCAATGCAGAGCTTCTAGGCACTCGAGCTAATGTGCCAACAATGGACGTAAACAAGCTTCAACAAAATATTGCGCCTATAGGAGGACGCCGT
>KN538381.1:1080840-1099056 GCA_000797535.1 Trichuris suis
TGGCCTAACCAACGCGATATGCTAATTTTCCACGCGTTCCCAAAGGAATTCCGTCCCATATAGATAAGCGATCGACCAAACATCATCTGTTCTGCGGTATGCAACAGCTGAACAGAACTTCAGTTAAACGACGCGGCCCTTTTCCCAAATCAATCAAACGGCCCGACTGAACCGTCACTGATTCAGAAGAGAGATTGCACACTTGTCTGGCTCGTCGTTGTTGTTGGCCATCGAATGGGGTCTGTGACCGGCACAAGAAAAATTTAGCTGCCGTCGCCGCGACAGTTTCGCGAAAATATTTGTCCCTTCAGAGTGGGAAGGATTAAAACCCAATCGTCTTAGCTATTTATCTTCCGCCTCCAACTGACGTGAAATATGAGCAAATAAAACAGACAAAGTCGCCAGCGTAACGCTATACTATCCCACTAGAGCATCAACGACCAATGGACCGTGGATGATCAGTCGCTCCGTCGGATTTTGGGTGCCTAATGGAAAAAACCCGAAAATTCAATTGGTTCCAAAAATTTCGCGCATTAACAAGATGTATGTACAAACCTCTGAACCGGATGGTGAAGACAAAGGCGTCAGCAAATTCGTATATTCGTCGTAAAAGTCACGTGCATTCTGCACAGGTGCTTTTGTCGGCGGTGGTAGATCTTACGGGGTCGTTGGCAAACTGTGTTCTCCAGTTGAACACTTGTTTGCGCATCTTTCCTAAGTAAATCGATTGCCCTTATAAGGCATCTACTTTCAAGAAGGCCACATGCTGCCGAGGTCGCCGCGCAACGACGTGTCATACCAGTTCTACACCTGCCATTCGAGGCGGAGAGGACAATAATGAGGCGAAGACCCGAATCTTACGCGGAATACTTTGGATCGACAATGTAACGCGGTGAATAATTAGCGCCGATCGTTCAACTCTTGAACAGAGCCTTAACAAAGGACCCTTTCATCCCGTTGGCGTTCCCAAGGGGAAAAGCAAAGTCCCGGAACTAGGAAACAATAAGTGCCAAAACGTACCGTTGTAAAGGTCCGAGCTGGGCGGGTGCCACACATTGGAAGATAGATTGGTTTCCGAGCGACATTTCGTGCCCACGCTGATGGATAATGGTTGGGGTTCATCTCCTTCCTGGTATAAACTGCCTCGCAAAGTCGATGAATTCAAGCTGCTTTCACTGTCGTCCGTCCGGATGGAATAATTAGAATATTCGGAAGAGTCGACGTCGGAATCGCCGCCCGATTTGTCCTTGCATTGAAGCTTTGCGGCATTTTCGGTCCTTTGGCGCCACGCCTTTGAGAAACGCTTGTAAAGGCGCTTCTGGAGAGCCAAGTTCGACTGTGTCGCCTCGCAGCTCTTCTTGTAAAGTCGACCACCTGCGCAGGGCGTTGAAAATGAGCCCGGCTCACCGACCGAGCAAACGCTGGCGAACGACCTCGAATAGTTGAGGGCGACCACTGGCTCACGGCCGCGCCCCACTCTGAAGTTGGCCGGGCCGGTATCCGCCGACTTGAACTCGCTGACAAGATCCGCTTCAGTACCGATCATTGAGAAGCTCTAAATGGTAACAGATGTAGACGAAACGTGACGATAGGGCACGTCAGGCTGACTGTCCAACAGGAAGTGACCGCAAATGTCCCCCCCCCGAAATGGCTACGTGACCCTATTGAGCATACAGACCATAAACAAACAAGGTCAATGCAGCGCCCAGGGTTCTGCAAGGAGTTGAAATTGTGACGAACCAAATTCCTGCAGGTCAATCAAAGGTCGATAAGCATCCTTGTGACTACAGCCTAAGCGTCATTAGCGCGGAGGTACTTCCTTTCCCAGTCCAGTTCCGTGAGCCTCAACAAGGGTTATTGAAGTCTTAGACGAAAGAGCGACTGGCTAGAGAGGGGCATTTCCCGAATGGATGGATGGATGGACAGAACTGCTTAGGGGTCAGCAAACACGTTCGGCCAGGTGTTGGCAGATTCAGACGTCTACGTAAACATTGAAGGGAAACAATGGCATAGAAGAAACGAAGATCGCCAAAGCAAATTAGATTAAGAAGAAAAGATGGGCGCCAGCCATGTAATAAGGCAAAAGCCTTGCCCTTGACAGCCCTGCTGAAGGCTGGTACGAATTCGTTGAATTTTTAAGCTTTCCCTTAATCGGCGGATGGATGAGTCAGTTAGCAAACGGAAACAAGTGGTGGCGTGGAAAAGAGGCGAACTAGTCCTGTTTGCAGACAGGAAGGAAGACTGAAAAAAAAATACGGCTAACCCCGCGCTTCTTGAACAGCTTCATAATGACTCCAAGTGTGCAAAGTTCCTTCAGACGACTGAACGTGCGATCGAATATCTCTTCCAAAATGGAACAGACGCTGTTGTGTCGTTCTGTCTTTCTCTACGGGCGCTCTCGTCCCTGCGCAGTTCGGCCGCTTAGGTGAGCCTGTTTTCGCCAACTGAGAGAGAGACAGAGATCGTAGTTCTTAGCTGACAACTGTTGACTTCGTTAGTATGGCAGAGACGAACAGTAGCAGCTGGTTAAACGAAACCATTGCCGATCAACGAGTGGCACCGCGTGGCTCCATCGTGCCTTTTGCGGCGACTACAGGCACACCCTAACCAAGGGCGCAGAGCAGTCGAAGGCGAGTCTAACTCAGCCGCTTGCCGTTGTTTGAACGAAAAAGAGGCGTTGACCGGCAACAAAGGCCGCGATGAAAGGTGGCCGTCGATCCGGAATGCGGCCACCCCCGTACACAACTAACCTCGTCGAACTCGTGGGTCAGTGAGAAGAGTCAAAAGCAGTTTGTAAAAGTCTGGTCGAATCGAGTGGCTCTTTCCCTTTCTTGACGGTCAACCCAGATCAGAGGTGCCCAACGGTTTTAAGCCAAGCCAAACAATCAAGGTAGGTTAGGGCTCCTTAGGCGGCTCAATTCGCATAGTTTTGCCATTCTTCGGCAATGGCCACTTCTTTGAACATGTCGTTAGAGCAAAGTCGGTCGTGCGAAGAAACAAACGTACCGCCTGTATACCTCAGCAGCACTCGCCACGAGCGGCTTTCAATAAAGGAAGTTATTTACTGTTCAATGAGACTCTGTACACCAAGTGGTCCACGTCAGCGTTAACTCAATACGAGGGGACAACACTTGGGCGATTGAGGAGCCTTTACTTGTCTATGCGTGGCACCTCTACTCACGTCCACGTGCAATCAACATTCCGCGCCCAGGAAGGACACTGCGGCCCAGTGCCAATCACCGCCTCGCGATTTGTTCCAAAGCTCAATCGAGCTCACTGCCGCCACCAGAGAGAACAGAAGGCTCATTTCTCACCATCTTAGCCCAGTCGAGCAAAAGTCTGACCCCAGAAGCGGTCAAGGAACTCGTTAGCACCCTTAGCGGGACGACCTTCCCCTTCTTGAACATTCCTTTTTCCCTTTCATTTTCGCACTGGCTTTGACGTCTCGTTTTAAAAAAAAAGCCAAGAAAACAAAACTTGCGGCAACCATCTGTGTTCCCACGGAATGCGAACACGTTGCGCGAAACGACCTTCCAAACTTGGACAATGGACAAGTTGTTTTCTTTTTAGCTTTCAAAGGCGAAACGTCACTCGCCTAGGCAATGCGAAGGTGTCGTTCAAACCGCGCCTGCTACACTTGTCGTGCAAATGTGTTCGCCTCATTTACATAGACGTAGACAGCGGCCCCTTGAAGCAACAAAGGTTTGGAAGATTTAAGTAGCACACCCGTCGCCGCGACGAGCTGCTGCTAACCGAAAACTCGACGTGATGATGGAATGTCAGCGAGGTCTGCACGCTGTCTTGTCCCGTAACCTACATATACATGTGGAAACAAAGCACTGATAACAAGCTCAATAGGCAGACGAAATTTGAATAAAGATGACGTAACCGCCTTTTCTTCACTTCGGCTTAACTCAGCGGGTAGAGTCAAAGTTTTGACAAACAAGGCGCATACAACAGGGCCCAACTGCTCAAATGCCGCATTCGCTACGTTTTCATCTGCCTCTATCTAAGATGAAGAGAATGCAGGATGCTGTACGGCTGAGGGTGTCCGCCTATATACGACGTGCTTGGGGAAGTTGCTAACACATCAGAAATAAACAAACAAGTAAAGGATGACTATTTACCACCATTACAGATGATGATGATTTTCACCGAACTGTCGGACGCCAATGGACCTAAGGGGAAATTTAAATTTATCATCAACCGTTGCATTACAATCACTGCTGTCGGCAAACACTGCAGGCGCAGAGAGGATGCTATTGGCAATTATCTTTACTATTATTTATACGAGTAAATTAACATTGCAAACGTGAGTGCGCGCCATTGAATGCCTAGTTTAAATGGCGCTTTCAAAAAATTTATAGTACAAACGAGACGACAACTTTTTCTTGCTTGATTTATGAAAATAGTCCAAGTTAACAGTTTCGATAAGACACTGCCGCCGCCGGTCGCAACAAGATGCGCCCAATCCGCAGAAGACCAACGGCAACTATTAGTCAGCAGCACTGGATTGGCGGCAGCCTATGCGCTCTACCTTGGAAGCAACGAAACTTCCGTATGCCCAATTTGGCCCATAAACGGCAAGTCAAAACGAACATTGAATCAGTGCGTGCAAAACAGTATTGTTGGAAAAAAAGGGGGCCAACAAAAACGACCATTGGACGCCAGCAGTGGTGACGCTACTACAGGCGATGATTTATCAGTTTGTGCCTGCAGAAAGGAAGGCGACGATCTTCGGGATCATTTTGCCAACCATTGCCTTGTCTAGCACCTCGTTCGAAATCAATGCCGGCCACTTAGCCTGCGGGAACCAGTTTGGCGTCCCAAAAAAGGCAATGAGAAATTGATGAAAATTGAAATGATTACTTGATCGATGTTGCGTGCGGTTATTTCTTACCAATTGAATCTCTAAGGTGAATGGCACCCCCCAGATCAGCGAACGCGCCTTAGCGCGCGTATTAAGCCGCCAGAAAAGGCAGGAAGAATGCTTTTGTAGCCCAACTCCGCAGGCGCGACATTTGCGCCCCATATTAGGAGGAAAAAGGAGATAACGTCAAAGAAAGGCGGTTAGTTACATAAAATTTTTTTTGCCTCGCTTACTTGGCATCCGTGACTGTCATTCTTGGCCAAATAAAAGCGGATAAAAGGTTGAGGTGTCAAATAGCGACATCAGCCGCTAACAAGTCAACATGTCTGGCTAAACGAAGACAACACTTTAAGCAGCAGTATACCAACTGGATGGTTTACACGCTGCGCGGTTTCATAGACAGAAATGTAAATGCGTCTGCTGGCGGTTCTGCAGGTGAAGGAATTGCATAATTTACGCGCATTCCTTTGAATCTTTACTCAATGACGAGTCGCCTTTTGCCAACTGTTTTCTCAACGTATTTTTTTGCTACTTCAGCCGCAAAGATTACGTCTGCCGCGGAAAGAATTCCTTTTTCGGTAAAGTAGTCAGATATCGCTTTGAAGTTTAACCACCGCTGAGTCAATGGGCAAATTTACCTGCCTTGCGCTAGGCAGAACTTTCCGTAAAGAAAAGCAATTGCTTCACCCACGTTTAAATGAAAAGCAGCGCGTCTTGCTTGAAGCTGCAAAGAATTCTAAGCGCGAAAAGATAAGCTAAGTCAAGCTTTGAAAAGTGATACGGTTGATATAGGCCGTACGAAAAAGAGCGCCAACTCGGAACCCACTTAACAAATCGCCGCCAGCCAGCCGGTATTGCGGAAATGTCTCAGAGCTCGTATGACCTACATCAAGCTGCCTTCGTGAGCTAGCAAGTCTGAGCAATGGCATCATGCAAATGCATGTGCCTTTCCTTTGCCTTAAAATACCAAAGAATTTAAAACAGACACCTATCGTAGTTTTCCACATAGCTTTCATTCCCTCTTTTGGGTTTGCTATGCCTCAGCGACTAACATAGAAAGCATATAAGAAAAGTTAAGCCCAAATGATATGCTTATCATCTTCCAAAGTTATTAATACAGAAAACACATCATTCAATTTACAGCCATGATAACATCTACCATTCGCCAAAGAAGGTATAAGAAAGGTACAGAAAGCACTATTCTTTGATTATGCAAAAACTTAAGTACATATAAGTAAAAAGTATCTTTATCACTCGTTATGGGCTTATCGCTTACTAAACGTCATTCGACGTCTCTTGCCGTCATTGTGAATTCTTAAACTCGCAGAATCGAATGCATCAGGCGTAAAAGTTGCAAACTTAGACAAAACATGCAAAAATGTATCACTGGTTAATGCCAGCATTGCGCTGGCAGCTTTTGCTCTCGTTTGCAACTTACCAGAAGTGAGGTTGAAAAATCGCCAACTTGGAGAGCAACGGTACTGCGCTGTTACTTAAAAGAGCAGCGCAGCTTTGCTTTGGCGAAAACGCAATGATTTCATTGAGAAATCACCGTCCCATCGGCTATTTAACGATTCAGAGAGAAGGAAGTGAAATCACGCTTCCTGCCTCTCACTGGACCCAACAGGTTTCAAGTACACCTCGTTCGCCCAATGCCAAGGAGACGATCCTGCTAACCGCGAGCAAAAAGCAACGAGCGATTGCAAGTGCATCCTGTCTGACCAAAAACCAACGATAGGTAAAAAGTTGTCGCGCATTTAATTACGTCTCTTCCAGGCGGTCAGCAATGCCTTAAAAGGTAAGCAACCACGTACTCTGGTACGAAGCGGTTACTAATCATTCTTTCACGCTCATTCATGGTCTACTGTAAAGATTGCCCTAAGATAGCTTTTCCACTATGAAAAGACGACCAGCTCCTTTAATGCTCCCTGGGAAACCCCACCGTGAGACGTAGCACTGAGACAACGAAAGTGAAAAGACTTACGGACCTACCGTTTGCCGATAAGTACCACAGCAATGGAATATTCGTCACGACTCTTAGGAGCGCGAGACTCGTTGCGTGATGAGGTTTCGAGGTCAGTCGAACGGTCGTGACTAGAAAGGAAAGCGCCCTCGGTCGCAAAAGGAGCTCAGCAAGCCTTTACGCATTGGCCGAAAGGCGTGCGGTTTTATGGTCACACTTAACCTTTGCACCGTGGGGAAGCAAAGACGAGCATAAAAGCCTACAATGCCCCACAACTCTCAATGGCGGGATAACGCGAACAGATGTTCCAATAAGTTGGGCGGTGGAGGGGGGAATATTTGCCAAACAAGGTTTGCTCAACGACGTGCGAAAAATTGAAAATTGCAAACCTAACAATTCTGCTTCAAGCGGACAACGTGACGACACCACACTCTCACTCCTTTCCGTCTTTGTCAGCCGCCTTGAGTGATCAACTGCATACAGTGTCTTAGGTCAGGGTCAGTTCCCAGTTGTGGTGTCCTTGTCAAAGATGAGATGTGGCAGATAGCTAAAACCCACCTGGACAGTGCGTAGAGCAACAATCACAAGACCAGATGCGTCTATCGAACGTGGACAGGAAAAAAAGTCGTACAGAAGCTACTGCCATCCTTATCACCATCGAAGTCGAGAAGCGCGTAGGGGTGACTCACTACTGCTTGTTGCCTTTTAAGGGCGTTACCGGTCGCAATCGTTCGCGCAGTAAAGAAAGTAAACAAGCTGGGCCGCTGCTTGGAAACAGTGCTTCCCGCCAGCATCCACAATGCATGCAGATCAAACGAAAATGATCGATAGCAGATCGTTACTGAATTATCAACCGTATGAGATGGTCGCAGGTTGGAAATAACCATTCGAGGTACAGCTGCTGCTGCCATGTAATCCCTTTTGTTAACCTGGGTAAAACAGCTGGAAACTTGTCGTCCAACGGTGGCGACACTGCAAGGCTCGACCTTGTCCTGGAATGCAAGTTTATCGCAAAGAAAAGGACTACTTGCGAACGAACTGCTTTCAATCTCCGTACTTGTGATACGCGTCGCTGGGTTGCGAGCGTCGTTTTTCAATTGCGGGCAAAAAGTTCCCCAGAAAACCTCTTAGATTCCCATTATTTTCCAATCAGTCGTTTCGATCGGAATTTAGTACTCAAACGACTATCGACGCATGCGCGCGCTACTCTAACGCGTCAAGTCACCAACGGGAATTCAATTCGCCACAGGAAAAATGTGATTAAAAAAATGAAGGTAAAATCCTAAGTATAAACACAACTTTAAAAGGGTGAAAAGGACAAGAAGAAATCAGCGACCGCCATTTACGTATGGCTCGTTGAACTCGCACTTGAAACTGACGCCAAACAAGTTCAGGTAGAGCGTCGGCTTTGGCTTGCGCCGCTAAAGGGCGTCAGCAGCTAAACTGACGAGAACAACTCGTTAGAAGACTCTTCCTTTAACTCTGCTAAGCAAGTTGCTAATAAAGGCGAGCAATTGAGGCTTTCAACAAAATCCAAAGCGAATCAACAAAGCGTATTGTCTGAGGCAGGTAAAGTCAAAATGGACAGTTCGGTAACGCTGACGCGAATGAGTTTAAGTTCTCAAGAATTGCTGTTCGCCGGACAGCTTTGACCTCAGATAAAAGGATTGAGAGTTGATTAGGGGAAAAGCCCAACTCGAAGAGGGAATGTGGACTATGACAAACCGACGTTGCCATTAGGACGCGCCGGATAGGTTCAGAGGGAGACAGTACAGCAGCTATGGACTCGCGCGCTTGTTTGCTGTTAGCATTCCTGGTAGGACGACCAAGCTGTCCTGACCAGCAGTATGTCAACGAATCCGTTTCATTCCAAGTCTTTACTTCATGGGAGAATATCGCTGCATTCTATTAAAGCAACATGGCAAACATAAAATGATAGAAATGATCTAATCAAATTCAAAGAAGATAAGCTCATCATCTTCACAATAGTCTCTAAAACTGCGGATGTCTTTTTTGACTTAAGAAAACTGCTAGCAAAGAAGACTTGGCTTGACGGACTATGGGCAGAGGACAAAAGATGCAATGCACAACGTAGGTGGACTTACTAGCAACGCTTTCGCCTTCTCCATGTGTATATGAGTATGCACTTCTTTGGGTTTATCGATTCTTTAAATGCCGAAGAAGCTTCATTATTTGCATTCCAACATTTTTCCGCATGCTCTTGTCCTTGCGCGCTGCGATTCCGCAAATAGGACGCGTCAAGGGTCAATGAGCTCAGCGGAAGATCACGCGCTTGACCAGCTACGACGCACTGGACGAACCGCTAACGGAAATATTCTTTTCGGCCGCTGCTGACCAGTTCCTCCTTCGAGTTTGCGTGCATACGAGCTGCAACCGGTTTTTCAGAAGCTATCACTTCTTGAAACGCTCATGGCCTCATCTCTTTTCAAGGTGGACAAAGTTTGAAAAGTCGGCTTAGCAACAGGTGCCTTGTCATTCTGCCATGTCAACAAACTGACCAAAATAAAGCCGGCGGATAGGTCCGGTGCGAAATAAAAATTTTTATTCAAGACGATAGTGCTACTACTAACTGCGTCAACTAGTTAAGATGCTTTGCTTCCGCCTTTAACTGCAAATACGCTTTTGCCTTTACATTCAGCCAGCGAAGTACATGCTTGGTAACATATTCAACATATAAACGAATAGTAAACATGCCCAACATGATTTTGAGACCATCGAAACTGAGCCCTTATTAAACAAAGCTATTTTAAAGGGCATCGATGAACTCAAACCATAGTTATTGAATGGACAACTTTCACGTTAATGGCAGAATGACACCAACTGTCGTGCCATTCAGACTTCCTGTATTCGCATAATATAAATTGATTGATGGGTCAGAATATCTGACCTTTGATTAAGGAAACACTGCAGCTGTACAGGTTTGACAGAGAACTTCAAATACGACACACGAATTCGCCCAGAGAAACTACAGTCATATAGGACGTGGTAAAATTTACCTACCGTAAGAGCTACGGACTTGTTCCTACAATAACGTCTATCCATCCATGTAAAAAGTTAAAATATATAGTTTTGTAAAGGCTACTGGAATCATTTCAGTTTTGTTTTGCCTAAGCCTATGCATTTATGGTAATTGCATTTTCGAAGCAGAGGACGACAGTTACCACAAAAATTCATTTCCCCTCTCACTGAGGCGCTCTAATTTACGCCAACTCAGCATCTTCCCGAACTAATAATCAATAGGTGCACATGCACAAGACTTTAGCTACCTTTTGCGGCTGCAAAGCTTAAGACAGTGTGAAAACGAAAAAAAATAAGAACCTAATTTACGAGGAGCGACTCAACTACGTATTCCTCAACCGGGAACGGTGTGGGTTAAGCATATGCAAAGTACACAAAAGCTTATATATGGTCTCTTTTTCTCCAAAAAAAATCGATTAGTGAATGACACGCTCTGGAAATTAGCAACAACTCAACGTCTGTGTAAAGCAAGAGAAACAAATCTGCTTTTCTCAACTAATCTCGCAGCAGAATGTACAATGGTGTCTGCTTTGAAAAAAATGCAAAATAAAGCAGCGCGCCACATACTGCCTTAAAAATATCGAATTAGTCATATTTTGAAAGCGAACGATTTAGTGCAAACGAATTGCATGATCAAATGGGTCAACAAGTGTTACTTGCATTTCATTTGCGTGGGCATACAGTGAAATGATAATAAAGTTCAATTCAACGCAATGGATCTGGCCATTTACAATTTCGGACGTACCTGAAAAGGGACGACGATCAATTTGAGCAGAACATTTTGTTGCGTTTCAAGGCGACAAACGGTTTAGCAAAAAACAGACTCTCGGCGGAATATGGACAAAACATTTCACCGGCCCACGGCAACCCACTTTGACGACAAATGGAAAAGTAGACGTTAAGTATTTTCGGGATTTGGCTTGTGCTTCTTCCTGACGGACGCGACGAAATCGTCGAACGCAATTTTTTCCCTTAGCACCGCTATTTCCGCCTCGAGGGCACGCTGCTTTTGCATAAGTTGAAATAGCTTCATACGGTTGGAGCACAACTGAAAATCAACGCGCTGCCTTTCCAAGCATAAGTGATCAGCTTCGATGAGCATATTGTCCGGCGGTAGATATTCAAGAGCCGCATTTATAAAGGAAACTGATTCCTCATTCATGACGTTCTTCAATATGTCGGGGACTTGCAGATTATCGTCGATGTCCAATAGGCTGTTTGGTAATGGCCTTTTCATGAAAAGGTGATCCAACAGATTTCCCTCTTTTGATTTCGCATCCAAGGAAGTCGATACGCTTTGCCCCCAATTAGCACTTTCCAATTGCGCGGTTTGGCATTTTGCAGGCTGCTGGTTGGCGCCGGATTCGACACTCTGAGAGAGCACTGGTTTACGACATTCAACTGAACGCTCGTCGGAAGCGGCACAAGAAGCGTCTGCGTTAGTTGAATCAACTTTGTTCAAACTTTCTGCCGACTCTTTGCCAAGCAAGGATAACGCTTTGGTCAACACGTCTGGAGCATGTAGATCCAACTTACTCTGCAAAGCCATGTTTACAAGAGTGCTTGCCAAATTCTCACGCTCCGCCAAGGCATCAGGCTTGGATAAAACTTGAGAACTCTTTTCCTTTTCTGGTACAGTCGTTGCTTCTTGAGGATGGCTTGAAGCAACTGTCACATCTGCTGAACTTTCCTGTTCAACGAAACTTTGTTCTTTTTTAATTTTATCCTGTTTCCTCGGAGTGGGTCCCAACTCTGCCGGCTTCTTCCACTGTGATAGCCCGGTACTCTCATTGTAGTAGTATACCCTGCCTGAGCTGCTCACGCAAGTTCGCCATACCATAGAGGAGGAAGTTGATTCGCCTAAGAGCAACTTTGGATGGAAAACTTTTAAATCGAACAGCATTTACCGGTCAGCTTCGTCGCAACGCCAATATCCGCTTGCTTGATAATACTTGGACTCGACGACATCTCTCAAAGTTCGTACCAACGGGTTATTTGACGCTCCGCTTAGCTACACCTAAGGCCAAAAGTGATAAATCAATGCTCAACAATAAGAATAGTTCAATTCAAAATTTCCATGTGTTTTACGCGTAAGCAATTGTTCAAGAATAGGAATGGTTATTCCATATCAGGAAAAAAACTTTACGAAACTAAAAGGCGACAGTTAAGTTTCAGCACGTCTGTTTGGGCGAAAAGTCCACCAAAGCTGGTATATAAAAGAAAAGGAGCAACAGAGGTTTACAATTTCCCACCAGTTGCACCCTAATAGCGACAAGGCTCTACCACCGTTAAAAAATTACAAATGTACTTCTATGAGTTAAAGTGTCAAGTTCGTCAGGCGACAACGATATTGCAAACCACTACAGCAACGTAAGCAAAAGGAATTGTCAAAGATGCTTCCATTGGAGGGCACAATGAGGGAAACCGCGAAAACTAAGTTTTGAAGCAACGAACAAAACCAATTTAATCGGTAGTAAAGCTAATATGAATAATACGCGGATCGTCAACACTGGACAAACTCCTAGTGATATTTAAGTAAAAACTCTATCATACGGCTTACGTTTGAACGTCGCTTAAAGCTTTCTTCGGTAATGAGCGGGCAGTGGAAAGCCAAGTGACACGACGCTTGCTACAAGCTCTAAAGGCAAAACACAACCATAACCGGTGATTTAAAGTTCGCGAACGATCGCTCTTGTAAAGCTTAAAGCCGCTTAACCAAAGGGTGAAGATATTTAATGCTTCTCAAGTTAATGGTGTACTGTAGTTGAAATACATTATTGCAGGCGTTGAAGCTTTATTAGGGCAGCGTAATTGCTGAAATGAGCAGCTCGCTAAAGCCAACAGAGTTTTAGAAAGTAAACTTTTGCAATTTTAATGGTACAGGAGCTCTACACTTCTTGCCTTGTCTTACTGTAGAGTTCATTGAGTGAGCAGTAGGTACAATGGTTATACCATTTCTGTGAATTCTTTCCTTCATAGTGCGTTTATTGCTGTATTTGTTCCATGGCTAATTGGAACTAGTTTTAAATGACGAATACAACCTCCCAAAAGCCCGTTAATTCTGTCTCTAAAACGTGGCTACGCGGACTTAATAAACGCTATAGGTTCTTACTGTAGGCAAAGCAAAGGGCATTTTCCTTAAATGCAACTATGAACTTACGCTGACAAAGACTGTAGCACTAAAAGTTCGCTTGGAAAATAATGCACCAATCATTATCTCCAAAAGCCATTTTGCTCGTTTGCTTTCTCATATCCGATGTTGACAAACCAAATTCCACTGCTTACATTGAACTACAAGCGCACCGCCCACGTTTATCTTGACGCCTTAGCTACTGTCGTAAAATTTCAGTGTAATTTATTTGCTCATGGTGTATGAAACCACTTTTACCGTTTGATTAGGTGTTCGCGTTTTGCCTGCCTTCTATTTGCATTTGCATGCATAAATACTACCCCCTTCTGATTTTTGGTTATCACTGAATCTGACGGAGGCGATGACGTTAGCAGCAGTTGTCTGCAGTTTTGTTATTCTCGTTGGAAAGTTTTCCTATGGCGTAAGTTTCCCACGCATTCGTCAATTCAACCAAAGGTTAAGAAAACATAAGTTGCCATTATGCGTTGAATTCGGTGGCGATCTGAAGAATTGAAACTCATCATTGCGTGGGTTCTTTTGAAAAGCCTAATGTGAGATCTTATTCAATCGTTCTCCGTATTTACGCACTTCCAGATGAAATGCCGTTAAGGTCCCATTTATACAAGCGCACTTATAAAAGACTGAAGACCCATAGGGCAATAGGTTCTTGCTTGCATCCAGTCAGCGAAAATTGTACAGTTCTGTATTAAAATGCCTCTCTGGATAAGATGAATAAAATATTGCTAACTTCCTATTCAGCTTTTTCGTTTCGCCACCGCGTGATAAGCTGTTCGGTTTAATCCTACTGTAATAAATGGAATGTAAGAAGACAATGAAATGCCATTATACGCCAAACCGTTTTGCCGCTCCGTATGAATTTGTTCGCCTAACCCTTCAATCCTGTTTAGCAAGTGCCCTGTGGGAATTTTACAATTCCAGAGGTAACCGAAGCGTTGAGAATCCAAGTTTCCCACTGTTTTGCTTATAGGCAGTGAATTTAGCCGGAAGAGGTCCTAAAACGTGGGACGATACCTACCCGCCGTACGTTGGGACTCAGTGGAATGTTGATTGCTGCTGGAAGGAATGCGACCCACCTTTCACGTAACCATAAGGGCGCAGACTGACTTTTTTGTATATTTGAGCTTCCAGGGATCCTTTTTTCTCACCAAAGTTCAATGAGAAAGACGGAAAGATTGATAGAAGAAGACTGAAAACCCGCTGCAAATTTCCTAAGTATTTAGTTCGTGGAGAGAAGCCGTGGAATCCTGCTGGTCCAACAGGATATGCTGGACGTGGTCTCTTTCCACGCTGGGGGCCAAACTTCTTTGTGAGGGCGTTGTTAATTCGGTAAGTACGATTGGGGGATGCCCATTTCGTACTTTGCTACTATCCATTTTTGGGTTAAGGATTCATTTGACCATTAACTAAGCAATATACATAGCTGGATTAACTGAAGTTTTGCGCAAGGGTGTTGCTTACAGAACCATCCCTTTTTTTCAGGATTTTCAAGTTTCTTATTGTTCTAACGAAGCTGATCAAATGACCTGCGTAAGCATGAGCGTTCTGTTCTGAAAACATGTAAAAAATTTATTAAAGAATAAGAAAAGGAGGTGCTTTTGTTTTCGTAACTTTCGGGACTAACTTTGTCCCGTTGTCGGCGAAATAAACGACTTAGATGTAAATAAGTTTCACACGAAGGCTTTCCCGCCCATGACGAAATGCAATACGCTTAAGATGATCAGTATTAATAGAAGTAAGCTTTAATACTGTTTTATTTTTCAGGAAACAAAAACGCACCACGGAAATCCTTTTGCAGGAGAGTGGCTACGCTTACTTTGAGGTAACCGGCAACGACTAGCAGAAGCAATCCCCCCTCTGCCTTCTCTAGATTCTGATTTAGGGTTTCGTGGATGACGTCACTAATGATCCGTTGCCCGAAATTCTGAGACTGTTTGCTGACGAGGGTCTAACTCGTTCTGGTTACGGCGCAGAGCAGAAGTCTATGCTTTTCAACCATGTGTTAGCTACTTTCAGAGTGGTAAGAATTATCTGTTCTTCTGGCCAACTTGACTTTCATTCCTGAAGCAGCAGCACGCTGCTTGATAGTGACGTTTAGCGCAAGTTAATTTTTCGTAATTTTGCTAGTCACAGCTTTGTCACTTTTCAAACTGCCCATACTTTGGAGTCATCTTATGCCTTCGCAATCACGGGCATGTACAATATTTGTTCGCTAGCTGATATAGGTCAAATTGTCGGTCAATTGTTAATTAATTGATACTTAAGCGCCTGCAGGTGATGGCTGCCAGCCTATGGTCATGTTCCTGTGATTAACGATATGACATTTCAGTTTTCTTCGGGAAGCATTCCACATCCGTGGAATACAGACAACGCTTGGATAGAAATCTTTTTCTTCATTATTCCTTGCCACAAAAATATGAACTTTTGTAACGCCCTCATGAAGCAATCGCACCACCGATTTCAATGGAAGCCCTTATCGCACAGGATAACCACATCAGTCATGGTTCAAATGCTGGCCTTACAGTTCAAGAGTGCAATACCGTTTCAAGCCAATTACACGGCGCTTTGCAATTAATATAGTTATCAGTTGCCCTTGTGACGTTCAATAAATTAATCATAGGTTTCTTGAATGTTTCCAGCGGGTGCGTATTTGCTAATAAGCTAATAAGACGCACTTTTAAGCATGCTCAGATTAATGATTGCGCATAGTTAGTCTAGCAGGTTCTACTGATGAATGATTAAGAAGAATTAAGCAGATCAGCGGAACGTATAGGACATTTGATGCAGATTAGTTTTATATTTTCAATAACAGGATGCTATGCTGCAAGTTATGATTTCTTAACGCCCATGACGTTCTCTAATGACTCACCTTAGTTGGCGTCTAACAAGTAACGTCCAGTCTTAGATTTCACTTTCTTTGATCAGCGACGCAGCTCAACAACATGAGTTGTGCTCTACGCTATCAACTGCCAATATGGCCAAGTGGTAACGAGCACGTGACGATGAGGCGAGTCTTAATTTAGCGGAATAGGACGTGCCTGTTGGAAAAGAACAGTATGGAAGTAAGTGACGTATGGAAAATAGAAGGACGCGTGCAACTTACTTGTGTTCCCCATGCTGGCATTGTGATCAACTGCTGATATTCATGAATCCTTCAGTCAAGCGAAAAAAGTCAGATTTTTAAAGACTGGCTGCTTTGTGAGGGGGTAGTTGGTCTTCATTATTGACAGGTTCGGCAGCCACATGAAAGTGCTCAACCGGTATAGGCACGCGGTGGGTAGGCTCAAGGGGGCCGGGACAGTATATCCAGGACGACCGCAAAAGCTGCCCGCCTGAGGAGATCGTGGAAATCACAAAGAAAGCCTCCGCGGTCGTTGGGCACGCGACCTCGTGCTGATGATCGTCACCCGGGAGAGCTAATTCCCCCTGCGAAGGATCAAAGAGGCCTTCTTCATTCGCAATAATGATAATATCAGCCTCGCGACAGAGGTACAGAAGTTAGTGAGGCGTGGAGCGCACTCGTACCGAGCTAATCTCCTTCCCATTGTCCCCTAAAGAGGCCTATTGTACGCTTAACGGAGTAAACGCCTTCTCCCTTTCTTACGCTGACGACGGGACTAGAGCGCTGCGAAAGCTACGTACGTTGTTCTCTGTGAATTTCCCTAACAACTTGCTCATCTATTCGTTGGTAGGGCGTCTGTTCTGGTTTTTGCAGACACACTAAGAACTGGAAGAAGCTGTGGAAAGAACAAAAATGAACAAGGCAGATTTCATAATGGTTCACTATCTTGCAAAAGCAATTTGTTATTGATCGCAGACGTGGGAAAATGTTATCAAATAATTTCAGCTTCTTCAATGGACGGAAATTGAATTTTAGACTTAGGTGAGTAAAACTAAAATTCTGCACTTAGAAGCAGCAACGTCGAGATCATTTGCTACGATGAAATCGCCTCGTTCGATTACTAACAGAAGAAGTCTCTTCAGTCTGTTTGCTGATACAGTGAACATGAAGCGTCCATTCAGAATACCACTCAAACATTGATATGCGAGTGTAGTCGACTAAGACTGCGCAATATTTTTTTAGGTTTGCCCTAAGATTGTCTGAGGATGCTGTAAGACGAGTGCGCCAGAACAGCTGGAGCGTTTATTAGAAATAAGCGACCAACAGGTCATTATGAAACATGGTAAAATACAAAGCCGTGAAACCAGCATGGATGAAACCTCATTCAGCATGACATAACACATACACATAATAATCGACGCTTAAAGACAGAACAGGCGCCAGTGGTGTAGCGGCATCATGCAAGGTTCCCACCCTTGCGACCCGGGTTCGATTCCCGGTTGGCGCAAGTCATAAATTTTTTTTTCTTACTTCTCTTCACGTTTCCAAGGAAAGGCGTTCAGTCTGTTTGCTGATACAGTGAACATGAAAGTTCCATTCAGAATACCACTGAAACATTGATATGCGAGTATAGCCGATTAAGACTGCGCAATATTTTTTTAGATTTGCCCTAAGATTGTCTGAGGATGCTGTAAGACGAGTGCGTCAGAACAGCTGGAATGTTTATTAAAAATAAGCAACCAACAGGTCATTATGAAACATGGTAAAATACAAAGCCGTGAAACCAGTATGGATGAGACATGATTTAGGCCGGCATAACACATAATACGCTGACGTTCAAATATAGAAGAGGCGCCAGTGGTGTAGAGGTATCATGCAAGGCTCCCACCCTTGCGACCCGGGTTCGATTCCCGGTTGGCGCAAGTCATTAAGTTTTCTTTCTTACATATCTTCACGTTTCCAAGGAAAGGGGTTCAGTCTGCGCATACCTTTCACAATTAGGTATGAAAACCGGCAAAACGGAAGTACGCTTGTCCCTCTCAAATGGCAATTTACTTTTTGAGAAAAAGACAAAGCAGTTTTCACTGTGATATCGTCAAGACGAAAGCAAAATTATTCGTAATTCGCAATGCACAGTCAAACCTCCATTATCCGAACATCAACGGGCCGGGGGTGGTTCGGATAATAGAGGAAATCGGATAATGGAGAGAGCTTACAGTACTGCATGAGAATGCAGGTCACATCATGTTAAATGTAACCGCTTTAGCTTATGCGGGTGACTATTTGACCAACGAAAGCGTCTGGCTAGCAGAAAACAGTTTTCTATGTCGCGCAGAGGCTGTAAGACGAAGCGG
>KN538381.1:1099156-1118629 GCA_000797535.1 Trichuris suis
AACACCGTACTATACGCTCACCTCAAATTAAGAATGGTCAAGTGCTAACCCGCTACGGTGAACGTTCCAAACCAGGACTCCATCGGTCTGCAGACTTCGGTCTCAGAACGAGAATAGCATTTCAAATTCAGTAGAGCGGGCATCACATCCAAACAAAAACGACAGGAAGAAACGATGACAAGTTATAACAGCGGGCGGCGATGAGGTAGCCTAAGCATACTTAGGGCGTACGGTCAGTCTATTGTTCTCCGCGGCGGTTCGGATAATAGAGGGTTCTGATAACGGAGGTTTGACTGTACGTGGTTTCGTGACTAAATCAATTACTTCGCTAATTCGAACAGATCTTCCGCGAGGAACTAATTTGTTGAGGTGAACGAGGTGTGCGCCACTTTCGTTTGTCCAACTGTTTTATGTTTAACTTTTACGTCCACAACTTAAGGCCGATGACTTCAGGATGTGCGCCTGCTCATATATTAGTAATATTCAGCGGCAGCAGCCGTTTCTGGTATAGTTCAGGCTCATGTCCACTCTGACTCCAGAAGTAGTCAGTTCTGAAAGCTTCTTACTTTTCGTTGCGGACAGTTCGTTTTGGTTGCTCTTCTTCCAAGTCTTGCGATTGCGAAGGTATGCTTACGGTGGGTCTTGATGATGAGGATCAGGGTTTAATTGCTCGAAGCTCTTCCTACTTCTAATAAATTACAGAGATAACAGTAGGGCCACTAGCTCAAATGGTAGAGCGCTCGCTTAGCATGCGAGAGGTACTGGGATCGATACCCAGGCGGTCCACTCTTTTGCATTCGTTCAGTATGCATATTCAAATAGCCTTGGGCTTCCCAAAAGTTCAACAGCTGTACGTTCGAGGGAAGTTTGTGTGACAAGCTTCGTCAGGCTCTTCAACTAGGTATAATGTAAAACGCTAAAAATAAAAATTGTTCCACTTGCCTGCTGACAGCGGTTTAAAGATCTGCTTCTTTATCTCACTCTCATCTTTATTTTTTTAATTTTACTTTCATGTACTTTATTCCATTCCATTTTCATTTTATTTTATTTATTTTTACCTTTCGTTTTTATAATTTCTCTTATTTCAGTTCACGTGATATCATTTATTTGTTTTGCTTCTCTGTATATTCGTTCGCACGCCGAACGGTGCCGCATTTGTGGTTATTATAAAAACGCTGAAGGATGGATCAGTGGTATCCCGAAAGCTCGGAAACATTTTTGCAAATAAACGGGTGCAACGCGACTAAAGCGCTTGAATATGAAAAGGTGTATAGCCCGTTAGAAAGCGTCATACATTTCATCAGTCCAGAATATATGGAAAAATGATAAATGAAGCATCAGCTCAACTTTCTGAGCGAATAGAACCATCTGGCGCCCGTTAGAAAATGACTACACGTTTCTGTAATAAGACTGAAGTCTAATATACTGCCATCTTTTCCGTTCCCTGCTTCTTCTAGAGCAGCTGTGAAATATCCGAATAAATTCGTCATTGCAAATATCCCCTCTGCGGATATTACAGTTCAAGCAGTCAGAGTTCTTATTTATAAAATAAAGTAACGAATATTATGTTGGCCATTAGTGGCACAAGTCAGCTGAACTTCTCTTCCTCATAGTGTTCTGTAGTTATCTGACTGGGTTGGGTTAAGGATATCGGTGACACCACTTAGGCAAATTAGTTTTATCAGCTGCTTACTGGCAACTTGGTTCAATATATTGTGGCACTCACTGTGAACGCAGGCAGGGCCGTAACCACTATTTTCGCAGTTTCATTTCAGTCTCATTTACATTATTCATCACGTTATATTACGTCAGATAAAAATTAATCAATTTGCTTGCTTTTAAGCTTAAGAACAGCGTTTATTTTTCTATCGGCTGTCAGCTCGCGCTTTACTCTTCTGTAATTCACTTGCAGAAAATGTGAGCTGGAAAAATAATAATTCTCACGACGAGGACACTTCCAACAGGTTTTGTACGCGCTCCACTCTGCTGCTACGACTTTTCATTTTTTATATAAAGACGCAAGCTGAGCAAGCCTTTTCACAAGCAATGGAAGCATTGTTAGCTTTCGTAAAGCTATTGTGGTGCACAGCCCTTTTTCATGCGACCGTCTCAAATGCCGTAAGTAATCCAACTGACTTCTCAGTCTACCAAAGCGCGGACCAAACTGTAACTTTTCCCATATTAGCCACTGAAGCTAACTGAATAATCAAAATGCTTAAAAGTAAAATCCACACAAATTATTTCGTCTGTAGTTTGTGCGCATTGCTCTTGCGTCGACAATCAAATCATTTTTCAGAGTTACATTGCCTTTTCATATGGCGCTTATCAGAGCATAGTGTTTATAGATATGCTGAGCAATTATTCCTACATCGATATACCCTCTGAAACACTTTAAACATGCGAACTGGTTACTAGCAGAAGTTTTGCTTTTCGTCGTGTCCTGAATAATTCCGCGCTTTATAGAATTAGAAAGCTCTCAGCGCCTCGGAAAGAAAAAATAAAACTTTTGGGACCCGTCGAAACGCGCTCTGGAATTCTGGTGAAACAACGAGAAAATATAACTTACTGTTGGTCACGACAGGTATGCGCCACCTAAGCTTAAGCCGGAATGAACTCCTGTTTGAGTGACTGGAGGCTGTGACCAACAGGATTCATCACAAGACTGTTTTCTCACCTACTTTTGTGTGCGGTAACTAGTTAATCAAAGTTAGCTTTTATTCGTAAAAAAGATGTTCAATTTTGGGCTCAAGCTTGGGTGGGGTACACTCGTCGTGACCAAGAGGAAATTAAATTTTCCCGTTGGCTCACCTGCATTCAGTTAACATACTGTACATCCCGGGCGCATTTTGATAAGACCCAAGCTTCTTGTCATCCTAAAACACAACGCGCAATCAGTTGTGTTTTCTTCAGCTTTTATGGAAAAACAAGTAGTGTACGAAGTAATCCACATTCGATAAGATAATCTTTCACAAGGCTTTCAGCGTCAAATGTATGCGGCGTCTCTCTCTCTCTCTAACAACGACGGCGTTATAGCCACTCTGAGAGCTTCGTAAAGTCTAATTTTTTTCAATGAAGGTTACTTTTTCTGACAACAGCGGACGACGGAGGTGCTTTCTTAAAGTTTCAGAAAGTTAGCGTCTTCTCGAAATCTGTCCCGTAAAGTACGGTATAGAATGCAGGTACAACAATGTGAAAATTTAAGTTCCCGTTGTTCACACTATCCTGTCGGCCACGATGAGTGTACGCCGATTAAGTTTACGCGGAGAGCAGATTCATTTTTGACCGGCAGGGAAGTACAGCCAAGAGTAGCCAATTCCTAAGGGGTTAGTTACCCTACCCGGAAGTGCAGAGAGAAAACACCACTATAGTAGCTTTTGTTGGTCAAACAGGAGTGCACTTTCGGCTTAAGCTTAGGTGGCGCACACTCATCATGTTCAACATCGCGTCATCTGCATTACTGCTACCATACTGTACATTCCAGGGCGCATTTAGACAGCACCTGACTCTCTTTGTGCTAAAATATCGCGGTTTCTAAGTCCCTACCAAATTTTTTCCATTTTCTTACTTTCCTGCGCGTTATGTCTCCATTTATAAAATTCTATCTGGGCTATAGTTACTCTACCTCGTAGCGAATGCATGCCGAAACCGACAGTTATCATTCCGTTTCGCAATTGCGCTGTAAAGGCACTTGAAAAGCACAAAAGTCGCATCACATAAACCTCTGTAAGATAATTAGACAGAACAGCGTCGCTCCTGGAGTTTCGCGCATGGCATCCTAATGTTCGCCTTTCGTTTGGATGAGTTGGACGCATTTGGGTATTGTTAGTGCGCTGTTTCGGGCCTTTAGCAAAGGCATTTATAATAAATAGTCATAAACGAATTTTATCGAAAATATGGATCAATTTGCCATTGCTGTATTCCGTTTATTCCAGCAAAAGCCATGCACACAGGAAGAACCACCGGAGGTAACAAGGAAGATTTATGATTCTTGAATATCATGGTCAGCTGGATTTAAGCCTGTCAACATAACACGTTTCCGGAAGCCCGGAAGACCGTACGTTGGAACTAGGTGGAATGTAGCTTGCTGCTGGGACAAATGCGATCCATTTTTCACGTAATTCCTACAGCGACGAATGTGCTTGGCTCACATCTGAAGCATTTTAGGGATCCATTATTCAAGCCGCAATTTAACGCAAGGGACGGAAACATAGACAGAAGAAGAGTGTGGACGCAATGCGGCAGATTAACGTATACCGTTCAAAACGGCGTTCCTTCAAATCCTGCTGGGATAACAGGTTATTCTGGTCGCGGCCTTTTTCGACGATGGGGACCGAACTTCTATACCAAAGTTTTAATAGCCATGTGAGCATACTCTGCATATCGTTTGCCCTGTGTTGCTCCAAGTAGAAGTTAAGATATCTGTTATGCAACAGAAGTTGCTTCTTTTAAAAGACAGCGGATACAAGATGAAGCTTAGCCATTCTAGGCGGGAAAAGAATCAAGTATACGTACTATGGAAGAAGAATGGCACTAGCTTTTACGAGGTAAACTACCCGTTGAAAAATGCCAGAAATACACGGAATAATGTAAGGGTTTCGTGGACAACTTTGACGAAGGATTTCCAAAATTCCTAGTTGATTTGTTCAACAAAGCCTTGTATATAGGCAAAGTGGAAGGTACGGAACATACGGAGCTTATACAAGAGGCAAGAAAAAATTTAAAGCTGGTAAGTTCTTGCAGTGAATAAAGTTCACTGAACAATATAGGGAGCCCATTCGTTAAAACTCATACGACCTGTTATGGCGCTTCTATAATTCTTTTGGCTATTCGTATGAAGCAGCTTCATTTCCTAAAAGGTCTCACATAAGCCGTTGATGATGACTACGCAATGTGGCAAAGCAAAACTGCCGTGCTAAGTGCCGGATGGAAAAGCTAATAGGCCTTAATGCTTTGTTACATTATGGAGATATGCAAAGATATATTTAGCTGTAGCAGGTCCTGTTCCATCGTAAAAAAGTATACTTCACTTTGACATACTTATAAACAGACTGCGAAATCGATAATGCAAATGTACCTACTGGCATTTTGTGAATTCTGCAGAACTATCTTTACTATCAATAAACGGTTTTTCCCTATCTCCTTTCTACATTACATGAGCTAATACGTTTTACAGCTATTTGTTAACCTGTAGAACTCGTAAGACGTGAGCTCCCAGTGTGTTTACTATGCAGTTTCACATGCGCGTACTTATATAATCAATATTAATATCTTAGTCTTGCAAAGATAAGTCAACAGCATTTTTTGTAGTTTTCACAAGCATTTTAAGTAGAGCCAATATTTTTTTACAGCTACCTTATCTTGTTTCCTAGAGCCCCGCAATCATTCTACCGTAGCCCATGAAATGCAGGTTTCTTTCCAGACAAAATGCCGTCCACCCTGTTCTGGCTTACCTGCAAACATATGGGTCATTCCCTTATGTTCTCGCCTAGGTCTATGTTTAAACATAAGGCTTATATTTCGCCTTAGGCTTAGGTGAGAGCAGAACAGAATGACCCGCGTTTTCCTGAAAGGGAACCTGCATTTTACTGGTTACTGTATGACGCCTGTTTCAAATTTTTGCGTCGTTTAACAAAATTTAAGCAGGTTATTTCCGCTCTTTAGAGTGCGTAAAACATTATGTATATTTAAATAAATCTAACAGTCAAAATATATTGCTTTAGTTCACAAATTCTAAGATCAGCATGGGCTAGTTTGCTGGCTTCCAATGGCCCAGTCAAAATACGTCTACGTAGGTTGTTTTGTTTTCTATCCCACGGAACTTGCGTATCATAGTGCGTGCTTTGCATAGGGTCGCCTCCACTTATTAAGACAACTAAAGCAAGAGGTAGCTACGAAGTCACTTGAGCTTATGCGTTAATTTTACGTATTCTCATTATTTATATTCAGCGGTATATGCTTTCTGCTCCTTACGAAAACCCGAGCTATCTATTAGTGGTTTTGAGAGTTATTTAACTCCTAACATAGCCATTGGCAGCATCACGTTTTGCTTTGCCTAGCCTGCTTTTTAAAATTCAAAAATGGCTTACTGAGTCAACTTGAAAGAGTTTTGAAGTGCAGCTGCGCTGTCATAGTTCCCTGCTAATTGCGTTGAGATATTGAGTACTTATTTGGCATATTTCCTTTAGCGCGGAATTTTTATTCACGAGCTGCTCTTCACCATATTAATTCAACTTTATCTTACAGTACATTTCTGGCAGCGTACCTCATCCCTGGAATACGGATAACGCTTGGATAGAAATAAGCAACTACGTGTTTCGATGCGATAAAAGCCCAGTACTTTGCAAAGCATTTCTGAAATACGTTGGAAAAGACTACCAATGGAGACCCTGGGCAAATATGCATACTACGAAAGAGTTGTTGGCCGAGTTGAAACGCAGCGATACGCAACGCTATCGCATTAATGCTAACTATTCAGCTTTTTGTGCATTACATTAAAAGGCAGAAGTATTGACAAGTTTCATGATCATTTCAGCCCGTGATCGCATCTGTTGGCCGTCTTGCTTTAATACACATATTTTGGGTTACTTCATTAATGCGTGAAAGATTGTACTTTGTATCTTATCTTCGCATCTAAGCTTCAAAACTTTGCTTGCCTTTCCGTGCGTTCTGTTTTACAACTTCTGAAGAAGCCTTTAACAAGCCAGAGAGCGATAAAGTTCTTAATCAATGGCAGCTAATCTACAGCTCAAATATAGGAACTACACTTCGCTGGGAATGTTTGCTAAGTGGGTTTGCTTCCATCATTTGGAAACAGAACTGTCATCTGCTTCCATCTTAACCTGCTGGACGGGTACTGTACTGCAGCGTCCATTAAAAACTCGACTTGTAGAACCGCTTGCTTTCATATGTCAAACGAGGACAATTGCAGCTGTTACGAGACGTGGTATCGTTAAGGAAAACATTAAAAGAAAGTTTACGCTAACAAGAAGTCACGTGCACCAAAGGCAAACTCCGTAACCAATTGTGAAAATTATGAGAGTTCCATACTGTACGTACGACAAACAGTGCGCAGGTTCTATTAGCTTCTTGGATGGTCAGCAACGCTTCTTAGCTTTTACTTTCACGTTAAGAACAAACTGCAGCTTTTAATATTCGTTGCAGAATGAGATTTAGAGCAAGGGTGAACTTTTAAATTTTGCTTCTGGCGAACCATCTTAGGAACAGGGGTTTTCGCTTGCAGAAAGCGGAATACTGCTCTGGATAAAGCTTGGGTTTCATAGCTTCTTTCATTTGGGCCTTCATCTGCTTGAAGGTATGCAGGGACAATTCATGAATCCATTTGTACTTCTTGTTCGTGGGAGCCAACAGCAAATTGCACAATTTCTCGTTCTTTTGGCACGGAAGGAAGTAATAATGATATTCCACCCACGCATTGTCGGTATTCCAACTGTGCGGCATACTTCCAGAGATCACCTGGAGTGCAATAGCAGGCTTGGAATATTATTCAATTCAGAAACTCCATCGCCTAAGTAGTCACCAAAATCGATTGTTCATTTAACAATGCGCTCAAGGTTATCTGTCAGCAAAGAAAGTGACTTGAGCTTCTATGTCTAATGTGGAATCGCAAATTTGAATTTATGACAGCAATAGGCTCTTCATAATCGGTCTTGGAGTCCTACTGACGGACAAGTGATACATTCCAAAAGAATATCTGTATTTAGTGAAGAGACAAGCATGAATATTCAGAACAGGAACGGCACGCATGTCTATTCTATGTTGCCTACGAGAAAGCAAAAAATTTCGAAGGCTAAGCGTTTCCCTTTGCGCTAGCATTTCCTGAGTACAGACGACTTGTTGCAGCTATCATACTAGCACAAGTTAATTAAACCTGCCCTACCAAAACAACGGTTTTGTTGGAGCTCTATTGATAAGAGTAAAACAACATAATGGCAGTACCGTAATGAATGAGTAACTTTTCAAAAATACTTAACCTGCACAGATGTACTAATACTACAGTTTCGTGTAGATATATTCTGCAATTAGGTTTTAGGCAATTCTTCTTACCTTTTTCAAAGTTTTCTCCGACTTGTGCAGCAGTTTTTTCCTTTCCGGCTCGCTGATGTTGGCACGACGTAGAATTTCGTCGAAATCATCTCTGATCGATTTGGGGTAGCCACTGCTAAGGTCGTCCACAAAGCCCTAAGCGAAAAGACCGAGTTTAAAAACTTCTTTTCCAGGCCGCGCTAATAATTACGCTTAAAAAGTTATCCGGTCCATTCCTCCATATGGTAAACCTTGCCCCGCGTTGCTTCCTTAAACCGACATGGCCATAATGCTTAAGAGGTAGAACGTCGTCGCTTGTGAATAAACAGTAAAATTCTTTGCCTGCGGAGTTTTACTCAGCGATTAACTCGTCGTCTGGGCGTTATTCGTTATGCGCCCGCCAGTCATACTGTAGATCTTAAAAATGCAGGTTCCACTGTGGAAAACACGCCCAGTATCCTGTTATGCCCTTATTTACGCCTAAGCCTGAACATAAGGCTTATATTTTGACTTAGGCCTACGTAACAGCAGAACAAGATGACCGAAAAGGTTGCAGTATGACTGGTGGGAACATGAGGAACAAGCTCCTATGATCTCCTGCAAATATTAATGCTAATGAACTTTTCGTCCAATCGCTCTGCGTTTTCGGAAGAGAGTTCAAAAGTTCATCGTAAATTCTGGAGCAGATGAAGCGATAAGACCTGGCGAAGTTTAAGAACGCTAAGATGCATCTAAATGTTGCGGCTGTACTATAGCGCAGACTTCATTAATCTTGCCGGCGACGGGAATGTTCTGCGCAGCATTTTTAAGAGCTTATTCAACGGCTAAATGTTGACTACAAGAAAAGCAGTTATACGCTGCTCTTCAGCGTTACGTAAATGTTAGCATGCGTTCATATTTAGAAACTGAAAGGCTATATCAAAGCAAAACAGTTCAGAAGAAGTGAAGAACTAACTTTTGCGAAGAATTTTACGCTGGCTGACGGAATTTTAGGAAGGCAGTTTTTTTCATAATATTCTACGGGCAATACATTTTCAGGTTAACAATGTACTTACCATATGAGCAAAATTTTCACAAGATGGTTTGGTCCCCAACGAGGCAGAACACCTCGGCCACTGTATCCTGTTCTCCCTTCGGGATTCAAAGGGAGGCCACTCCTGACAAGGTACGTAGGTATTCCACACTTCGTCTTCGCTCTTCGTCGGTCAACTTTTCCGTCAACTTTGTTGAAAGCGGGATTGAAATTGTGATCGCTACGTTTATAAGCTTAAACTTTGTATGTCCCTTATATTTATGCTATTCGTTACCTGAACGCTCCGTCACATTCATCCCAGTAGCATGGACTCTTCCATAACGTACCAACATAATTGAAATAGTCCAAATTCCAAGCTCTCATTCTTACAGAGGGAATTTGAACTTGCTAAAACGCGGCAGCGTTACAATAAGACCAAATGTTATTCTCATTACCGCAGGAGGCGTCACATTGAACATGGGGAACTCCTGTAAACATTCAGAATATATAATTCAATGCCGAATTGTTCATTTTTTTGTAAGACGTACAGCTTCACGCCAAATTTTAATTGCTTTTATAATTTCTGCAATCTATATGTATTCAAAACGACAATTGGGTCTTTCCTGTTTGCTGCCCACCGGGCATACTGTAACTTTTCCTAAGCCTTCGCCTAAGCCTAAGCCTAAGTCTAAGCCAAGCTACTGTGACGACAGCTCCTGAGGCTTAGGCTTAGGCGAAGGCTTCGGAAAAGTTACAGTATGACTCGTGGGCAACAAACAGGAAAGATCCCGACAATTAGTAATTACTAACATTTTTGATAGTATTTCAGGCGATATTATTTAATTCTTGTGCAACATAAAATAAATTTGGTTTGTCCAACAAAGCGTACGGATATCATCGTTCGTACTTCTTATTACAAGCTCACTCACGCACCTACCGACTGCTACTAAGCTGCTGCGCGTATGAACGAACAAAGAATACTTATTTCTAACCTTTTGCTTAAAGCAAAACTAGAGTTTAATGAAGAGGCTGTGGTGTGAATTTTTGAATAGTAAAATGTGGGTTCGGACAGAGTAAGAAGCTGGACAGTTATATTGGACAGCTAAAATTAAGAAAAGGATTTTAGCCAGCGAAGTCTGGTGTGAGGATTTAGCAATAGCGCTTTAGGTGCGGAAATGACGCGTAACTTCCCCAAACCGATTAAAAACTAGAGCAGGAATGGAAGGATGCAATCCTCGCTTTGCAAAAGTTCACATTCGCGCGTTAGTGTATAATATCGAAATTAAGCGGTTTAAAAATTTGAATAGCAATTGATAAGCCGTTAAATATGAACTTCGCGCGGATGTGAACCTGCACACCATTTTTCACACCGGCACTTTCAGCAAATCATGAAATCAATCAGATCAGCTGCCCAGAGTGCTTTCGGCAGCTTAAAAGAAAGTTAATTTAAATAGGAGCTTTTAAACTTCTTGTCACATCTGTTAAGCATGAGTTTTGCTTTTCTCGTCTAATGAATATGTTGCTTTTGTAGATTGCATTGCTTATTTTTATGCCTACATTATGGGTGCCAATTTTTGCTTGACTTAAAATACAGCGGATGCGCTATTTCATTTCAATATCTTAATGCACGACTGGTTTCGTTCAATTTAAGGGCAGCACGCCATGAGCACATATTAATATAATTGAACTTCACACTGAAGCTGCTGCTCTGTTCATTTCAAAGGAAAGTGGCATTCTTTCTCATCTATAGTTCGCCGTCCATCATGCCGCAGTTAATTCAGTAGATAGTGCAAAGCATTTACGCAAAGCTTCACAGTCGTGAAAAGAGCTTAGAAACGCCCACTGCGAGAATACGTAAGCAAACGTTTCCATCATTATGAGGTATGCTACTTTCGTTAATAACAATGGGTATTGACAGCCACTTACGTCATCTGAAAACGACAGATCACAAAGGACGAAAAGCCATAGAAACTTTGAAAAACCGAGTAGAAACTTCATTGCAAAGTATGACGCATTATTATTCACCGTGATGTATTTATACTCAAAGCAACAGGCCCATTTTAAACAATAGGCGCTTCAACCACAAAAGATTGCATCTAGTTTACTCTGCAGTAATGGCTTAAAGGAAAACGTTATACGAACCATTCCCGCAGCAGGTAAAGGTCAAATATTGACATGAGTGAATTTGCTTGCTTTAACATACGTTATGTTTTAAATCCTTCATTTTACCTTAGCGCGTCACTGTCCATCAGCAAACTCAGTTTTTCTTTGGAAGAAATACTTCCTCGTTCTCGTTGACAACCGAGTGGCTGAGTAGGAAATAAATTAGACCGCCTGGCTAAACCGAAGCATTCTACAATCCGGAAAACGTGTGAACATTGTACAAGCTTGCCGCGCAACGGTTTTGTAAAAGTTTAAAGGTATTAATAACTTGCCAAGGACTGCCTGGGACAGGCGCCCTTTACGCAAACAATTTTGGAATTTATTCCAGATTGCAACACTCAGGGATACGCCGGTAGTCGATTAAATAAACATTTGCTAATTTTTTAAATTACAGCATAAAGGCCTGACAAACAGCTGTTTAATATGAAATACTTTTAGCGTGTGAATCGCAGCACCTTTCAAGTATACAATATTCTGTCAATAAGAATGTTGCATATGTTTGAGCTCATAATTGTACTTCCTTGTCATTTTACTGTAGCGGTACCTGCGAATCGCGCTGATTCGGTGTTGTGAAGCTGGCAGCCTCCGATGGCGTTGTCTAGCCTTCTCAGTCGCTTGCTTCAGCAAACGCTTTGCATTCGAGCGAGCACTTCACGCAAAAATCATAACAAACTGGACACGCGCTGATAGCACTCTTCTATGCAGAATTCGCTTTGCTCATTAGCTCAGTCAGAGGGCGTTGAGAGCATGCTGACTTTTGTGAAAGCAGTATTGCGAAGTTCCTTTCTGCTTCAACTTGAAGACCCTCTCTCGTCTCATGAAAATGCGCAACACGGGCGCGATGACCTGCGGCGCTGTTAACTCCTGTCTCGCTGTCAAGTTCAAAGAAGATGTGGCAGCTGGGCTTTCAATTTATCTTTGCCAATAAATTTGCTTTCTTTTAAAGCGCTACTGGCGTTGGAAAGTCTCTGACCAAGACTAACCCTGCTATCGTCGCCGAGCCCGTTTTTGGCGAAATAGGACGCTTGGCTTCAACGCTGCCCGCATGGCGGAGACGAGCAGCGTTTTATTTCAAACGGTCTAAAAGGTTTTCTACCAAATGATAAGCCGAAACTGTTATTTTCGCGCGCAAATGAACCTGCACATCATAGCTCCACTGGTACTGTAGACAAATGACCAAATTCTTGGTATCCATCTTCCTAATGTTGTTTCGTACCAGAGCTTGCGTAATTCCTTTATTCCCTTGCCGCGCAAGGTGAAGCTTTTGTTTGTTGTGTCCGCAGCGCTTTATTTGCTGGGATACTTGTGTTTCCCAAATGGCATTCGTTTGCGCAACTCTTAACTTTCCGAGCCGCGTAAATTGTAACAGTTTGTCGCAGTCTACTTCTTTTTGCTACAGCGTAAAAATTTACTTGATGTCTGTTCAGAATAAGCCGCAAGCAAGATGAGCGAGCGCGCAATAACCGACGAGATCTGGAAATTGGTGCGTTTGTTGGGCAGTGCTCATTCATGTAAACTTTGCATTTTCTGAATAAAACGACCTATTAATTTTCTATTGCAGCCATTGAACAAAAGACTGACGCTCTGCAGCGCTTTAGCGAACCTTACGAGGTTACCCGTTTGGGATTAACCTTACGATTGTATAGCTGCTGCGGTTTGTCCAATTTTAGAGTTTGTTGACAAAGTCTTGGGCCCAACCGCCTTTGAGAGAGTTGCACAAGAAGTTCGAATCCCTGTTGGACACGGTTCCGCCTGGTTTTGTTGCCAGCTATGCTCGCCAAGTGCAACTATTTTATTTTCGCTGCTATTAGTTACTGGTGTGTGGGTTGTAGACTTTACGTTACAAAGTTTTATCGTTGATCGCAAAATGGCCTTTATCGGATAGCTTTGCTCATGATTGGGCCTCTGTGGCCAAAGTGTTGGTCAAAGTTTACAAGGTATCATCCCCGATTCCTGTATAGCACTTATTATGCAAAAATTGTATTCCTTAGACGGATAACGTTGAAAATGGTCTAATAGCTTTGAAACTGTTTCGCAACTGCGTTGCCAAGGCGCAAGCAAGCATTTCCCAGCAGGTGAGCTCTCATTAACGTCTACCCTTTGCGCATGGCCGATTGTTTACAGATTCGTGAGCTGCTCACTGCATTCAAAGACATTTATCAGCAACTTCCCACGCAATTCCCACAATTTATGAAAGCAGCCGGAAGCGTTTGCGAAGCTGAAGGCGACATCGACGAAGAAGACTTTATTAATCTTACCGTACTCCCTGGACTTGCATCCGACATCCGAGTGCACAAAAAGAACAAAAAAGACGTATGTTTCGCTTGATTTTCAAATTTTACTTTAGCTTTGATGGCATGTTGGCCTTTGGCGCCGTAATGTCGCTTTTATTTAAAATTTTAATCGTTCCCTCCTTCCGCTTTGGTTACTTGCGGTTAGCATAAAGCGGTTATCCTTAAATGGTCAAAACTGAGGAGTAAGAAGCAATTAGCGTGTCCGAAGGTGCGGGTGGCTTTGTAGGATGAATAGAAGCGACGAGATGACCAAGGGAGCAAGATATCTTACGAATTAAAATCCAAGCTGGTGGCCAAGTTGTTTATTCCTTCTTCTCCCTATAAGCTACGGGGCTTCAACCATGATGCGCGAATTTTCATTTTTTAATTTGTAGTAAGTATTGTGATGATTATTTTTAGTATACTGTATGGCCGAAATGCCGGCTTGCTCTACGAGGAGCAACAGAGCTGACGTATACAATTATAACAGTATTCGAAATGGACCGAAAGTTGCTGCGCGCCGAAATGTCGTCAATGCTTTGCGGCATTTTGAAAGTATTGTCTGCAACGGTGGGTATGGATTCAGCTCAGTAAGTTCCATCTTGAATGCTTTAGTTTCAATTGTACAAATTGCCTTTTTAAGCGCCGAGCAAAACACTTTAGTGCTCACTCAAATAATCAAGTTGCAATATTCCGCTCTCCAATTCATTCTGACTTTCAACGAGGAAATTGTGGTAAGCTCGTCAAGCCTTGTTTGGAATTTTTATGCAAATTAAGTGTATTGTTCAGGACTTTAACAAGAAAGCGGCCGAGGGTTTGCCAAGATCGATATTCAACATAATTGCCAGCATTCCAAGCGAAGAAACGCAACTTCGAAAAGATATGATTTTGGTGTTGAGAAAGTTTTCCAAATCGTCCATGCGTTGCTGTAAGTATCCTTGGAAAGCGGCTTTGCTTGTCGACGAGATTTATCCCATCTTCCCGTAGACTTTGTGGGCGTAATGAATGACATGCTGGAAGAAGGGCTCCTTCTTGGACGTGGGTACACATCCAATTTGGAGAACAGGTTTTTAAACTTTGTTTTCTTTATTCCCTAAATGGTGATTCTGTTTCTCATTCTCAGGTCCTACTTTATGGCTACAATTGGCGATTTTCTTCACTACCTTCGCTTCAACTTGAAGCCCACCACCGCCAGTAAGGCTGTACAAATGTTCGCCCGCTATGTTCAAGATCCGAAGTGTTCACCCTATCTGCAAACGGCGGTCATTGGCGTAATTAACAGCGTTTTGGAAGGAATGGCTAAGAATGTTTCCGATCAGTCCGTAAGTAATGTTTGGCAACGCAAAAAGCAGAGCGACTTAACAGAAACTGCCTTTGTGAATCTGCTTCTGCCTTTAAAGCGCCGAGAGGTCATCAAACATGAGCATCACAAAAGGTAGACTGTAGAGGCGCGGGATAAATGACTGATGATCTCACTTTAGTTTATTTACGCCCATTTCTTTTTAGTTTAAGTATATAAATAATATAAATAATACACTGTATTCTTGTTGCAGCAATAGTCGGGTCTCTTCCTGTATTTACCCGCAAATAATACAGTAATCTGGCAATAATCAGGTTTTCTCTGCTCGTAAACATACAGTAGGATAAATAACACGATTTTGCGGTTATGCGTCCTCCCATTATGCCATGACTTCGCCAGCCATCCTGTCGTGCCCTTACCTAAGCCCAAACCTAAACATAAGGCTTATATTTTGGCTTAGGCTTAGGTAAGGGCAGAACAGGATGGCCGGTATGTTTGCCAGTAAAGGCAGAACAGGACGGCCACACGCTTAACAGAAAGGAACCGTGAATTTCTCAGACATTAAGCGCGAAAAACCCAAAATCGATGTCGTTTATCCTGCTATATGTTTACGAGTTGAGCAAACCTGATTATTGTCAGGTGTACTGTAATGTTTGCGGGCAGATAGAGGAAGAGACCCCAATAGTCCTTCCAAGAAGGGTCTTTAAAGCAAAATATGTATTTTGCTTTGGGGACCTTAGTCGCCCCGTCATCGGCATAGTGCAGCGGTGAACAAGATCCCGAAAGCTCTATGCATATATGGTTCTCCCTCTCACTATGCCGATGACGGGCGTGCAAGGACCTGAAAGCTAAGCGCATATTTTTCAATAGAGACCTTTCCTGGCGGGACTATTGCCCCAACAAGAACATACTAATAAATAATACATTGAAGCTAAACAGAAGTGGTAATTAATTAGGGTAAATGAAATAAAGTGGCATCTTCAGTCGTTTATCCCCTGACCCTACCGTCGACCTTTTGTGATGCTCATGTTCGATGACTTGTAAGCGCTACCCGGCGGGCGCTTCTCCCCCAATTATTGACCCGCTAGGACGCAGCAACACGTGACTACATGACTCATATATCTTGGCTTAAGCTTAGGTAAGGGCAAAACAGGATGGCCGAGAGAAAGGCATGCTGGCAATCATGTTCTGCGTTTATCTAAGCGTAGGCCTAAACATAAGGCTTTCGCGTAGTCTGCGTCATAACGGGCTGACGATAAGGGGTTGGGCACGGGCCAACAGGTCGAGCGTAAGCATAACGAAGGGTCAACGGTAGTGTGGGGGGACAAATGCCTGCATATCCATAAAATCTTGGGGCGAAATTAAAGCCGCCCCACCTACAGTATTCATTTTGGATTCTAGTGGGTTTGAAGTTGGTTTACTGAGTCGTTTCTGTTGTACGCCCGCTGAGTACGGTAGGCGGGACTGAAATCAAGTTCTGTTCGTCTACGTTGTTGCTGGCAGCCTAAACGTAAGCCAAAAAAGGGCAATTACTTTACTGTAGCCTGCCTGCGCTTACTATGACCAACGGACAATGATTTCAGCTCCACCTACAGTATTCAAAGGGCGTACAATACGAAAGATCCCTTTCCTCAATGAAAGAAAGTTTTTTCCATTTATGATCGTGTCTCCAATCTTCCAACTGTTGGTTTATCCTGCCTGTTACCAATTTTGACGTTTTCGTCATTGTCAATCTGGCTGTAACGACGGGGCACGAGTTGGCCCGAAGGCTCCGTCTGCTAAAAGGAATACAGAGCGGAACGGCTGTCATTCCCTATATTTAATGGAAAGAGGGCCGTCACATAAGATTAAGATTGCAAGTAGCACCTTATTTGGCGTTTTTGTCTTTACACCTGTTGAACATTCCATTCGCGTTTGTTGCAGCGCCCCGAAGCATCGTTGACGCAACCATTTTCTCTAAAGTGGCATCATCTTCTTCTGTTCGTTTTGGAAGTTGTTTTGGGCAGATTGAAAATGATCGTGAACGAACAATTGCCAAGGCTTCTTAAGTCATCCAACAAAAGGTATTAAGGTATTTCTTGTTGCGTCAAGTTGTACCCCTCCTTTTGGCGCTTAAGCTTCGAATCCAACGACGACGGGGCTATTGCCGCGGCCGCTTCCTTATTCGATAGCCCAAGAAAGCTAATTCAAAAGTTATTTTGTCCAGAGGCTTTATTGGGCGACCAGCCGTCATCGACAAGCTCTCTGCAGTCCATTTTGAAGGAAGATGTACGCTATGAGCTTTTGTCCAAAACACTTAAAGACGGTTAGATCGCTTTTTTGAAGGAGGACGAGGCGTTGTACTTTGACGCGAAGGTGAACTCGGTCACCTTTACCATAGTGGAATGTCAGCAGATGATTAATGCCATCCTTGGTTGTTGCCGAACCGTAATATGGATATTGCAAAAGCACCATACGGACTTTGGTAATGTCTTCTTTTTTCAACGATTCCATACTTTTAAAAAATTCTCTTTAGACAAGCAGGAAGTGAATTTAAAAGTTCTGAGGCAGAAAGAAGTCGAGTTGCTAATTCTTATATTCAAGAATGGGCTTGTCTGCTTGGACGCCTTCTCGTTTAAGACAATTTCATTTCCGGTGAAGCCCAACGCCATGTAAGCAGCAGCCTCTGTCCGTCCGAACAAGTTTTGTTGACGCTTTATTGTAGGCGTAATATGTCCTCCAAAGAGGAGAAGGACTTTGTTGAGCAGTTTTCCCTAATCGTAAGTGACCCCTTCGATTGGCCATTTGAAAAAGCAGTATCGTACGAGTTCTCTTCTTGCAGTTTTCGAACCTTCACGTCAGCCGGCTGTTCGACGTTTTGAACTCCAGTCTGGATGTCAGTTCATCAACTTAGACAAGTGTGTACGTATTTTGCTTTTATACTTTTCTTTCATTTCAGTTTGTCGTGCAACGCATCGTTGCCAACAAAGCAGCAATGGTAAGTTAAGTGCAAGCAACGATATATACGTGCTGGCAGCGATCCCTTTCAGTCGATACTGACTCTCCTATTTTCCAATCGTTCCATATCTTCGCTTATCATGTCGGTTGTGCTCAACTACTTGAGTGAAAACATTGAAGTGCTGGCCGGTAATGCGCGCAGTTTCAAAAATCCAATTTTCCTTAATTGCCAACTTCGTTCGCAGAGACTGATTCGAAAGCGAGCGTTCACGTCAAGCTGTTTCAGCTTTGCCTAAGCACTGTTGGAGGTTCAGGCTCGAACGATGGCGTTTTCAAAGTATGCAGACTATCTACTGCCATTGTATATGGATGTTGTCTCGTTAAGCTTCATTTGAAAAAGTTGGTGAACGCTACGGCATCGTTGGCTCGCCGGTCAGAGCATCCGGCGAATGCGTTAACCGTTTTGCGCCATCTACTACGCACAGTGTGTAACCATCAAGCGTTCGCCCAGGATATTGCTAGTCTCGTCTTTCCTTTGCTGAAGGGTACTCGCTGTCGACGTACATGCGGTTATGTTGTATTTACGGGATGAATAATATTTTAGTTTTGAATGAAATGCACCATTTCGCGGTTCGTCCCGATGTTAAAGATTCTCTACTCGAATTATGCCTGTCAATGCCGGCACGATTGTCTACAGTGAGACCCTATCTCAGTCTATTGATGGAGCCCATAGTGGTGGCGCTCGATCACAGTATGGCTTCACAAGCACAAGTAAGCGGCTTTGCGTAATTTCAAGTCCAACATGTTGCAGTCAGTGTGGGTCTCTTCCCCTATTTGCCCGCAAATAATACCGTACTGTGGTAATAATCAGGTTTGCTCTGCTCGTAAACATACAGTAGGATAAACAACAACGATTATGCGGTTATGCGTCCTCCCGTTACTGTGTGACTTCGCCGACCATCCTGTTCTGCCCTTACCTAAGCCTAAACGGAAACGTAAGGCTTATGTTTTGGCTTAGGCTTATGCCAGGGCAGAAGAGGATAGCCGGCACGCTCGCCAGTAAAGGCAGAACAGGACGACCACACGCTTAACAGAAAGGAAGCATGAATTTCTCAGACATTAGGCGCGAAAAATCGAAATTCGATGTTGTTTATCCTACTGTATGTTTACTAGTAGGGCAAACCTGATTATTTCCAGGATTACTGTATTGTTTGCGGGCAGATAGTGGAAGGGACCCTTTCATTACATTTCTTAGGCATTCTATACAATCCTTAGTGACAAATTGGCAAAGTATTAAGTCAAGTCATTTCGCCTGCGCCGCTGCGAGCCTATAGTGGCGACACCTATGGACAAAGTGGGTTGTTTTCGCTACTTTGCCGGCTATACTTACCTTATATCTTGACTTAGGCTTAAGCTAGGGCGGAACAGGATAGCCGACAAGGATGGGAGAAAAATTGGGTGCTTTGAACATAGAACTTTGCCGGCTGTCGTGTTCTGCCCTAGCCTGTGCCTAAGCCAAAATACAAGGACAGCACAGCCACAATGTAGCGAGGAAACAGCACACTTTTCCGCGCAGGTGTCGCTGCTGTAAGTTTGCGGGTGCGTGGGTGAGAAGAGCTTAAAAGTCTTCACAGCTAAGTTGCGATTCACGCTTCGCCTAAATGCCTACGTAAATTAACGGGTTAGGGTCAAAATCCGGAAAGTCGAAATCCCGATAGGTCAAAATCCCGACAGTCGAAATCCCG
>KN538381.1:1126907-1141421 GCA_000797535.1 Trichuris suis
CGCACAGCGTTGTAGCGGATTTGGAACGTCTCTCGATGCAATGCACGTCGGTGATAAAGCGCATGCTTAGCGAAGAGCTTTTCGGCAATACGGTCGATTTGAATTTGCACACTTGGTTACTGGACGTTTTGCTAAGCTCCAAGAATGCTAGCAATTCCGACGAAGATGCCATCAGTGCCCATCTCGAATTGTTGGCCATTGTTTTTGGTTTTCTTGTAAGCTCGCTCAACTCTCCGCCCTCTGCGTCGTATATTGGCTTGGTTTTTACCTTTTCAGCCTTTCGAGCGCGTTGTGCCGACTTTGCGCACCGTTGCTGATGGCATTGCTGCTTGCTTGCATTCAACTCGTCCAAAGGTAAGAATGAATAGGGTATCTTTTCCCCTGCTATCAATATTCTACATTGTTGCAGGCCGTATGCAGCACGGTGAAAGTGTTGACTAAATTGCACTGCGTATTTGCTCTAGCGGACCAAGACTTTAGTACGGTCCTTTCAGAGACCTTTTGTCCCTTAAAAACAGAGCTCGTATCCGTACTATCCCACGAAATAGCAACGTAAGATGATGGGCTGATGACGTGCAGCTGTCATTATGAATGTACCGCTTGCAGATTGTCTAATTCGCGTATAATTAATCGCTTCATATCACTTTTGAAAAATGTTAGCTCCACTGGCAGTTCGTTGACCATTACGTTTGCCGAACCGCTGGTCAACGCCATGGAACAGTTGGCTCGTTTAAATTTGAACCAGGCAACGCCGGAAGGCAAAAGTAGCGGCTAGTTGCATTCGGACGGATTGGAACCATTTCCCTTTTAGGGCGGGGCGAACTGCTAATGTGGTGCCTGGACATCACGAAGTCAATGGTACAATTGCTAAGTTTGAAATTGCAGAAGAAGCTTGTTCAAAATGTGCTCACGGTGCTCGTTGAGAATATGGAAAGTTTTCGAGTGCTTGGAACGGTCATTTTGCTAGTTGACCACTGGATACAAGTTACCGTATGTGTTGGAATTCCCCAGGAGGGCCGTCGGTTAGGTTTATGCATATTTTTCCAGGGCGGTTCCGTCGGCAAGGGCGAATTGACTCTCGACTTCCAAATCTTTCTGCTTAAGTTGGTCACCTGCGTCGATCAGAAGGTGCCATTGGAATCGGAGGTTCGCAAGGTGCACTACTTGCTGGTCGAACGAATTAAAAAGTGAATCAAGCTTGACGTCCATTATGCAAATGTCTAAGTATAGCCACAATTGTAGGTGTTTGCCAGGTTTGATGGTCGAATTGAACGACAAAGTTATGGGCGGCATTTTGGCGGGTCTTGCGTCGCAGGATGAAGAATTGCGCGCAAGCCTATTTGCAATTTATAACCGCGATTTACCAAGGACCGCCTATGAGCGCTTGTTTCACATGTTAACCTACATAATATGGGAGCCTTTGCAACAGTACAATTGGGTAAAGCAATGCGTCGAGGTTGGTTGACGCTTTTTTGTCCACGTGATGATAAGCTATTACAATTTCTTTTGTAGCTTATGCTTAGCTGCGTTGAAATGGATCAACCTTTATGCTTGGCTATCTCGTCTCCTTCTTCTAGCAATGCCAGCACAGTGGAGTGGTCGACTTCAGCCATAACGGTAAGGATAGTAGATTTGATGCTACGGCCAAGTATGGAATTTGTGTATGGCTTTTAGGCGAAAGACTTCTTGCCGCATTTATTCTACTTAAATCATGGCAGCGACATTGTAGCACATTCAATTTGGGTGGATTGCTTCAAGTCATTGTGGTCAAGCTTTTCCGTTGCCCAAAAGGAAGTAAGCACTTGAACGCCTTTTTGTTTGATCTTTTGGCACCTTGAGGAGGCGTGATGTCCTTTCAGGGAATAAGCCGTGCGCTCAACTATTTCTTGCTCAACGGCAGTCACACAGCATTGCGAGACTCAAGCAAGCATGTTATAAGGACGTTGGTCGATGCTCTCAGAGGCCTTGAGCCTCACGTAGACATCGACCCCAGCACCTATCGAGTAAGCTTGCATATTCATTTGTTGCACATAGAAAGGCGGAAGCGCCATAGGCAACCCACGAGCAGGCAGAACGTTGTCGTTGCGAAAGGCTTCGTTCAACATATGAAACTAACTTGATTATCAGTAGTTCAAAAATTCAAAATGTTAAAGCACCGTAACGAATGGGCTGTTGCTTTGTAGCGCGTGTAGACTGAGTTGAATCTTTTTAATTTTTTAACCTCTGCCATCCCTGTTTTGGTAAAGCTTTCAAAAATTATGCATGCACTTGACGTAGCAACTTGTAGCAATGTCTAACTGCTTAAAACGGTACCTACTTTTCATTTTTGAGGTTACAGTAAACATGCCGAGCGTAGGAAAACAAGTATGGCGGAGTTGTCAGTTTGCAAACGTGACCCGCGCGGTCTACTTGCGAATGACAGCACAGTCATTTGCGGAGCTTCGTAGCGGCACGGAGTTTAAAAACTGTAGTTGGAAGATTTAAAATCCGGGAAGTTTTCAGGTTATGGAACAGCATGCGATTCAGCTTACGAAATTTGTCCGTAATCTTTTCCGATAAGAAAACCTGTTTCGTTCTTTCGATTTTCTAACGCTTGCCTGATGCGCCAAAGGTTTCGCTTACCTGAACGATGCATTGCTCGTTTTGAAAACTTTAATGAATTTTGCCTTTTTGAACTTTCTAGCGGGTTTTGAATAATTTTTGTTATGTACAGTGTAGTGGCTGCCGACATAGGAGTACCTGCGAAGCAAGCACCTACGGTATCTGGGTACGGTACTTAGGAACCTGCATTCAATTATTCTGTGAACGAGTTCAATAAAAGACGTACGTATTCAGCGCTCCACATTGGTGACCCGTTTGTCCGTACTTTATTGCCAAGAAAGCCGCACAGCTCTCGGAATGTGGAGCGCTGAATACGTACGTTTTTTTTGAACTCGTTCACAGAATAATTGAATGCAGGTTCCTATGTACCGTACCCACATACCGTAGGTGCTTGCTTCGCAGGTACTCCTATGTCGGGAGCCACCACATACAGTAACGCCGCAATAAAGAGGAGGAAGAAATTGCAAGTCGTTTGGATTGGGCTTGAATTAATTTTTTTTCATTTCCTCCATTACCGTTTATGGTTAATTCCATTTTATTATTTATATTATGTCTATTTTGCTTTACTATTATTCTATCTTTGTTTTTGTTATCATAGTTTTATTTGGTTACATTATTACTATTAGTATTTTTTGTTTCTTCGTTTTCATACTGTTTTCGTGATATCCCTTCGTCGTGGATGTCTGTAATTAAGCTATGAATGGACGGACAAATTGTTTGAGAAAGCGTAGGAGAAATTTTTCGTACGTTTCAGAACTGCTCTTGTTCCATCTGCAGCGATGTTAGGCAGTTGATCGCGTACTTGTTTGTGTTATTGTATTATTACCGTGTTATTTTTATTCTTACTGCTTAAACACGTGTGCCGCCTTAAAACTGTACGATTGTCCTGCTTGCGTCCATTCTGGACAACAGAGAAGGTCAGCGCAGCACTTGTATTGTCCTCTGCGATTTCCCTAACAATTTGCTCATCCATTCGTTGGTGTCGCGCTTGTTTCGGTATCTTATACGTACACTTACACAGAACGGGAGGAAGCCATGGAAAGACCATATGATACTGAAAATAATAAAGAATAACAGACTGAGTAACCTTGTTTTGAATGCTTAAGCCTTAGTTAAAGCGGGCTGCTCCTATTGCACACTTCAAATGTCCATTTTCATTCATTAGCTACTTTGAATGGACTTTTGCTAACTCGATCGATCGATCGATCAAAACCCCAATTGGCGAAACCTTATTGTATTATTGTCCTTACTGCCGTCGCGAACAATGTCTGCTTCGCTTGTGAGCAAGTTGGCTGTGACTTCACATTGTTATGGCTGTTAACTTTCTTGCAAAACTTAAAATTTGTCACCAAGCTAAGTCAATGGCTGACGGAAAACTCTTTATGAAGTGTACGTTGCAAGCATCCTTAATAGATATTCTAATAAACTTCGTTTCGACGAGTTCTTGTTGCAAATTATTTTTTTTGTCGGCTTACATGCCACCACCGTACTAATAGTAAATGGTGAATTGCAGTACGTGGGAAAAGCGCAGAACGCGTGGCATACATGCGCTCTGCTTTTGGAGGAGATGACAGCATATTGCGGACCATCGCCTATGCAGGCCGTCGCACCCTTCTCTCGCGTGGAGCAGCTAGTACGTTGCCGAGTGTAATTCAAAGTAAGCAATGCTTTCTTTGCCAGGAGGTTCTGGACGCGTTCAGCAATCTGCTCTCCGCATTGGGCGAAACCGACCTGAGTACGGCCGTTTGGATGCGCAAGTCGAGCGACGAAGCGTTGCGTCAAGGAATGCTCTGGGATCAGCATGGCCAATACGAAAAGTCGCGCGACCATTATTTTAACGTCAGCAATTGGTCGTCGGGGCGACTACAAATTTGCATATTTCCTTTTTTCCTTTGCAGACGATAAAATTGCGCGAACAATCCGAGGCGTGGAATAGCCAAGAGCCCGGCAGATGGGTGTTCGATCATCACGAAATGGTGGAGCATTTTTATTGGTTAGCCATATTGAGCAACTTGACCACAACGTTTTCCTTTTACTTGTTTCAACCCTTTTATAGTGCTTGCGAACAGCTTGGCAAATGGAAGGACGTGCATGACCTTTCCATGCGCCCTCCCGAAGATCCCATGCATGCATTGGAGAGCTCTTGGCGTATTGACAATTTGGAAAATGTGCAATCCTGTTTCGAGACGGTGCGTTCGCCTTTTCTCTCACTTGCGTCATTGTCGTAATTCGAATTTAGATCGAGAACAACTGTCCCAAAGAGTGGTTACTAAAGTTGGCATTGTATCGTGGCTATTTGTCCTTCCGTACCTCCGAGCAGCAGGATGGCGCGGCAATCCATAGGAATGTTCAATCTTGCATTTCCTTATTGATCAAGGAAGGGCGTTGTTTGCCAAGCGTTTTCGGACCTGGTCATTTGAAGCTGCTCAGACTTGGACAGTTGGTTTTGGAATTGAGCGAGGCGTCCGAGTATCATATTCAATTTTTGCGATTGACCAGCGGCCATCAGCCTTCCACCGTTGACCTAAAGAATTTGCAGCGACTTTGGGGGTGACTTTTCAATCTATTCGTGTCTTTTTGCTAACGCGCAAAAATGCCGCTTTTCCATTTGCCCAGAAATCCGCTTCGCAATGAGACGAGCATTCTGTGCGACGACGCTATCCACGTTAGCTCGGTGCTTACGTGGCGCATTCGCTACTTGAGCATATTGGAATCATTGACAACGCCCACTGACTTGGTGAGAATCAGTTGGATGCCGCTATGTTCTAACTGCCTCGCCTTTTAGCGAAGCACGCAGCGAATTTCGGACATGAAGGGTAAAGCGCTACTTGTGGCAGCAAGGGCTGCTCGGAAGCTGAAGATGCTTTCCTTTGCTGACGACTGCTTGGGCAAGTAAGTTCCAGGAAGAATCCAAGTTGTCTTGAAACACGAACTGCATCTACGCTGAGTTGTAGCTTTCGCGTTTTGCATTACGCTATCCCGAAGGATGTTGGTACTTGGATAAAAGAATGCGCTCTCATGCAAGTGGCAAAAGCGAGAAGCTTAAGGTCAGTGAACGAAATGGCCTATCCGTTGCTTCAGGTTAGTAGTAGCTTGTTCGTCTCAATATACGCGACAACAGTACAAGTCTATGATTGTGCAGGCAACTTTGATGATCAACGAGGCGGATCACGATTTCATACCGGCTGAAAACAACGCGGAGCTGTTCAGCGTTCAAGGCGTTATGTATAGCATGCTGAAACAGTGAGTCTTACCCAACCATCGCAATGTCAAGTTGATTGTACGCCAATCATATTTGAAGGGACAAATTGGCGGAAGAGCTATTTACATATTCAAGTCAAATTAATCCAAACTATTCGAAGAATTGGAAAAACTGGGGAATCCACTTGGAAAGCGCATTTCTGAAGAATAGGTTCCTTATCTCATGCGTGTGATTATATGCAAATTTTTTTTCTACTTTTTTCAGGAATGATATGAGTATTGGTATAGAGGCGATCGTACGCCTATTGAATACAGCCATAAGCGGAAGCGAGTGGAAGGTGCGAAAGTGTATGGCGAGCGTTTTTTACTTGCTCCATTTTGACGACGACAAAGACACCCTGAAGATTCAGTTCCTGCTGAAAGCGTTGCAACTGGAAGCTCGACACTTCGTCTTCTGGTAGGTCACACTGTTGGAACAGAAATGACCGGTGTTTGCTTTTTAAATTTTCCATTTCGTTCCTTCAGGTTGCCCCAACTGTTCGATCTGCTTTGCGTACGCAAATTTTTTATTGTTGCCAATTTGATTGGTCACGTGGCGAAGGAATTTCCGGAAAGCGTTTTGTGCCATCTGCAGATTTACCGCTCTTCGGCTGGCAATGGAATGGACGAAGGTTGGCAAAATACGACGCGCCATTGCTTTTGCTCTTACGAAATGTTTTTTTTTCAACTTTAGAGGTTGCTGCCGCGCTTGAAAAAGTCCACAAACACATTGCAATCACGTATCCCGTACTTTCAAGCGCCTTTGCCGATTTCAGCAAGAGGGTAAAGCTTTTTTCCCATTGCATAAGGCTGAAGCTTCTCAGCTCTTTCTGTTGTGCACGCGAAAAAATTTTGCAAGTGATGAGGCGCGAACGGATGGCGGGATTGAGCAGTTCGGTTCGAATAGCTTAGTAAGGTTGCATGCCCTAAAAGGAAGCGAAACGCAGTCATGAATGATAATCAGTAGTGAGTCAAAGTTCTGAATGGGCCAGAATCCTTCACGGGGCGAAAATCGTAGCCAATCGGGTTTCTCTACCCATTGCCCTCGTGTGCCCTCTGCCAGGCGCTGCTAGTCTATCCCAGGAGAGGGGTACAGTTTAGGGTGCGCAGCCTGTTTGACTTTACGGTTAGTCTCCGTTTTAATACAGGTCATCCAATCAACAATATCCTGTATGGATCCGCATGTGTGCGTTTAGGTTTAGGCTTAAGCTTAGGGTTAGCTTCAGCAGAGGGCACAGAGCGGGTAATGAGATCTGATTGGCTATGGCAAGCTGGGCTGTTCTGCCTAGAAAAACACTTTTACACCTTATTTAGCAGCTGTGGAACTGCAACAAGGCGACCCCTTAGAATACACTTTCGTTCAACGCAAGATTTTCAGCCATTCGGGATTTTAGCCCTAAACCTTCTGCAAGTTACATTAAGTTGCATGCTATGGGTGAAGCCGACTATCCGCCCGCTCCACCACGTGAACCAATCAGCGTGCGCGGAGTTGACCAATCAGGACAACCAACCTTGTATAGAAATGGTACTCTTCAACAGAACGTTTGGGAGCGCTTGCGCCCCCCAATTCTCATTGGGCAATTTCGAGAGCGCTGATTGGCTGGAAGACCGGGTGGTAGTCGGCTCAGAGGTGAGAACGTAAGTGTTGGACACACTGTCTGGGAAACTGGGAAACACTTTCCCCAGATAACCTTGTGCAGCACCTACATTCTAACGTCCGACCCGATTACCCCCGGTCCTCCCTTCCAGCCAATCAGTGCGCTCGAAATTGGCCAGTCAGAATTGGGGGGCGCAATCGCTCCGAAACGTTCACAGGGGGCGCTGACGATTCTGACCTTGAGAAACACTGGTATAGACGCTGAGGAAAGGACAAAGTTGGTGGAGAAAGCTTCTTTAGTAGTAAAGCATTTAAGAATACTACTCCGAGGGGGTTAAAGAATTGGTGGCGGTCAAAATCCCGAAAGTCGAAATCCCGATAGGTCAAAATCCCGACAGTCGAAATCCCGAAAGGTATAAATCCCGCACGGGTCAAAATCCCGAACGGTCGAAATCCCGCATGGCTCAAAATCCTGATAGGTCGAAATCCCGCATGGGTCGAAATCCCGAATAGGTCGAAAATGCACTGTAAAGTGTGGCCTTGTTTCAGTTGTGCACTGACATCTTCTGATTTTTCTCTAGTTTTGTTAACTGGGTTGATCTCTTTGCCTTCTTATGGTTAGTAAAAAGATTGCTCTGCTGAAAAAAATACCAGCTGCGTTCATAGGTGAGCCGCAAAAGTTGAAGGAGCCATTTCGATTAATCCAAAACTAGAAGACGAAAATGCACAACTGAAACAAGGCCACACTTTACAGTGCATTTTCGACCTATTCGGGATTTCGACCCTTCGGGATTTTGACCCGTGCGGGATTTGACTTTCGGGATTTCGACCCTAACCCTTAAAGAATATACAAATTAAAGATTTGCGCTCGTCTGCAACACAATTGCTTTTATAGTTGATATATGAAGTGGCGAGCGAAGACTCTATGGAACGCCTGTTGCGTCAAGTCTATGACCTGATTGAATGTATATACGACGCCGCTTTTCTTCATCAAAATGATAGTCTTGAATCGGAAATGACAAACGTATTCAGCCTACTATCAAGCGTTCGACAGACTCTTGCAACGTAAGTTTCCTTTTGGAGATGGTTATGCGCTAGCAGGCGAGATCATTGCAGCAGTAGTTCTGCGGATAATTTTCCCGAATCATGGGCGCAAGCCGCTTGCGACTTGGAAACCGTGCTTGCATCAGCCGGCAACGTTTCGAGCATTATTCACGCAGCCGTTGTTCTCAAGAATGCCATAACGACCCATTGGCAGAGTCGCAATCACAGTATCCCATTGATCGACCGTAGCGCGCAGCTTAGTTTATTCACTGTTGGTGTTGCTGAATTGGACGTACCGCATATGTGGATATCGCCTATGGTTGGTTGATCAATCGTTTGTTATTATTGTTTGAATCCATCTTGGTTTTAAGAAGTCTGCTTTTCGACCGAAAATAGCCAGAGTGTTACCCGGATTCGACATAGTGACATACGGTAATGTTGTATGCAAAAGAGTACATATTAGCGGCACCGACGGAAAGGTAACATATGACGCATTAGGCCAGCGCTGGCGCATGTCTGTTTTTTTGTAGGTTTATTCATATATGCTAATCGAAAATGAAAGTTTGAAAAATGTACAGTCGAAGTGTCGTCTTTCTCAGTGCTTCCACGGATTCAATAAGCTACTTCGGCAGGATCAGGTAAACTAAGCAAACTACTTAAAATGAGCGTACGGGAATTTGAAAAATGATTTTTGATGTATTTTCAGGATTCCGTTTCGCGTAATCTGCAGTTTGATCTTCCAGACGCAATACCATTGGGACCAAATCACACCCTTATCTTATGCAGTACGCAGACGAAGTCTATGTTGAGCCTATTCGCGGAGGTTGGCGCCTATTTCCCAGTATTCGACTGCATGCTTAATATTGGCTTTTGTGTAGGCTTTTCAACGGGTTAACCATAGTCTGGACGACTTAGTGGTTGGCTATTATGCGGGAATGGAAAATTGGGAGCGCACTAACAAGTTGTACCACGCTGCTCTTAGAAAAGCGTACAAGTCGGTACAGGATTCGTTGGTAGTAAAAAATGCATTCAAGGAGCAAATGTTGCTACGATATCCGGTGGCTGCGGACTATTTTTCCTTCAGAAAACAAGTATGCTAAAATTGCGCGCGTATACTTTGTAAAATGTGACCATAACGTCTTCATAGGTTTGCTATGATGTTGGTCTGCTCAACTTTGCTCAATACTTTCTGTTTCTTTCTCCGTTCTACCTTGAGCACCTTATGATCTCAATGTCGTCTGGCTTTGTCAGTACGTTTCACCAACTGTTCGACTTTAATCAAGCAGGTACAACAACTGCTTTGCGTTTTTTGGCACATGTGCCTTTATTTTTTGTTGTTGTAGGCGAATTGAACCAGAACAGGCCAATACCGTTCCGTTTGACGCCGTGTATTTCGGAATTTTTGGCAATTGGTATTCAGGGATACTCATTGCCGGCTATGGTAGCTGGCGCCAGAGTGTTGCAGTCTCATAGTTGCGTCGAATGGATTCGTCTGTTTTTGCAAAGCGAACACATATTGAAACTGCCCAACATGTCGGAAGATTGTCGCCAACAGTTGATAGCCAAAAATTTGAAAGCCATCGAGGGACGATTACACGGTAAGCGAAGCCTTCTAGCAGACTTCTATTAAAAATTCAATTTGTCTTTTCAGAACTCGCTAATGTAGGAACTGGTGATAGTCGAGCGATGACGTTAATTGGCTCTGCTCAAGCAGTGGACAATTTGTGCAGGATGAACCCATCTTGGTTTCCGTGGCTTTAATCTTACAGTATCTCACCCCTTACGCGGCGTGTGCATTATCCGTTTCAAAGTTGACTTGTGGAGCAGAAATAAATTTGTGCTATTATCAGTATACGAACACAATGGATATCGTTGTTTAATTGTGACAATTTTCCCGCCGCCATTCCCACCTTACAGTATGAGAGGATAATCCTTCGAGCTTTGTGGAAGGTCATGAAATGTCATTAATAAGTAAGCGATCGTGAATTCGAGTTGTTCCCAGTTTATCAGTTCGTTCATATTCTTCAGGTGCGTATGTTCAGCATGTTATCATTAAAATATTGTCTTACGTAATGGGCTCTTCATCATATAGGTTACGCTGTGCCTGTCAATTGAAGAAATGAAAGAATATGAAGTGCCGGAGCTTTCGGGATTCGGCGTAATAGGCTGAGAGAGGTATGTCTGAAAGAACAAGATCAGAAATTTCAAAGTTAGGCCCTTGTTCTTGCAACCTTCTCTCTCTCGTCCTATTGCGCTGAAGAACGGAGCTGGAAATCCCGAAACCTCTGATATATATTATTCTTTTGTTTTTTCAATAAGTGAGCATATCTATAACTTTTACGGCGAAAATGTGGACGCCCGTTGCACGACGTTCTATTTTCAAGCAGAGCTCTTCCTGCTTATAACCTTAGTGAGTATTGCAGTTATAACAATTCCTTGATTCAAGAGAATTAATGCGCATGTATCATATTTTGCCTATTCTTGAACAAATCATGCACGCTTTTGTTCTGCTGCTTCTTTTTTCTCTTTCTTAAGCAATTCGTACTAATTGCGGTTGCTTGCGCGAATACTGTAAGTGCTAATCGAACCGCCGCTAGTTTAGCAAATTCGCCAATCCCGAAACTCCCCGAACTGAACTGTGGCGGACAAGTGAGGTTCAACTGTACTTTGGAACGGCAAAAAGAATGGAATAAATTACGTGTGGCTTAGCACGGTTCGCCGCTACTCAGATAATCAAGATTCCGAAATGGATAAAGTGTCTGTATTAGATAAAAGTCTTGTCGCATCATTTTAGTTTTCAAACTCTATGTGTTATTTTTCTTAGGAAGCTTTACTTGCTGCTGCTGATTATCCCGTCCAGAAAAACCTTTTCCATTTTACCCTTACTGCAACACGGTGATGATTGTGACCATTTTTGGCGCTTTTGTTCAAAATCCCGAATATCACGACCCTGAACGTTCGATAGATATGTTTATGATCCTGAAAGTTTGAATCCCGAATGGCGGAATCCTGTTGCAGACGGTTTTGTTCTTACGGCTATTAAATAAAGGACTCATTTGAACCCTAAAGGTATTTTTCCATCGCAGGTCTGTTGCCTTCGGATAACAGTCGTTGGTTGATCATTTTTTCTTCTCCTTCTAAACCCTCTTCTGTTTTCTGTACGAGCTTTCTGTAAGCATTCAGCGATACGGTAAGAGTTAGGATAAGGATTATTTCTACGGATTGTACAACTTGAGCAACTACAAAAGCGAGTTCTCTTATGATCTGACTTCGCCGGAGGGGAATTTGAGGATTGAGATTACGTCGTTCAGGAATTTACCCACCGGGACACTGAATCACTAATTCAGGATTCTGACCCTTCGAGGACTTCAACGTTTCATCATTTCGGCCCATTCGGGATCTTGACTTTTCGGGATTTTTACTTTGTGTTTTCGAAATTGAGGAAGAGCGCATTTTAGCGAATATTTTCCCCTGTCCTTTTTTGGAATAGCTCTTTCGGGATTTTGAAGCATTCCCCGTTTTTGGAAGTGGGAATTGTTTCTTTTCAAGCCTTTTGTGCTTCAGTATTTTCGCCTTTCGGGATTTTGAACATTTGGATATTTGACCGCTTAGAATTTTATCACTGTTCAAGGATTTGACGCTTGCAGTTATGTTGGTCGTTTGGGAATCTGACCCATTGGGATTTCAACTTTTGGGACTTTGACTTCGCTGGATCAATATCAATTAGCCTGTGCGGATTTTGGCTACTCTGAAATTTTTTGAATGAGCAGTCGCTTTCACTGCTAATCTTTATCTGGCCAATAAGTGGAACTGATCGAATTGAAACAGCAGGCAGAGATGCATTGGGAAATTGCATCTGTGGGAAACTTCAGGTAAGAACTGCAATGAAGTAAACCAACATGCCACTTATGTAACCGCCGTACGTCGACGCTTTCCCAAAGTCAAATGTGCTGTGGGTAAGTCATTCCAACATCGTCGTATGATTACTACTTATGAGTATAACCTTTTAAGAGGCGTCACAGCAAATAATGGAAGAAGTTGCTCATGCCTTGCGGAATATGGAAAGCTCCATACCAAAAAGCACACAACGACGGTAACCTTGCGAAATCCAACGAGTTGGCTCTCCATAAAAGTACGATCAAACCTCGTTGACCTAACTATATTTGCCAAGCGGTTGCTAAGATACCGAAAAATCAATTGATTTGCAGGTACCATCCCTACTTTCCCATATCTATGCACTCAAAATATTTGAATATTACAGACTTTGCACGTTTCCCTCATCGCGATTCTGCTTAAAACAGCAGTGTTCAATTTTAGAAAATTAGTAGAACAAACATACGAAGTGAAGGCTTAGCTTTACCGAAATTAATCTCAAAAAAGAGGGGCACAATAATGGAATGTACAGCTGCAATTCAAGCATGAAACTATAACAGCAGCACGCAATGACTTAACGCTGCCGAAGTCCCCGCAACTTCCTAACCGTTCTACACGTGATACGCAAGATTCCTGTGTGCTATTGGAATAACTTCCTCAGGTAATGCTTTTTGCTTTTAAGAAACAACGTCACATCAAACGTTGCATATCAGAGAAAGAGGGTACTGTAATTCTGTTCAAGCAAGGATGGCCACAGATCGCTCCTTCATAGTGTAACTCCACTGTTCTCCTCTGTGAATTCAGATAACCCAAAAGTTCAGAAAATGACGTTTCATTCTATACGTAAACAATTATCATCTGTTCCAAAAGTCGTAAAGGCTTTAAGGAACATTTAGTAAGAACACAATAGCCACATTGAGACTACGCCTGAGCCTCTTAAGGCAAAGGAAAATGGCACGAACAGAGTCGGCAGAAGGTGACAGGCATATAGCTCAACAAACATTTTTTGGACTACCAAAAACTGGTTGCTGCAAGGCAGAGCTGCTCACTGTTGACAAAGGTGATGCGTGACATCATCAGCAGCGTTCTGTTCATAGTGCCAACTTAATCAACCACTTCATCAGCTGTGCTAATGCCGCCGGCACTTTCCTTCACGCTTAGTCATTTCCTGCCTTGTATGGTAATTTCGCTGAGTGCTTCCCGCTGCGACAATCACAAAAAGAGAATGTAAATTTTGTCTGCATGGATAGTGAAACAGGCTGTATGGAGTGGGTGTAGATATCTGTAACACTTCTCCGCGTTCAACCTTTTACTCCATCGCAACACACGTGTATCAACCGATCGCAACCAGCTGTTCCCGTGTCTCTCCCTCCCCGTCTACCGTGTCCCCTTCTGTAATCTTTAGGACCCAACATATGCGCTTCTATTACGCCTACATAACTCTCTGCTCTTCGCAACTGCTACATATCTTTCAAGTTTCCATGAGTCATCAATGTTAGCAAGTCATCATGACCCTATTTTTTCAACGTTGGTAGCGCCAGAGCGGTATCATGTTAGTAGTAGTTTACATAAGATCTTTTTCTAAGAGATGCATGAACTTATGCCAGCACTAATGATGGACAGCCCCGTGTTCTCATTGTATTAATACCTCAAGAAAGTACTTCCTCTGTCAAGCGAATTTTCTCACCTCACGTACACGTGCTGACGGCTGTTATATAGCTTCTTCTTAGCATGCATTCTCTGTGTTACCAACACTGGTTTATTCTACCGGTTTCACAATGGGATAATATACGTAGAGCAACCAAAAATGTAAGACGATTCTTAAATGATAAAAATGAGTCACATAAGAGGGACACGCAGCCACAGCTGATTTCAAATACGACTGTAAAGTGTTCAGAACCGTCTGTGGAGTAATCATGCGCTAAGCAACAAAGTATCTGACACAGGTGATAACTAATCATTCCTTGAAGCGGTTCACCTCTAAACAGACCATACAAAGTCGCTAAAAATATTCTGAGATGAAATATTTGCGCCCAGCTTAACAGTGAATACAACTGGCCAAAATAACCATGCGGAAGAAAAGTTTGAAGCCAGTGAGTTATGGATTCAAATTTAAAAATTCCAGCGGCTTCATGTTGCAAAACATTTATGATCTCTGC
>KN538381.1:1154316-1197768 GCA_000797535.1 Trichuris suis
TGCCTTTCGTGGGAGTTTACGCGATGCATAAATACAGGCTTTCGTAAGTGTAAGAAAACAGGACCCGCAAGGTTGAGAAAACGATGGCGGAGAGGTGCTTCAAGCAACCTTACAGTTATTAGTGATCTTCCCAGGAACGTAACAGACGCGGCACGCTTTAAAAAACGCTTATTTTTAAAATTTCGCTGTTGTCGTGATTACTGTAGTTAATGCACTTGCTTTCCGTTGTTTGCGGTTGCGGGATACTGTACGTTTGCGGTTTCGTTGGGGATACTGTAGTTTACTGCGGTTTCTGTACCTACTTTCTGCCTGAGGTACTGTAGGCTGGGGGGGTGATAAGAGAAAAGACCCGACTGACGCCTGTTTAAGGCTGTTTTACTTTAAGACAACGGAAAAAATGGGTTAGGTAATCACACAAGAAAGAGAAAAGCATTATTGTCCATGAATCCTGACGTTTCATTTATTTTGTCCTCTCAAGTTTGGGATCTTGTCCTACCATTGGTGAAATGCAGGTTCCTTTTCAAAAAATTTGCCCGCCTTTCTGTTCTGCCCTTAGCAACGAGCGTGCTGGCCATCCTGTTCTACCCTTACCTAAGCCTAACTTAAAATATTGGCTATACGTTTTGACTTGGGCTTAGGCAAGGGCAGAAAAGGCTGGCCGGAAAACTTACAGTATGACAGTGGGGCGGATAAGAGCGAAGATCCCAAGCTTGTGCTTAATGAATTATAAAACCATGTAAATTTCTAACATCGAACGGAGGTGAAAACGTAAAAGCCCAAAGGCACTCCATATTTCAAGGTAGTTGCAATCAGTGAATTATTGGTGATACAAGTCGAAGCCCAAGTCCTTCTTACGCGGTTGTTTCCTTTCGAAACATGCATAATTAACTGGAAGATTTGGCAAGAAGGTTTTTTACTTTTAGATGAAGTGTTATTGTTATCGGCGCATTCCAAGCGTGAATGCAACTGTACAGTGCCAATACGCAGCGAGGATAAGTGATAAGAACACAAAAGGTGAAAATTTTTTGGGCTTGATGTGCTATGAAAAGAGGAGCGAACTGCCTGAAAAGGTAAATTTTTCACTGCTAACAATTAACACTTTATTCCGCTGCAGAACTGCCTTTAGTAATTCACTTACCGTACAATAATCCATTGTTATCATCATCATCATCTTGAGAAACGCCTTGTTATGAACTGATCTTGGCAAAAATTATTTTTTTAATATTCCGGCCTATGCAATGTCTACTATTAATAACCGATAGTTTTAAGATTATGGATCCTCGCGTTATGTGCGAAAAATGGCGATATCCTGGATTGGAAGTAAGTCGTTCAACTTCAAAGAACTCTAGCAAAATGCTTTCACAACTTTGTGCACGTTCAGTACCCTCGATTGCAAGTTCCGGACTACTTAAAATCGACGGACGCAAGGCCGGTTGTCTACAATCCGCCACAGGTGGAAGACCGCAGTAATTTACATGTTTTATGCTTTACTGCACATACTCAGTATTATTCGTTGATGTTTCAGAGTTCTCGTGTCGTTACTGCGACAGTTGGCCAAAAAATCAGAAAGAAAGAACGGGATTTGGTGGGATTGGAGATTTGAATAACCTGGGACCGAATCACGTCTTATATCTGATAGTTACGAGGTAGTTTCAACTTAATAACGACACAAAGTTTGGTTTTTTAAAATAATGACTCAACAGCTGGCTGCGTTTATGCAATAGCGGCTTTCAGAAAGGTGTTAATGAAAAGACGGAAAATTGAATAGGTTTCAGAGGTTGCAGTTTGTTGCTATTTTGCCCAACTTGCCTACTGAATCCTCTGCAGAGATTCAAACACGTTTGAAATTATTGAACATGTATACTTTTTAAAATTCAATGCAAACAGTAATGGAAAGATTACTCAAAACTGTTCGTCATTTCAGCGGTCCCGCCAATGATTCGGAAATAATTCTGATAGGCAACGGCGAAAATGCCACTTTGCCAAAGGCATGTGTTCAGCCCATTTCATACTGCATTTGCTACTGACCATTTTTCTAGTATCTATCTGAGGGCTCACAAGTCGATTATTACTTCATGGGAGACCGCGTCAAAGCGCTTAGCAAAGAAATCGGTGGTTGTCCTCAATCAGAATTGTGGCACGTCGTTAAAGGCCTAAAAGAAGTATGCTAAAGTTAGTGCTGCCCTTCTGACATAATTTCTAGGTCCACAGTGGTTACTTGAAAGATCAACGCAATACTGACAACGCTTGGATGGATGGTATAATTGTTCACTTGCATGATCAAGCCGGACATTGCTTTGGTTCGAAGTCATCAAGAGCGGCACAGGCAAAGGGAGTCTATAGTTGGGTTTCTATGAAAGCCCGCAATGAAACAATTGATAGTTACGTATCGCCACTAATAGCGAACTACAAGTGACCGCATTTAACTGATTGAACTTTCGCTTTTGCTTTTAATAAATAACGGTACATCGAAAACTGTCGCTTTACATGTTAAAAGTTTGAGGTATGAAATTATTTTGTTCATGGAATAGTCCCACTGTTTGCATGGAATCGAATAAAATTAATTTTGTCGGGCGGCGCGAGGCCGCGCGCCTATTTTATTCAACCACGCTCTACCGAATACTTTAATAGGTGAATGCACAATGCTAACCCGGGTAGACTTATTGCGTCGTTATTTATCCAGAAAGTTTGGGAACAGACTTGTCACGGATTTTCAAAATCTTGAAATATTGTACCTGCGTACATGATAGGCATTACAGTATAAGTTTGCGAAATTAGAATGCTTTGTGGAATCAAGAAGCGCACGTTTTATGCAACATTTTGCACACTCAAAAATAAGAGGCGAAAGGCTGCAGCAACAGGAGAATAATCTTCTCCGGAATGGGCCATGGCTCGGCTGTTGCAACCATCAATACACTAACAATGATTGAGTGGGTGAATGCCGAAATTGGTTATGCGCCCACGATTCATACTGTAAGCTTTCCAGCCATCCTGTTTTGCCCCTACTTAAGCGTGAGACACAGCATATGCCATAGGTAACAGCAGAACCGAATGGAAAACACCTGCGTTTCTTAAAGCTACAGTATGACGGCGCGGCTGTATGACCAACAAAATCCAAATACACTTCCAAAAGGGGATAAGCAAGCAGCGGACAAGTCTTTTTGGTCGACGCTTACGGGAAAGGGGGTATTCCTGCGCAATGCGTATCCACAATTTTCAAAATTTTGTGCAGATGCGGAAATCGTAACGCCAGCAACAAAAACGCTTATTTTCAGAAGCTCTATTTAATAAAGCTATTCGCAACATATAGGAAAATAGCATATTTGAACGGGATTCCATTACTGACTTTGCAGCGGTCATCTTTTTCGGTGCTAACAAAAAACTATGCGCAAAAAGCTTTAAACAGGCACCTTTGGCACAAATGCTCAATTTATTCACTAGCGATGGTTCGTTGGCGTGAGTACAAAGCACTCTATATTTGCAGAGTAACTTCAAGGTTAAATACGTTCCTTGTTGTCATGGGAACGAAGGGTGCTACCCTCTGGAGGGCAGCGAAGATAGAATGAAAGCGGCCTCGAGGCATGGCTTCAAAATGCTTGCCAAAAGAGCAAAAGCCGACTTTTCAATTTACGGGCCAACTTTAATGTGCAAAATGCATGCTATTTTTCGTGTACTCAGGATGTGCTGCATTTTTTACTGTAGGTGGCAAACAGGGGTTCAAATATTTTTCGTTTGCCGTATCAGTTTCGTTAGTTATTAAGCAAAACGATTTAATCGTTTTTAAAAATGCCATATCGAAGGGTTAAAGCTTGGCAAAAAGACGTTTAGTGCTTTGTAAACATTCGGTTAGCGTTTGCGCGGTTTTTGTAGTTCGTTGCAACCTTTTTGCTCTTTATTCGTATCCCGAATGTCCAATGCGTTTTCCTTAGGCATATCATACGCATAAATAGGTGATTTTCTAACGAATCCATTTAGCAACGTCACTGTGCGCTTGGGGCAGCTGATATCTCGCCCACTAAAGTGCTACGTTTATTCGTTTAGGCCGCTAAATTGGTTTTGCTACGTCTGTCCTCGTGGCTAAGCAATAATGAAATAAGTAGTTTTACTCGTTGCCAAAGGTTACTCGCTCGCCGCCTTTGTACGTCACTTAACTTGTAGCAGGTAACATTGCAATGTGTGGGCAAGCGACACCACAAACTGTACTGCAAAGGTTAAAATTAAGTTTTAGAATCACTTGATACCATTTCGCTATGCCGGTAACTACGAGACGCTCGGTTGCGACCGATAGCGCTCATTCGCACGTAGTTTACGTGCGGAACAGGAAAAAGGGCTTGGAAGCAAGTGGCATTTCGGGACAGTTTCCTTCAACGCCTTCTCAGTAAGTATTAAGGGCTTATGCTCTTTTCCTGGCTTTACTATTCGCGTACCTTAATATCGTTATGCGATGTGTTTATTGACGGAGCAGAATCGTTTCAGGTCACTATCGCTGGGCAACAACATCGGCGAACAAGGACTGCACCCCGTTCCTATGAGTGCTGCTTCAAAGAGCGTTTCGTTTTTCGAAGAGGGCAACCATAAAAGAGGTATGCCGGCTGCCGGTCTCCGTCATCTTTACGCTATACTGATGCAGTACGATTTTTTTTAAACATCGGAATTCGTTTGCAGACTTTTCGACATCTTCTTCTTGGTGGCATTCTCTGTCAAACTTGTTTCGCAATTGTTGCCGTTCCTTCTCGCAGTAAGCGTAAACTGGCGTTCAGCTGCGTTGCCTAATATTGTATTTTCAGTTTTCCCTTATCGTCCAATAGGGATAATAGTCAATTAATTTCAAGCAGTAGGAACAGAGCTTACATGCAGTCGGATAAGGATTTGGATAGTCAACGAATGCAAGCCTTATGGTCGGATATTGAAGCTTCTTCGAGACCGGTTTTTCTTTCCCGAGACTGCATGAAAGTGGTAACCGAGGAGATCATAAGCGAAGGCTCGAGGTTTAGCCCGTTTGCAAGTCGCTCTGGTAGTATGCTTGCGCCAAAGAATCCGCTTTCAATTTGTTGGCTCCTGCTGTTGCTGCTAATTCCCTTATGCTTGCTTGGTAAGAAGCATTATATTGACCAAGCTTTAATCTCTTTGTTTACTTATTGCTTTCGGCTTTTAATTGTAAAAGCAATTATTTTTTTTTGAGGTGCACTTTTTTCAAAGCCTTCGTTGACAGAGCTAAACAGCCTTTCCTCCAATGCACTCACATCACTCGTAAGCGCAGTGAATAGCGTATTGGAACTTTGAATTTGCATTTTCAAGAAACATTGGGCTGCACAGTTGAAATCGTACTTCCACGACGAAGGTCATCCAGAGCCCGAATTAAATAAATGGCCATTGGAAAGGTGCTGTCGCTATCTCTCATTGCTGTTTCGTTAATATTCGCTCTTTTTCAGCGACGACAACTTCGATAGCCTTTTTAAGAATTTCCATGACAAGCTGGCCGACCTGGAGCGGCGATACGAAATTTTATCCGCTCAGACGGATTCGAACGCAAGCAGTTTGAAAAATGAATTGTCCTCATTGGAGCAAGTCCACGGCGCCCACGAGAGGTTCTCCCTCTTTTTGAATATGTAAAATTTTTGTAGTTTCCATTTTAGGCTGAGATCCGACTTGCATTCCTTGCAAAAGCTATTTACAGTTGTGCTCAAGGAGCTCAGTTTGTTCAGGCGTAGTTTAAATTCCGTAAGGAATATGGTTCATCAGCACGACTCCTTGTTGACCAAGGAGGCAGCCCATAGAGCATCCTTACCTCCAAAGTGCGAATGTCCAACCAGCTGCCCATCGAGTATTTGTGCGCCAAAGGGTTCACCTCCTTTTTGAAAATGTCTTTCCGTAGGCGATTTCGACTGGAACGAAGTGGACGCGCATATAGCAGCCAGTTTGAAGCGTTACGATAGCGACAAAACTGGGTTGCCCGATTATGCTCTGGAATCTGCCGGTTTGCTTATGCGCATGCCGAAGGTACGATTAAAGCATTCTCTTTAAGGCGGAACCATTCTGAGCGTTCGTTGCACCGAATCCTACGACCCAAAATCTCGAGTGTTGACTCTTTTTGGCATACCAGTGTTCTACAAGACTTACTCACCCAGAAAGATCATTCAGGTATGTGGGCCATAGGGTGCCCATTTATTTTCGCCAAATTCAAGTCATTTGCTAGCCTGGAACTATGCCTGGCGAATGTTGGGCTTTCAAAGGCAGCGTTGGAAGTGTTGTCATTCAACTGGGCGGCACAATTCGCATTACCGGCATTTCCTACGAGCACGTGGCAAAGTCCATCGCACCGGACGGCCATATTGAATCGGCTCCAAAAAATTTTGAAGTCTACGTGAGTTACTACTTTATTCTTTGCTTTTTTAAAAAGTACCATGTCTCAGGGATTGATGTCGAAAAATGACGCAAACGCAACCCTGCTTGGAAACTATACTTACAGAGATGACGGAGACGCGTTGCAATACTTTCCCGTGCAGGTGGGGCAGCGCTATTCAAATTTTTGCCTCCTATTCCCCGACGGCTTGTTTTTTGGTTTAAGGCAACCAATGCAAGCACGTTTCCAATTGTGGAGCTGAAAGTGTTGCGCAATCATGGTCATCCAAGATACACATGCTTATATCGCTTTCGCGTACACGGTTATCGAATTAAGCCAGCGTACGGTTATGTAGATGACAGGTAAAATGCCCTCCCATCTCTGGTCGTTATTTTCCATTTTATCTTTTTTTTTGTCTGCGCACCTTTACGCGTTGTTAGACGTTGTACCTTTTTTTTAAATACTGTCTGGACATTGTTGCCCCATTGTCTGCCGACTTGTAGCCTATATTCAGGTTGTTTGTAGATTTTTGTAGCTTTCTACCTTTGCCATGTTGTGCCGAGAGACAAATACAGACTTTTATAAATGTAGTTTGCTGTTTTGATTTTTGAGCCGATTGCGCGCTCGTTGCTTTTCCTTGCTTTGCGCATTTCAACTTTTACCGTACGCCAAGAGATTCGTAGCAACAGTAAGAAATGGAGACGAAGAAGAGTAATCAAGTTGACAAAAGGGAAAAGTCGAGCGAAAATGCCGAATCGTTTGTTGCCAAGTATTTGCTGTCCTGCGTCGCGGCTACCGTAGCCGAATCGGCCACGTATCCATTGGATCTGCTGAAAACTAGGCTGCAATTGCAAGGCGAACACGACTTGAAGTGTCGGCCCAAAATGGGAGCATTTTCGCTGTTGTCTCACATTGGTAAGAAGTTGGACTTTTTGAATAACCTTTTTGGCCAACCTGCGCGTAGTTATGTAAATTTTTTCTTAAACCTTTACGTTTTTCTAAATTTCGGTAAATACGGTAAGCATATGATGAAAGAGCGCTTACGCTAACAGTTTGACTTGCATAAGCAATTTTTTGCAGTTAGTAGCCAAGGTGCCCTTAGTCTATGGCAGGGCGTAACGCCGGCGGTACTACGTCATTACAGTAAGCTCGTCGCCTTATTCAAAAACTATGGATAGATCATAGGACCGTTTGGCTGTTTTAGTTTACACGGGTTTTCGAGTGGTCATCTACGAGGAATGTCGGGAACACGTGTTTCGACGGAACCCTGATGGCACCTTTGCATTATGGTAATTTGCTAGATTCGCTTCTTTTTTTTTATTATACAGTTTTCATTATTGTTGGCAGGAAGGCTATGCTGACAGGCGTTCTGAGCGGAGCTTTGGCTCAATTCGTCGCCTCACCGACCGACCTCATCAAGGTGCTATTGCAGGCTGAAGGTCGCCGCAAGCTTGAGGGTCTGCCGCCTAGGTAGACTCTCTTAAATTATTCCCTTTTATGTCGATAAACGAAGCTCCCTTATTTAGGTGTATAATCATGCCAAAATGTAAGCTATAGAAAATGGTAATACGCGTAGTCTTATTGAGCAGGTGAGGCTGAGAGGGCTTTCAGAGGCGCTCAAAGCGTCAATAAAAATATTTTCAATCATTTTGCCATTTTTTAAATTTATTTAAATTTACATAATAATGTATACATCGAAGTTGCTCGCCGGCTGATGCATAATCGTTCAGAATTTGAATAAAGAGTGGCGCGCAGCGGACGTATACAAGGCGACTAATGCTTCACTATGAGAGATCTTGCTTTTGCGTTTGTTATTGAAAGCCATGTTTGACGTTTGCTTTCGTATCTCGCAGACCATAACGTATTGAAGCACATCTTATCGATGGTGTCCCTCTCGCAACTGAAAGGCTTTTAAAATTTCAACAATATGCAAATTTTTGTTGTATAAAAATCAAGCTATTATCAGAAATAACGAACGACCTTTCCAATATTGAAAAATGCAAAGTTAGCTAAAAGCTCTTTCCCTTAGGGAATTGCAGGTTTAGTTCATTCTTACAAATGTTTCTTATTCTGCTATGCCGGTAATTCCCGCCATGATTTGTGTGTTGGTCGTCCATCTTTCTAAACGTAGTTTGCAGCCGTCAGTGCGGCCAATGCGACAGTAAGATTTTCTTGGCACTGTTAGTAATACCAACTAATATTTAGCCTTAGTTATTGCGCATACCTTAAATGGAAAAAAACTAGTTTATAAACAGGTAAGGCAAATGCTCTCTTTCCAAGCCGTTTTCGAAGTTCGAACAAATAAGTCTAAGTCGCTTTTTGGGCTGACAGTCCTAAATAGGGAAGCGAGGATCAATAGGCTTAACTTTCGTTAACGTTGCCCCGCTGGGGCACATACGGCAAGTCTGAAGGCGCGACTGGTGGTCAGCTGCTAATGAATGGGGTTTGATTTTTACGGATACTGCCTGCTTGAGCTTCCAACATCATTCCCGTGCTTGACATTAATGGTTGGCTGTTTTAGCATCATTGAAAGACGTAGTTGAATACTTGGCCTCAATCGCGAGAAATGTCGTACTGCAATTTGTCTGAATTTTAAAAAATTGTATTCTATGTGGAACTTTGCAAGAGGTACTGCCTGCCTACGCTTGTAGCTCTTTGATAAGCAGGTAGCGGCTTTTTTCCTAAAGCAGCGTATAGCCCAAGCAAACCAGCTGCTTTCCCAATATTCTTTTTCTGCCGGCCACGTAGTAGCAGTTTAGCTTAGGCAAAAGTGTTCGCTCCGTTGTTCGCGTTACGCTGAGTGTATTTGTGCTCCATTCTGCTTGCCGTGACGCTTTGGGAAAAATTTCAAATCTTAATATCTCGTCAACAGGAGTTTCGACCAACTTAATCATATTCTTGTTGAAAACTACCTTTCCATTGTCCGCTAAGCCGTATCGCTATTTCAGGGTTAACAGCGTTAGACACGCCTTCAAGGTAGTTTGGTCGGAAGGTGGCATTTTAGCCTTATGGCGCGGCTGGATGCCCGGCTGCCAAAGAGCTGCCCTTGTGAACATGTCAGGTTCGCTGGAGGCAGCGGATTATCAGATGTTGATATTAATGATGATTTCATTTAGACATGGCTACTTACGACACGGTGAAACACTTTGTTTTGAAGCATAGCGACATGCCGGATAACTATATTACTCACGCGATATCAAGGTGAGTAAACCTTCTCTAACTGTCCTTATCAAGTCTAATTATTTTATTCTGCTCATATTATATATAAATATATATGTGTGTGAGAGAGAGAGAGAGATATCAGATTTTTATCTCTCGGAAAGAGAAGGTCTCTACGTGCGTTAACATGCTGCGTTTGTATGCTTGTACGTCACGTCTCTGATGTAAATTTCTTTTCGTGAGGAAAGGAACAAAGCCGTGTAAAAGAGAGGATGAAAGCAAATCGACCCATTATGCAAGGAATCCAATAATCGATACAGCAAGCTGAAGGTGTTTTTAAATATTTACGAAGTGGGCATCTCTTGAGCAATGTTCATAGTTTTAATGTTTAAACTCTTCTCTTCAATACGACTTGTTGGAATGAAGTACTGCTGCCCCAAAGAGGTTATGGTCAAGAAGGCATATTGTTGCTGAATGAGAGAATTGTTGGAAAAAGTTGCGTTTTCGCCTGTTCGCCCAACAGGTCTTTATATCCGACCGGTTTTTCGGCAAATAGTCGTTCAACAGCTTGCAGCAGTCCCTTTTGTTCAAAGACAATTTCGAAGTTTTGAAAATTTTTCCGAAATTTTGAACTTTGCTGCTTAGCGTCTCGTCGCTTGGTGGCTACATTGTGCCTGTTAGATAGGCTTACTTAAAGAAACCTGTTCGGTTGAGCAGAGAGATGCGCTTCAGGTTGCTGTGTGTGTCATGCTTGGTCGATTGTGAACAAAGTAGTTAGGCTTTTCTCTTTCAAAGCTGCGCGCGTCTTCGCGCCAATCGATGCGCTCTTCTCCTGAGCGTTGGCCGGTCGTCCTCTTGCTCGCTCGGTAAGACATACGTTGCGATGTCGTCCGCTTTTTTTTGGTTCTCCTCGCCATATTTATAGGTTAAGATTCTGACGAATCAGTTATTCTGATTTATTTGAGACAAAAAAAGTTGTACGCTTTGTTTTTTTGCCAAGTACAAAATCGCGCAAAGGAAAAAGAACACTTTATTTATGGGATCCCTTAGCAACGCAAATGAGAGATTCGCGTAATTAACGTAGCATTTAAGATGGAGGGATAACGCGAATTGGTTCCTTAACATTTCGCTGTAGGCTTTCCCCGTTTGTCATTGACGTATGCTTGTCATTGCGCTTAATATTTCACGCAGCGAATTTTTATTATTTATTCTTTTCGTTGACTTTTGCGCATGTTCAATGCTTATGCATTTAGCGTGCGACGAGTGAGTGTTTGTTAAAGTCTCTAAAATATCGTATGTTGTTTGGTTGGCACTCTTGAAGTATACTTTTACATTTTCTTGTCCAAGCATGGATCAGGTTTTGCGGCATCACATGCCGTAGGTATTAGAGCTCCCTGCCAGCAAGGGCGCATTCCACGTAACATTCGCGTTCCATTGAGTACCAAGGTTTGTTGAACAATTCTTTCAAAGTCCTTCTCCCTTCTTTCGACAGCGTTAGACGACCGGGTGGCGCGTGTTCTCATTCAAAACTCGTCAGCGTATTTTCAGCTTGTTAAAAGTGTTGGAATACTAATTTTTTCCCGCCTACTTTGTCTAGCCGAGCTGCGAGTCTGTTGCTCCTATTTCCTCCAGTTTCTTCAACATTCCGCTGCCAGTTATGATTGCAATGTATGCGGAAATATTCCTCAGCTTCAGTTGCTCTTGCGTATACTTTCATTGTCAATCGTTTGCTCCTCGACAGTACGCAATCCACAATGCGTAAACGCTTACCAATATGCTTGGCGCTAAAAAAAGATTATTTGACTCACTTTATTCAGTTAATATGCAAATTAGTTATGTTCTTCATTGCTAAAGTTGAATGAATGCTTTTGCTCGAAGTGAGTGGTTCGCTGACGCGATTGTAAGCGAAGCAGAGGCGCGTTGTTTTTACCCAAGTTGATTTAGGTGCCATTCATGAAAGCGTGAGCTTTATCGGCTTGCTCCGCAACAGGCCATTTTGCGCTCTTGGAAACGTGTTGACAAAGCGAGCAACTGCAAAGTCAAGATTAGCTTGTCGGGCTGTTGTTCGCACCTTTATAGTACTTTAAATATTGCAACATTTATTCCAAGCAGCTCATAAGCCCTACGTTGCTTGAAGAAAGCGTAGGAATTCAAATTTACTTTTTTTTTGAATAAAGCTTATACGCATAGTTTGTCGGTTTTATAGAGCTTCATTCGGTACGCGCCGTCCAGTTTGCCCCTTACCTCAAACTGACGCGTTTGAGCTTCTTGGCTCTACTGCGTTGGGTGTCCTTCCGAAAGGGCGGATCGTTGGACTTGCATTTCCTTTCAGGCGTTTTCCTTTCGTTTCACCACGGCAGCTTTGGCGCAATTGAAAAATCTGTCCATCGTAGGAAATTTGCATTTTCACTCCAAAGCAACGCAGTTGCAGTCTTGTGAATTTTTTTGTTGTCGAAGCATTTTTAAAAATAGCTTTGTTTATTTGTTGCTCTGCCAGCCGCAGTGCGTTGACAGCGTGCCTTTGTGTTGCGCAACTATGCCTGGGGAGATGACGAGCCGGGTGAGACGGCTTTTCGCTTTGCTTGTTGTAACGTTTCAGTCGAGTGGCGCTAACGGGCCACCATCAACGCTGCTACGAAAAGCCTAATGCGTTTTAGCGTCTTCATTTTCCATCCGACAACGATGCGCATTCCATAGAGTCCATTCGGAGCTGATCGATTAAGGCAAACCGGCTTTGGCTATCTCTTATTGTCGATCATAAATTATCCATAGGAGTCAATTACCAACTATGGTGAATAGGAGTTTTGAAAGTTGCAAGGCGCATTTTAGCCATTTCGCATGATTGTATTTTATTCGAGAAGCCGAATTGAGTTGCAATGCCGAAGGGTGAATAGACGCCAGGCGAAATTGAAATGTTTGTTATTGACAACTTTTCGTCTTGTTACTTGTTTCGTCGTGTTGTCATGCAACTTAAGACGCGGGAGGATTGATGGGATATTTGGCAAGTTGTTTAGCGGGTGATCTTTTAGCGCGTGCTCCGGATTGGCAGCGGCTCTAACTTCCACGCCCATGGATGTTGTAAAGACTCGTATGATGAATCAATCAATGCCATCTCGTGTAACGCCGTCGGGTCCGAATCCGTATGAATTCTTTGGCTGTTCGTCCCAGCTGTATTGAACTTGTCGTCTTGCGTACGACCGCTATTTTAGGCAACCTTATTACAAGTCAACCGTTGACTGCCTGAGGCGTACCGTTCGCAACGAAGGTTTCCTGGCGTTGTACAAAGGTTTTTGGCCTATTTGGGCGCGCATGGCTCCTTGGTCTCTCACCTTTTGGGTATCCTACGAACGGATCCGTTGGCTAACCGGTGCATCCAGCTTTTGAAACTGCCGTCGGTTGCCTAAAAAGGGTCTAATCTTCTGTTTGCCAATCGCGCCTTTTTATTCCATCCGATTCCTCGATAGCAGTGTCGTTCAACTTTGATGTTCCCTATCGATTGCTGACTTCTATCTTGTCTCAAATACTGTCCGTGGAAACGATTGATAGTGCAAAGACTATTCGGTCGGTCGATTTTAACGGGTGCGCTCTTTGTTGGCCGGCCTTAGCCAAAAGTTTCTTTGCTTATGTCTGCGAAAGAAAGGCGGCCCATAAACGGAAGTGGTTGACAATTAAAGATTGAAGCGATCGCTTTCTTGAGGCTAAAAGCCAAAATTGGAAAATTTTGCTCAGTCTCTGGATGGCCCCGTTGACGACGACAGGGCGATTTAGCCAATGCGCATTCGTTCCAACTTTGATCTCGACGAGCTGTCACGCTTTTGCCACCTCCCGTTGCAGCTGGCATGTGGTCACTGGCCACCCAAGGACACCTTGCGCTTCGTCATTGATGCCCTCTGATGAGTCGCCAGCAGTCGTCACTGTATGCCATCGTCAGCGATGGTGTACTTGAATGGAGTGCATATGTGCAGCCTGTGCATCGAAAAGTTGAAGAGCTCCTCCATCTGTCGAAGCAGTCGAATTCGCAAAGGTGAATTTAGTGCATACCGACCATTAATCCATCAGCATATGGTTCCCCGGGCTCTTTTTAGCCATTATTGACCAAACTTACAATCTTCTCGTTTTGCCTCCGTCAAAAGCCTGCGTACAGTGTAAGAGCTTGGATATCATTGCTGTCCGCGCGGCTGTGCTCGCGTTGATGTCGTTTAGAACTCCATCAATGACAGTACAGCCGTGTATTGAACAATGGCACTCTATTTTGAACCGTTGCAAAGAGTCTCTGATTTTCAAACGCGTTAGAGTATTGGATTTTTAAAAAAATCGCGTGCTGCCTCAGCTATAGGCTTTCTAGACGTTTTGTTTTCAAATTATGAAGTCCTTATATGGTTTTCACTGTACGCCTGCATGCAGCTTTGTTTCCTTTGTTTTTCAGTGTCTCTTTACCAACAATCAAACTTCCGTTGTCCGCTAAGGCGACTGCAGCCATAAACTTTGTTAGGTGCAGAAGCGTTGAACGCATTGCCAGTTTTGACAAGTTTTTAGCCTTTCCAAGAGCCCATGTGGCAATATGCAAATTTCGTACAAAGAATTGCTTAATTATTTGCATAAAACGGCGTGTTTTGCGTATATTGTTCTTTTTGACTTGTCGTTGCTGCGGATAAGCGCCTTTTAAGGTATCGCATAGAATTACATACGCTTTGCGAAACGCTTGACGAATAGATCTGAGCTGCAGAAAATTGCATCGAGCAGCGCCCTCCTCCCTCGTTGCGCAACCGGTCGGCTTGAATGGAAGGCGCGAACTTAACCGGTTCAACTTTTGAAAAATGCTTTTCCGGCGAATCACCTGCGCCGCATTCTTTGCATTCCCGGCATTATTGACAGGCTGGCAAGCGGTGATTTGATGGATGTTGGAGCGACGTTTCGCCTTTTGTCCGGCTAATCGGCCTCTTGACAACGTTGGCGAAAACTGAAAATAACTTTAAATCAATTGTCGCTGGTTGGCAGGTCGCGCGCGCTTAGTCGATTGACCAACGAAAGAAGAAGAAGAAGTAGAAGAAGAGATTAACCCTTTCCAATTGTCGAACCTATTTTGTCCCAACAAAGTCGGAGACGACTCATAGGCGACTCGCGCCTTCAATTGATCCATTTTTGCGGGCTAACAACACACTGAGGCAACTCTGTCAGGCTTGGCGTCGTCTCCTTTTGCAGGTGCGTTAGCGCATCCACTTTATCCTTGAATGGGACATACGATCGTTTGCCTAAGTCGTCTGTGTATTATGCGCACTCGAGTTTTCCCCTTGTCAGCGTAAAGCAATGGCGTATACGTGTGTTCTTTGTTTCAAATAATCGCGAAATCGTCTACACATTGAATATCCATTCCCTTTGGTCAATGCGTTTAATGATATGAGCCTAAATCCCCGCAGGCTCCCGACAAAGCGAGCGCGCTTAGACATATTGGCCGCGTTTGCTTTTGTCGCCTTATATGGGCTGGTCGTCCATGGACTTGTTCCATATTCCCGCTAATAGAGACGATCAAGTTCATTTTAAAATTTGGCGAGTCACCTGTCGATGAAGCGAAATGTTTCCTTTTGCTTAAGACCACTGCTGTCGGTCAGCATTCGTCCCCATCGTAACCCGTATAGCCTTGAGGATACGCTTCGTCGTTGTTAAAGTGGTAGTTTTGCTCCAAGGCTGATTATAGCTTGAATTGCATGCCATCTTAGGTCGCGCGCGCGCGCGATGCATTGCATGCGTGTTGTTTCAATGATTGCACGTGAGATTTTGCCAGTCTTTTATTGGTGTTCCATTCTCTGCCAGCCGGCTGACCAGGTGCTATAGAGCGGCTGTCCTTCAGGCAAGGGCGATATGACGAAGGTTTCGTCCAGGCGCGCGTGTACGAAGTGAGTGAGAAAGAGAAGGCGCGTTGTTCTCATCAGGTCGAACGTGTTGTCAAGCCGGCTGGCCGTGGTTAGATTTTTGCCCTCCGTCCAACCTCGTTGATTCATTGCCATTGCGAAGCAGCACCAGTTTGCGATTGGCACTAAGGGCTGTGCTTTCACAATTTAAAGGACCAATACGGCTTGCTGCCAACTTGTTCATTCCTTTGGTCATTAAATGACCACTTGCCTATAGCACGGTGCAATGTTACGGTGAGCGCTTGTAGTCATTTTTAACCAACTCGTCTTTGTTCACAATTGTTGTAATAACGAATTGCGAAGTTGTTTACGTCTCTGAGAAAGAATACGTTTCCAACAAGTCACGTGAATGGGTCATTTCGAATTTAAAAAACCCTTTGGTCTTCTCTAAAGCCGTTGGTGATCAATAGGCGTTTCCCTTTGCTGATTTGGGACTAAATAGGCTATTCAATGCGCACGTGCAAACTGAAAGGTGCTTTGAGGTAGGGAACTTTTTTCCTACTTTCAAACAGCCTTCGGTAGGCGTTGCGACTTCAATAAGACGTCCAACGCTTTGTCATTATCACAGTTAGTCGCTATGCTAAGGTCTATCGATGCCATAGCGGAAACATTTTGGCGCGTCGAAGTGGACGTAATTCAATTTTTCAACCGCGGGATATTTGCCTTGTCTCTCCATGCCAGTGTGCCCTGAACAATGACGTGTCCTTCAATTTTAAGAATCCTTTGACGGGATACCTTCTTAAGGTCTTACCAAGTTGGCTAGCCGCAATTTTCGAATCAAATCGTGCTTGATTTGCGCCTTGGTGGTCGTTTCCATTTGCGTTTGACGAGAATTCTTTGCCTTTGAGTCGGTCGGCGATTTTCCATCGATTTTTGCAATTATCGTCGTCCGAGAGAAGTTCAGAAGTGAAACCTATTTCGGGGTGGGATAAATGAGGCGCCTGAAAAGAAGCGTAGCCAACGTACCAAAAGGAAAGGAAATGCTGACGGTGATTGGTTTGCCCATGTTCATTATACTCTATGCGTGCTGTGTAGATGTCCCGGCGTTGCTACGCATGTTTGAATAATGAACAATGCAGGTTTGGAATCAGAGTTGTTCATTGTTGGGCTAGTTCGAAAGCTCGCCAATTGTGGTGGCCCAATTTTTGAGGATAAACGCATTTGGACTCACTGTAAGCATGGATGACCAACTTAACATATGGCTAAGCAAGCATTCCGATCTTGCAGGACGTTGTGATGCCATTAGGAAGACATACCTTAATTGTAAGGCCCTATTTGCGAGGATATCTTTGATTTCCTTATATAGTAGTACTAACATGCTTAACTTACGAGTCCCCTAAGTTCATTAAAGCCGTTTCATAATTGTCACTGCACTTTTCGGTCCTTTCGAACTACTTTGACTTTAGTACAAGTTTTATTTGAAATCTCCCATTACGTAAGGCTCGATGATTCTGTCTTTGCCAATATTGCCGATATTTAGTTGAACTATCTTCTAGCGCTTTAACAAGATGTTAGTTCGAAGCGTTCGCTGCGTATGTGAAACATTCTGTAGACGCATCGATTGCGCTTTGCTTCTTTAATTAGGGAACAAATGCCCAATAAACTGGTGAACGGGCAGTTTTCACTAAAACAGAGAGCATTGATAACACATGGTCTGACGACATGCGCAAAAGCTGATCTCGCAGTACATTCATTCTGGCAGCTCCAATCATTGATGCATGTAAGACAATGCTCTCCTTACTCATAGCTGCTCATGCCTACGCTGATAAGAGAAGCTACTTTCATTCAACTGGAATAATGTAATGCAAAGAATGAAATCCTTATCGACGCTTTATTAATCTACTTACGTTCAGGTGAATGGAACGATGATTATGATTTATTAGCTTTTACTATTCGGACATGCTTCACCATTGAGTCCTGCTCCGCTAGCATTATTCAAAGTGCCTAATTAAGTTTTACGCACGCCGAGTAATGACTCATCGATTCTACGGTTTTCGAATAGGTGCTCTCTACTGAGCGTGTTTAGTTAGCTAAGTTACTGTACGAACTTTGCGGTGCTATACTTTATCTTCAACAAATGGAAAAGCCCAATTGCGTACATTCGTTATGTGTATATGTAAAGTACAGAAGCAAATATAGCACCACAAAATTCGTATCCACGTATAGAGGGATTCCATGTACGCTTGGGTCCCGTTAAGGAAAATTTTCTATTGGCTCCAAAGCTATCGGGTGTCGGCCCCCGCCCGTCGTGAGCGGTCAAATTTGGCGGGGCAGATAACGTGATAATGATTGCGTAATGTTAAAATGTATTTGTGTAGTGGAATTAACGCGAAGAACAAGTATATGTGAACGACTGAGTGACTGCGTGCGTTACAATGGTTTAACGGATGTTCTGGTTTCAAATAATGCATATACCCTGTAGTGACATGTTTATTCATTATGTACATGGAAGCAATCCTTTCAGCTGTAATGTTGTGAGATTTGAATTGACGAAGTTTTCGGGATTCACCTTATCCCGTCTTTGCGTCTGTATTACGGATCGGATACGGACGCTAATGACCGTACGGGGTCAGTCTTGAAAGCTTTGTCAGTCAAAATCTCGTAATAGACAGGCTGCTGTCCTATACGTAATGAAGTCTTGTGCTTCGATTACAACAACTTATGTTTTTGTCTTTGATGAAAACAGAAAGCTTAATTCCTGAAGCTTTCGGTGCCTCTCATGTCCTGTCGTCAATGGATTCGGGATTCGTGAATTCGATTCTTTGGGGCGTCACCGCTTCCTGCCTTCTGACGCTGCGAGCCCTGAAAACTCTGTCCTATGAGACTTTATGCTCCCGTAATAACCAAAAGCTGTATGAAGAGTGAACTTCTTCCCAGTTGCAAAAGGCACTGGGTTGCTCTGGAGCGTCATGGCCGAAAGACCAAACTATTTTATTCTTTACTAATGTGCCTGAACTGATCGGCGCTGTTCTATTGATAATCAAGGCTGGCAAGCCTGTTTTCAGAAACGGATTGAAGCGCTTTTTCCTCCTCATCATTGTCTTCTTTTAATGGTGATTAGCCTTAATGGCATCAGTAGGAAGCCGCGTTATTGATGTACAATGCGAAACGCGTTTAAGTTTTCTCCGCAAAGGCGGCAAGAAGGGTGGACGAGAAGACTCGACGTTGTCAATAGGGTCTTGCGAATGTTCATACTAGAACAAGCGTATCTATCAAACATTCCCACTTTTGGTATTTGCAAGTGCCGATATTGTATGCCATCAAACGGAGAAGTGCAACCTCGTCTTGGCGCGTTGCTGCTTAAATGATTTTTGCTCTTTTCCTTTTTCACGCCGATGCGTATGCAACTTTCACATTTCGTTCATGTCTTTTCATGAACGAAATGAGGAGTACGTGCCTTTACGCTGGTTCATTCACCTCACTTTTGCCTGGTCGACGAACAGAGTAACGTTTTCTCAATGCTTCAATTCAGTTACGCCCTGTGATGGCGGTACGGTGATGAGAAATGGGGAATTTAGTAAGTGGATAAAGCAAAGTACGACAGTCAGATTTCGATGCGTCCTTTTCTTGTTCGCGTGTTGCGCAATAGGCTACAGCTTCTTCTTTCTGAAGACGCGAATTCCACAGCGTTGACACGGATACAATGCGTACTGGTCGTAGCCATGTCGTTAAGCCATTGTGAAGAATGTTTGCAACGTGCATCGCTTAAACCCTCTTGAAGCATCGTTAATCCTACATCTTTCTTCAGATTCAACGCTGTCAAGCTTTCTTCACGTTGGCTATTAGCGAAGTAAAGTTTGTTTATGTAGCGACGCAGTTTGCGTCATTAGAGGATTAGCAGGTTTTCTCGTGTCCTACCAAAGTTCTGGCTCGACTTTGTGTGCACATGTAGGCGGCGATTGGAAGACGAGAAATTGATGAGCATTATAAAAAAGTTGCCATTCTACTTGGCGTTCCACCGATTCCACGGCAGTTGACGGCATGCTTGTTTCTTAGGTTTTCCGTAGGATTGCTTTTTCTCGTAGCTACTAGACGGCGCGTTTCGCCTATTGCCAAGCGACCGCGAGATATTTACTGTGCTATTTAAGGATGTTTTGCATTTCTTCCTCCGATTCTCCGAATGCACCGTATGTTGAAGTAGATGTTAGGCATTAATCAAATGCGAGGGCGAAGAAGCCAATTAAATGCGTTTCGTCTCTTGGAAATCGCTTTTGCCTTCTGCTCGTTGAAGCGAAGAGAGAGAGAGAGCTCTCCCTGCAGTCAACTGGTTGGCGGCGACTGTGTTGGGGCTTTCAAGAAACTTTGCTCATTTTATTTGAATTTTTACATAATGAATCACATGTCTTGAGAAATGTAGCGTGAACGCGGTTTATTGTTTTTTCGCTTCGACAACCGCCTGAATTTCACGCATGATTGATAGGTTGATTGGCACAGTATATCTTGTGCTGAAAATAGTTTTCCCGTAGCGTCCATCCTGGTAAGCTGTGTTCAAAGTTTTGTGAAGATTAAAAGGGGAAGCTGGCACGCTGCTATGAGCCAATATTGCGGCGTATCGTCAAATGAGCCGGAAATAAAATTCCACGCCCGAAAGAGTCGTTGGCACTACGGTCCCACAGCTATAGTTAATCTCACTGAGGCCTAATTGCGTTAGCCATTCTTAATACTGTCATTTCTTCACGCAATTAGCTATGCAAATAACTGTAGCAGCAACCTGGTGTAGCTTCAATTGCTTTTTCTTTGGAACAGCTATATGTCAACTCCCTATTTTGTCTCTCCACTGTGATCATGTTGTCCTACAACAAAGCTTTAAGCTCTCTAAGGCAGCCAAACCGCTCATGAGGTTATGAGCATGCGTACTCTATGATGTTGACTTTTGCAATGTTTCCATTTTGTTCAAGACGCAATAATCGATCAGATGCTTTATGGGCTGCCTAAACTTGGGCTGAATAGAATTGGTTGCCACTGCAAGCGACCGTCCGACTCTTTGCGGTTAAGTTGAACTTCGAACTTAAAAGTTCAAAATTTTCCCGCCTTGTTAGTTGAATATCGTCTTAGGCATTGCGTGGCTTCGTCGAGCGAACATTTTTTGCGCATTGCTAATCCCAAGCGTAAACTTGCGTGCAACGCGTATTGTAACCTCCGCATGATGATTGATCCGTTTTGTCACTGCAGAAAAGGAGAGAGAGGGACGATGCGCGTTTCGAATTCATGAGCTGAATTGGCTTTTATGAAAATTTGAGAAGTCGTTTCATTTTGGATGACGCGCGTTGTTCATCCGCTGAAAGCAAGCTTTATCATACGAAGCTTAGTACAGTAAGGCATACTTTGTCCAAAGTCAGACAACGTATTGAGAATTGACGAATGCTCGAGAACGGCTTTTGGAAAGACATTACGTTTGTCCAAGTCTGTTCCAGAGCAGTCGCTTTTATTCCGTTGACGGAATTGAATTCCAGTTTTCTCATAGAGCTTAGAATAGTCAATTTTAAATATTTTTTAAATCAATGCTTAGCAACTGTTAGAAAGGCTGATGGCTGCGTTAATTGAGTAGTTTTTCTTTTTGCGATGATAGGGTAAGTTTCTGGCTCCATTTATGGAATCGGATCTTTAGCAACACTAATCCGGGTCAGCGGTATGCCAGTTTGGCGCGATTCCCATTGGTTAGTCCGAATTAAGTAAATCGCTTTGTGGAAAGGTGCCCCAATGCATTTTGTCAGCATCTCAGACGTCCCGCCAAAGCTGAGAGCATTATAATTGGCTGAGTTGAACCGTAGGTGCGGAAATGCTCCTGCGTTGATCTTATCATTTCGATTTTGGCTATATTTGGCTTTTTTGCTTGCAAGCGCTATTTCTGTCTCTTGACGAAGTTGGTAGCTTCGTTGGTCGTCGCCCTTACGACTTGCCGCTTGTTGGCTAATGCCATAGGCGACCTCCTTGGTAAGTCGCGCAAGAGTTGCATGTTCATCCAGCCGTTATCCAAAGGTGTTTTGGATTTAAAGTTTTTTTAAATTTTGCAACACGTGACGGCGATTAGTTTCTCTTTCGTTTCGATTTATCAAAACTGCGTTACGAAGTAAAGGCCGTAAAAAGGGTTCTTATTTTTTGGGTTGAACAATTGGACGGCGTTCAGCTGAAGACGGCAGAAGATACGTCCCGGAAGTTCCATCCGTTAATTGAAAAGCGCTTTCCATTCGCCCTGTTTGTTGCGAGCGGTTAGCGCTCGTTCTTGTCTCCATTAATTTTTACCTCTTATGGAATTTTGGAGCAGTATCACCTGCGGCGCGTGCCGGCTGAAGGTCATTTTTCAGCCTTCAAACAATGGATGTTGAATTGGTTCGTCAGTTAAAACGTTATGAACACGTCCGCCCTCTTCCGTCACCAGCTGACGTATATTAATATTGGACGGTGCAGCGATTTAATATATGCCTAAACAGGCGTTTTTTGGCTAAATGTCAAATCTCCTTTCTTTCCTATAACTGTCAAGTGCTCATCAGTAATTGGCCGCTGAGGTCTTTGCTCCATTTGAATTGATCCATGGTTTTCTGACGCACTTGTTCCGTTCAAGCTTTTCCTTTTGATTCAAGTGCCTTTGGGCGATGCTTGAAGTTATGCACCGCTTTCTTCGCCTTCGAGGAGGCTTACTCTATTCAACCGTTGTTCAAACGTACTCTATCGAGAATTGGGCGCTTTCATTGGTTTCCCTGTTTGAGGCGACAAAGGCGAGAGAGACCGCCTTTCCGAATCTGGGCCCATTTTCTGCTATTTTAATCCCAAAGTAGAACGGAGTTCTTATTGGTCGCTCTCAAGCGGTCCATCATTCGAATCCGTAAGTGCACGCGCATTCTGTCGAGCTCAGGTTTTTCCCAAAAGCGGCTCCTTATCTTTCCGGTCAATGCCAAGAGATGCGCTGAACGTTAAGGTTTGAATTTTTTTTCTGCCTCTATACAAAAGTGCATTTGCCAACTGGGTAAGAGCGAAGGGTCGTAGGTTCCTTTCGTGCAGTAATGGTATCTTCTCTTCCGATTGATTCGCGGACTCGTCTCACTACTCATGGCGCTGTTCGGGTTGAAATAGCTCTGTTCGCCTTGGGAGCACGTGTTATTGTGCATAATGAATAGCTGCTAGAGCTTCAATGTGTTTGGAACAATGAACTCGGAGTGAAACCATGAATTACCTGAATTCAACGGCTGACAGAACGGGTGGCCACGCTGCGGTTTTCACTTTAGGACCAGCAAGCAGCTCGCCGGTCTTTTGTCCGTTGCCTGTGGTCAAGACTGGGGCAGTCCAATGGGTGACGCACCAAAGTTCGCCCTGTTGAGATTGAACAATCGCTGAGCAAACCGAAGTAGGATTGACATTGATTTTTCCTCTTCAAATTCCTTTAGTTTTTTGTTCCTCAAGCAGCGCCATATTGATTGGCGCTGTCGGTCCATTCGCCTGTGCTTTCTACTTATAGATTCCGCAGCGGTCCGAACGTATCACTGTTTGCCGGCTGCTATCGATCTTCCGCCGCAACATAGTGGCAAGCCTTTTTATTTTTTCTTAAAGAAACAACATTTTCAATCGTGTTCGGGTTTCTTCCTTAGCTTTTATGGACGAGCGATTGCTTGGCACAAGCGCATGCTCTCTTGTTCATTTCCGGAACGAGATAACGACCGCTTGCTGTCGCGGGATGGATCCAACAACTTGCCTACAGGTGGAAACGCTTCGTGGAGAGCTCGTTTTTGAGAAATAAAATTACGAATGACCATAGATGGAATTGGCGAAATGATCCTATTGCGGGTTGTTAGGACGATCCCGCCAAGGCGCGGCTAGTTTTCGTCCTTTGACTTTAAAAGCCGATGAAAGTAATTCCGTTCCTGATTAGGCTGGCAGCAGAGTTAGGTGCCCTGTTTGCGGCCGCAAATGACCTATGAATTCAAAGGGAAACTACTGTCGAGCTATAAGAGCTCCTTTCGCGTCTTTGTTCGGCTGGGACTTTGGGCTTCATTCCTACGCGTCGCTTCGTGATCGCTCAGGCAGCTGACTTAACCAAAATCGGACACCTGCGGTCGAGAGCAGCTGTCGAAAAAGCTGTTTTTTGAAAACTGTTGCGATTGGGCCGTCGACAATTCATCGTTGTAATCCCTCCTGGACGCGTACCTGCGCGACGCTCTATTTTCCACCGGCTTCGTCTCTGGCGAATCCTGATTTGCATTAATCGCTATTTTCGACATATTGACAAAGCCGGCAGGCGTCGCCTTACGTCAGAAATAATCTTGACGCCAATCGACCAAGTGTGGTTCGGACAGTCTCAGCGGATTGACTTTATCAGAAAGGTGTATTTTCCATTCGAAACGTGCCAGCGCACAATGAGCAGCTCAGCGCCTAGGTGAGTTGCCAATTTTCGCATTACGCAACTCGTCCGATGTCCTTTTAAAATGGGCTGATGAATGGATGGATCTTTTGAAAAAAAAGTCGTGTATATTGTTTCCCCGGAGGCTTTTCGCTTTGACCGACTTGAGTGACAAGGCGGATCCGATTGGTTCTCCTTTGATGATTGTTCGACCGCAGGCGGCCGTCAAGTCTATCCTGCTCTTCTGTAAAGGCGTTTTGGCGCGTAAGTTTCCCAGATTACCATTCAAAAGATTTCGTGAATTAATTTTCGAAGTGAGCTGTTGTGTTGTGCGTGGCGCCGTTAGCAGAACGAGTACGCGAAGTTCATTTCAATATGCGTATGCAAAAAGGTTTTACTTAAGCTTGTTACGTCATTTCGGTTTTTCACTTATTGTGCCGAGCTTACATTTAGTGACGGTATGAGCCTAAGAGATCGGCCGACTTTTCTGACGAACGCGGAGGAGCCTAATTAGAGTCGTAAATTAAGTTCAAGGGCGGATAGTTGCTTGCTGCACTCGATATCGGCTGGCAGTTAAGCTTTCCGGTTGAATGGTCTTCTTTTGCTTCTTCAGTTCTTAATGTCCCATTGGATACACATTGCCTTTGAACAGAGGCACGTCAAGAAAGTATAGTCGAATTTCATTCTTACAGTGCATTTGCGTCGCCTCTACATTCGTAGTGACTTCTTTGTGCCAGCATCCCTTTGCTGAGCTCGAAAGGTTGGCTAAGCCATTACCACCTCATTCCTAAGGTTCAGTTTAGTCAGTGTTTAATAATATTAAGAGTTTTCCCTCTTTTGGTTATGATTAAGCAGTATAATTCTTTTCTCAACGCATTAGCTGGTGATCAATTGATGTTCGTTAATCTGAGCCATGTTGGAACAAACTTTGGCTTAGACTTGGGCTTGCTGCTTTTTTCTATTACGTTGTCCAAGAATGGCCTACTAAGCGAGGCTTTGCCGCTCTCTTTCTCAGCCTCCCTCACTTGGTTTGGACGTTCTCATCTGTTTCGGCGTGGTGCACCGACGATTGGACGCCTTGTTGGCGAATCCGCCTGTCGGCTGGTAAACCAGCTAACCGACCAGGCAGCCGCCAGCCATCTGGCCAGTCAACTGCAACTATCTCTTCTCGGTTAGCCAAATCTTATTGAATTGCCTGTTGTCAGGGCGCCTTTCGTCAAATGGTTGTTCTCTCTCTGCTGTGCGCAGCTGCTTGGCTCCAGAGAGAAGGCCTAAGAGTAATCACGAGGGGCGATGTGCTTGTCTAGCCTTTCGCGCCTGTCGATGCGCCATTATTAGCAGTTCGGTGGCGCCTCATGGCTTCATTCTTACGGCTAACATTGGTTTCCATTTGTAGCCTTTACAACAAGTCCAACATCCCGGAGAAAACCCCAACCTAATACATCCTATGGATGTATGCTCACCCGTCGCCAGTCGTTAATTGTTTGACCAGGCGGAATTTCACTATCCGTACGTCAAGTTTTCCCTTTTTTAACATCAACGCCTATAGGCGTGTGTACTTGTGTTTTTCAGAGCCCCGTTGGCTTGACCAGCGCTTATTCAAAGTGGTCAGTCTGGATTGCCGTCGTATTTTGGTGAAATCTAAAGGCGCAAAGTGCACGACGCATCGGCAGCGTTGCAACAATGTTAGAGGGACCACCGCCGGCCGAGTATCGCTCCTTTCGGTCGTTATCCCGAGCCAATAGAGCTTCCATTTGTCGGAAGTCTCGATCTTCCATTGTTGCCCCTCCAAGTCCCACCTCGAAACGGCGTCAATCCTCCGGATCGCCGTCTGTTGATGGAGGCAAAAGATCATCTCCGCTTGTGGTCCCTGAAGTAGTCAGCCCTCAGGCTCAGTCAACACCTCCGGTGGGCTCTGAGACCGCAGCTACACGTCATAATGGTAGCGATTCTCTGGCCCGTGATCTGTTGTCAGCTAATGGTGATGAAGAAAACGACGGCGGCGTGCCTTATCCCACCTACTCAGCGAAGGCGCTCCTGTGCTTGGATCAACGTACGCCTCCTCGCAGTTGGTGTCTGCGGATCGTCAGTAATCCATATCCTTTCTCGAGCAAAAGGTTGCGGTTTTTCGTTGAACCATTTTGCCACTCAAATAGCTTGCTGGTAGAAGGGCGTATAAGCCGGTGGGCGTGGAGAGAGCGAGAGAACAAAGAGATGCTCATTTTCATAGCGCGTTCGTGATTTCATTGATTGGACGTCGGCGCCATACCTTTTTAGACCAGTCGAATTAGTCCATCAAGCTAACATTGGAATAGCGTAATCCAATTGGCATAAATCCATCAGCGGCGTTCGATACGCCCACCATTTGGGCCCTTGACGCAGGCTGCAAGTCGCGCGCTAAATTCTTTTCCCCTCCGCCTTGCGGTTTTTTGTGAAAATTGGCTAAAACTTTTTTTCTTCTTTTGAGAGTATGTAGATTTAAGTGACTAATCGCCTACTGCCGTCTGATCCCCAAGAGACGCTTGGGTACTACTTGTCATGCATTTGACTGTAGCTGAAGGGGGAGAGAGAGAGCTGATGTCAATTTTTTCCGCCTAGCAAACCAGGGCTCCTTTGGTAATTTCGTTTCCGCCTTTATCGTCAGTAATCCTGGGGCGCATTGAAGTTGTCCAACGAAAGATCCTTGAGGCTGTTGGTCACCTTGCAGGAGTTGCTGGGGCGCAAACACTTTGTCCAATTGGACATTGGCGTAATCGATTAGCGTTTGGCGCCCAAGCCGTCTGCTTTGTTTTTTCAAAATCTCATTTGAAATTAATGTCCCAAAATGCGGCTTCCCCCACTTAACGAGCAGTCGTCGTTAAGGATAATCCATCGAATGTTCGCTTGCTCGGGGTTAATTCGAAGTGAGATTAGTAGTCGTTAAATGACTTTTATTCTAACGTTCAAAGCTTTATACTACGCATATCTATAGGCTGATGTGGGTTTTCCGCTACGCTTTTGCGTTTACGACCAACAAACGGTTGTGGCCAATTGCCCATCAAACGATAGTTTTCATACGTAATGTTTAGGCCTGCCGGCAGTAGGTAAGCGTGGGATGATCGTTAAAACAAAGCACACTTTTTTTTACTTTCCCTGAACTGACGATTGTGCAGTATATCTGCTTCCTTAACTCTCTGTTTACGTGGTTTGAAAAAGTTAGCATGATGGTGATTTTGATCAACTGTGTCACGTTGGGCATGTACAGACCATGCGACGAAGACAGCGTTGCCACGTCGTGCACAACGGTTCGATGCAAAATTCTGGCAACCATAGATCATATGGTTTTTGCCTTCTTCGCCATTGAAATGGTGAGTGCAGCTTTGATTCATCTCCTTTGATCGGCGTTGTAATTTCGTTTTCTTCCGGCTCATTTCTTGATTGCCTTTGCGGCGGTTGTTGGGCCCAATCCCCATTAGATTATGGAAAATTTGCGGCGGCTGCCGGCAAAGGTCTTAAATTTTGCCTAGTCACTAATGACTTTGGAAAAAAAGTTATCTCTTCGGGCATTGTTACTTGGTGAACTTGCCTTTCGTGTTGCAATCTTTCAGCTAAGCGTTTCATCACTTTCCGCCGGCGTAAACAGTCGTTTGAAGTTCGCCTCTTGACGCGGTTGCGTGCCCGCCTGAAGGCAGTACTTTTCCTTTGGCTTCTCTTAGCGGCAGCAGTACTAGTTTGAAATTTGTCAATGACAACGCCTTGGCGTATCTTTGCTCTCGTACTTCCCATTCAAGTCGTTCGGATTAATTGGCGCTCCCTTTGGAGCACTTCCGCAATGGCTTCATTGACCGGCGGTGATTTGAATATGCAAATGCGTTTGCGCTTTGAAGTTGCTGCTGCTTTTGGGAGACAAAATTTTCAAATATTCCCAAACAATCACTCGTAAACATCTCCTTTTGTCTTTACGGTGCCGATGCGGGGACGACTGCTTGCGTAATCCATAATTTGAAGTATTGTTAAATTCTGCCGTAGCGTTTTAAAATATTTGCTCGGGAAAGTGAATTGCGAAAAGCGCGGACACATACGAGGCGAAGGCTGTTGGTCAGCAGCAGCTGACATTTTCGAACTCGTCAAACCAAGCGTGCGGCTCTTGGGAATTGAAGGTAAATTTCTTTTCGCAATTAATGACCTATTTGGAAGTGATGATGCCATGTCGCAAGGGATAAAATGAGCTTACCATTTGGCATATGTCCATATGTGTCAACAGCTGCCCAGGTATATGTAGTCCCTTTGGAAGAAAATGGCAACTCCGTAATGGCTGATCGATTATAATGAAGATAATGCCTTTTTTGGTAAGGGCACGTAAAGTTTCAATTGTATATAGGGAATAACAGTCCGTCCTCACTTTATGATATATGGATAAGTACATATCCAAACGTCATAATGTAAAACGTGGGCTCACGTTCGATTATGATATTAATTATCTCTGAGCATTCCTCCATAAGGTATTGTTGATACTTCCCTTCAACTACGCGGAATACTAAGTATTGTGAATCCTTAAGCTTATGCTTTAGCGATGGATTTATCCTCCGCCCTTTTGAACTTTCGCCATAGCGACTGCAGTGCTTGATGTAATGTCTTCGGAAGGGCTTTAAATGATGTAAAGCGCTGAAATTGCTGGTAGGAGGCATCACTAATTTTTTAGGAACAACTATAGACCTAAAACCCATTAATAGTAGTCACCTTGCTTGATCCTGTCGCGTTTAAAATTATTCTACGCGCTTCCTACTTATCCGTTGAGTATTTTAAAATTTATCCCTCTGCTAAGGCGCCTCAAAGTTGGAGGTGCGTATTTCAGCTGTTTAAAGGGGCCTTTAACTTGGATAAGTTGTATTTGACCATTTCAGGTAATGAAGATAATCGCTTTGGGATTCTACGGCGGCGATCAGGCGTACTTGTCGGAAACTTGGAATCGACTTGACTTTTTCATCGTTGTTGCCGGGTAACCTTTTCGTATCTTGTTTGAATACCCTACGTCGCGTTGTGTTCCTTTTTAAAGATGCGCTGAGTACATTTTCAAGGATCAAATGGGTGACATCAACTTGACAGCCATCAGGACCGTTCGGGTGCTAAGGCCGTTGCGGGCCATCAACAGAATACCAAGTAAGCCTGCGTCTCGACGGTTGTGGGATCCTATTCCTATGTGCTTTTATTCTAGGCATGAGAATTTTGGTAAATCTCCTCTTGGATACACTGCCTATGTTGGGCAATGTACTCTTACTATGCTTTTTCGTCTTTTTCATCTTCGGCATAGTTGGCGTTCAGCTCTGGGCCGGCTTGTTGCGTAATCGCTGCTTGTTGAATTTGCCGCCAACAAATGAGTACGCGCTTACTCTAATTCGCATCAGCTCGCATGACTGCGATTCTTTTATGCAAGTACCAACCGAGAGCTTATCGGCCTGATGCAATACTACATGCCAGATGAAACCAGTATGGAGTATATATGCAGCTTGGAGAAGGACCACGGCAGGCACTCGTGCACGAATCTTCAACCGTCGACGTACAATGGCCACGTGTAAGCATGTCGCATTCTCTATTAAAGGTTCGCACGGCTGAAGGCATTTTAAGTTGCAATTTGACCATCGACCATTGGCGCTCGGGCAGTTATAGTCCTCAGAATAATTCCTGCATTAATTGGAATCAATACTATACGAAGTGTGGTCCCACGTCGCATAATCCTTTCCAAGGATCCGTTAGCTTTGACAACATCGGTTACGCTTGGGTGTCCATCTATTTGGTGATCAGCTTGGAAGGTTGGTCCGATATCATGTACTATGTCCAAGACGCTCACTCTTTTTGGGATTGGGTGTACTTCGTTTTGCTCATTGTGGTAAGCCTATAGATTTTTTTATTCCTGTCAATCTCTTAGCTAACCTGTTCGCTTGGATGAGTGTAGCCTGTAACCATTGAGGCTATTTTTCAATTATTTGAATCCTTCTTGGATTGCTATCTAAATTTCTGCACGCGTATCAGGGCGACCCGATAATGCCTAAAGGCGAACGAATTCCAGCATTCGGTTGGGATTGAATTGTTTGATATGCGTTTGTCTCATTTTGTAGATCGGTGCTTTCTTTATGATCAATCTTTGCCTTGTCGTTATCGCTACCCAGTTTGCGGAAACGAAGCGTCGAGAAACGGAGCGAATGATGGCCGAGCGCGCCCTCTATTATTCTTCAAGCACTCTGGGTAATTTTTTTTTGTTTACCCTCTGCCAAGGGCGCACTTCCTTCTTCTTGTTCTTTCGCTGTAGGTGCTCATACGCATTACCGTTGTTGAATTTATAAATGTGTGCATAGCGCGTACGGATGTAAAAACTTTATAAGAATTGGTATAGGTGAATAATACGTGAATCACCAAAGAGTCTTGGGCAGGTTCTTCCGGGCCCTCTTATTCCTTAATCGTTTTCCTGTACGCAGCAAATATGCCGTGACTTAACAAAGGTATTTTGTTAAGCTACAATTGATCAACCATCTGAGAGCGACGGAGTTTACCGCGCGATTGTCAAGTATATTGCTCACCTTGGAAGACGAGCAAAGAGGAAGGCATTGCGCTACTATCGCAGCTACTGGCAAAAGAGTAGCGACCATTCTCCGGCTAGTCTCAGAGAGCTGCCAATTGCCTATGCTTCGTCTGCCGAACCGACAACCGTAGCACTTCCGCCAAAACGCAGTTCGATTCGTCGTAAGCGAATTGCGAGACAGCCGGCTGGCAGACCATCATTGGCAAATGAGCTCGCATTACCGTCAAGCCGTGACTCGTTGTCACCATCTCGTTGCTATTCCATTCCAGGAGCGGCCGCTAGTTCTCACGATTCGTCGTCTCTTAGCTTTTTCTCAGCCGTTGATGACTCCATTGTTGGGCCATCTGAAACTGGAAGCTGCCCTCCCGCTTTTGTGCATCGAAAGCGGCGCAACAGTAGGCGCTCTAGTAGTCAGGGAAAAAGGTTTTCCGATAACAGCGTCATGTCGACAGAGACCATGGCGAGTCATCAACATGCACGCGACACGTTCCCTGCTGTCAGAAAACCAAGAAAGCAGTATAAGCTTAAGTATACAGAGTCAGCTCCTGGCGGCCGACCTCGTTCGGACGCCCAGGGTAGGCTCCTAGTGAACGAACCGTTTTTGGAAAGTGGCCGCTCCCTCGGAAGCGAAGAGGATGACGATGATCGAACTATTTTCTCCGAGGATGAAGCTGACGGGGAACAGGAGGATGGTGAAGAAGAGGAAGACGACAATGACGTCAACGATGGCGCCAGCGCCGTTGCCATGAAAACGTTTGATACGGAGAAGGGAAGAGAGCGAGTAAAATTCGCCGACAGGCGTCGATCTCTATTCGACGGGTCTGCTCGTAGCAGAAAAAGCAGACTTTGGCACGTCGTGCAACGAATGCAAAATAGGGTAAAGCGATTCGTGGACGGTGATCATTTTACGCGCGGCATTTTGGTTGCCATTTTGGTCAACACGCTCAGCATGGGCATAGAATATCACAACCAGCCGGAAGAGTTAACGCTTGTTTTGGAATATAGCAATATATTGTTTACCGCCTTATTTGCCGTCGAGATGCTTTTGAAATTGATTGCCGAAGGCCCGTTTGGCTACATCAGCGATGGCTTTAATCTTTTCGACGGCGGCATCGTTGTTCTCAGGCAAGTTTCTCCAAAATTAGCTAACACCGCCCTACGATCGCCTAATTCGAGTTCGCTGCGTAATTTCGTAATTTGATTTCAGCATCGTTGAATTAATACAAGGCGGCAACGGAGGTTTGTCAGTGCTACGCACTTTTCGACTCCTGCGAATCCTGAAGCTCGTTCGCTTTATGCCCGCCCTTCGCTATCAGCTGATCGTCATGCTGCGTACGATGGACAATGTGACGGTGTTTTTTGGTCTGCTGTGCCTTTTTATTTTTATCTTCAGGTAGGCGGATCTTGATTTTCCCATACCATACTGTAAGCGGTTCCGCAAACGCTTCGGCCGTTACAACTTGGCTGGCCTTTGTTTTTTTGTTACTTATTTCTTCTTCCTTTGTTTTCCGCATGCTGCACGCGCCTGGCACTTAACCGTTCTCCTGTCACTCCATCGTAGTGCCCACATGTTCTCCTTGGCTATGATTTCTTGAAAATTCGCGTTCTCTATTTGTGACATGCCGTCGCGTTTTTCTTTGCAGGTTGCCTTTCGCCTTTGCAAGCTGTGCTTAAACAATTATCCCACGTAGGCTTTCCAGGCTGCTTTACAAAGCAGTATATGTGAGGTCCACTTTCTCCGTTGGGTGAACTGGCATTGCGATGTGCAAGCTTTAACTTTTGATGAAATCAGATAGGCACTTTTACCCCCTATTAAGCATCCAGGCAGCGAGCAAAAAGTGTGTGGGTTACATTTAGCCAAAATTTTACCGAAAGCTTCCGATGTTTTGCTATTTCCCTATTGACTGTCCAAAGTCCAGTGTGCATGCTTCTTCCAGAGACGATGACAGCAATTCCCTGTAGTATAGGCATAACGTACGCGTCGTGTTATCTCATCATTTTAAGCGGTCGGTGGCACGTATATTGGTTTTATAGCATTTTGGGTATGAACCTGTTTGGCTGCAAATTCTGCAGACAAGAAGAGGCGTCAGACGGAACACAGGTGCGCTTGTGCGACCGTAAAAACTTCGATTCGCTCTTCTGGGCTACCCTGACCGTGTTCCAGGTTTGCATACTTATCACATTCCTGTTTGATAGCACCTCTATCAGACAGCACGTCGCGTTTCTAGCATAATTGATCTTGCACCTACCGGGTGCCTAACCATCCGCTATGTATTAGTATCTATCAGCTCGGTACGCCTGGTAAAGCGGAGCGTCATGTTAGTCCAATGGTTTTTCCTTGTCTACGTTCGATTGTTTGATTTATTTTCTTTCTTTATGTGTATAGTGTCAGGAAGCGAACAGTTGTTGCTTCGGATTGTTCCCACGCTTTTTGCACCTCATACCGCTTACACTTTATAGCGCGAACGTCGAGCGGTTGTTGGTCGGCTCGTTGCTTACCTTCTGCAGGTGTCCCAAAAGTCTTTTTTATTTTTTCCGTTCAGTTTATTGGGAATGGAACTATTTGCCGGTCGGTTCTGCCATACGGTTGATGGTTTACCGTGTCCCTGTAAGATGAAAGAGGTCACCTGCGTTTGCTCAAGACGTAACTTCGACACGTTTATTCAAGCGGCGTTCACTGTCTTCCAGGTAAGCCGCTTTTGCTCTTTGTCCTTCTTTTCTAGCTCGAAGCACCGACTTTCCGCTTATTTCAATTTTAGCCAACTCCTTCCTTGAAAAGTTCGGTTGCTGAGGATGTGCGAATGGCGTAGTGAAGGATATGCAAATGAGACAAACTGTTTTTTAAGTAGCCAAAATCATCTGCTCACACAATGGCCACAGAGGCTGTCTTCATTGCTTTTTCCAGTATTTTGTATACTTACTTTCATGTGTAGTCTCTTTCTCGCTAAGGGAAATGAGCTCCTGGCGTGCCTCGTGAGAGCTGCGCATACATATTAATTTTTTTCTTCCTTTCACCTTTGCCGTAATGCCATCCAAAGAATCCTACGAGAATACGCGTCGTGCAGGCAGCATGCTTAGTGAGCTCTATAATATTGCCTTCTTGTTCGCGAAGAAACCTTTTTGAGGTGCTCCTTATTTCTTAGTCAATTTTGCCATTGAATGAATGAACCCGTAGGAGAACTGCTCGCAACAGCCTCACAAACTTATGTTATTTCACAGGCGAAGTCAGAAGATCTGCTGGTCTACAAAATATGAGAGACTTGTCGGTTACGCGCCCCACCGTCATACTCTAAGCTTGCTGACCATCCTGTTCTGCCATTCCGTAAGCCCAAACCTAACCATAAGACTTATATTTTGGTTTAAGCTTAGGTAATGAGAGAACAAGCTGGCCGGCATGCTCCCAAGTAGGAGCAGAACAGGATGGCCGCATGCTTAACAGAAAGGAACCTGCATTCCTCAGACGGTGAAGCGCGTAACCAAAAAGACGCAAATACAATTCAGTGTCATCTGTTTATTTTGTGGAATCGAAGTATCCAATTGATTTACTAATATGTTTCTTTATTGGAGGTGAGCATATGCGCCTCAGTCATACATTTTGTTCAAGTGATGTTAGCAGTTGCATTTGTTGCCATCTCGAAGGTTTTCAGCGCTTCCTTTTCTCTAAAGTAATGCTCCTAGTTCGCTGCAATAAAGCTTGCGCGCCTTGTGTGAGTTTATATTTGAGATTTTAAAAATCCTCAACATTTGACTTTTCAGACGGTAGGGACAACTGTCGGCGTAACATTTAGGGAACATACCTCCGCTTGCCTCTGGGCGTATCGAATTGATGCTAAAGATATTCTATGAATAGTTTGTAGAAATATGCCCTAGTTTTTTTGGTTGTTATTTCGTGTTTTGTCTTTCTTTCTGCCTACTGCGTATTGGAGGTTAAATTCTTTTTGCAAATAGATCTTGACGCAGGAAGATTGGAATGTTGTACTTTTTAACGGAATGGCTCAAACGTCACCTTGGGCAGCCCTTTATTTTATCGCTTTGATGACGTTCGGCAATTACGTGCTCTTCAATTTGCTGGTTGCCATTTTGGTGGAAGGCTTTCAAGAAAGCAAGGAGGTAAGCTTTGTGAACATTGTTGTCCCAAAGCAGACAGTAATTGCTGCAATACTTGATTATCTCTTGTTAAACGGTGGGATCTTTAGCTGTCGAAGTCTAATCGACTAATGCGACGCTATATCATACGGCTGAGAGTTCGCCTGCAGTGCTGCAAGTCAGATTTTATTATAAGTCGAACAAGTCAGAGCAGCAGTCATTATCATACATTATTTATTTTTCATTTGTCAATACTTTATTCTGCCAGCGTATTCCGTGTCTGCTCACAAATGCTGCAGCGTCAATTAAACTTTGTTCTGATAGTTTAATTGCTGTTTTTATCTAACAGACTGCTTATGCACAATCATGTCAGCACTTGAAGCTTTTCATTTTCAGTTTCGAGCAAGCTACAGTAGGCTGTAAATGATAAGAAGGTTATTTGCTAATTCTTACCTTTAACGTGTTCGTACTTGAAGACTGCAGATAGGTTTAATGTAGCCATGTTCAAAAAACATATTCGAAGCTTTTGATGATGAGCTGAAAACTTCGGACGCACATTATTTGTCTTACTCTTTAATGTCTTGTCCGTCGTGACTTCAAGTTAGAAAATTTATCTATCCATTGCGTAGTACTTTTGGCGTGTGGAAATATGATATAGATTTCTGAAATCTGCAGCTCTAAAATTTTTTCGTTTCCTCTTTTTTTTAATGGCTGTGTCTGTATTGCTTTTCGGGAAATCTTTTCTCCACGTTGTAAGGGCGCTTTCGTTTAGGAAGAAAAGCGATTGCTTCAAGAGCAGCAGCAGGATGAAATTTCCGGTGATATTTCTGAAGCGAAAAAATTGCCAGCAACGGAAGCGGGAACGGACAGACCACTTCTTACCTGTACATGCGCTGCTGCCGCTGCGGCGGCGGCTGCAGCGGCCATACTCTCGGGAAAGCATCGTGGTTTGTACTCGTGTTTCTTCCCGATATGGTGCCGCATTTTTCTCCTATTCTCTTTCAGAACGTCTGCTTTCGCTGCCTGCATTGCCCATGCAATTTTCGTGCTCCGACGTAGGTCTTGCTCCTCCGCCAATAATTCAAACGTTACCTACGCCAGCGGACAGTCCACTTCTTGGTCGCTCAGTCCATATGGCCGATAAGTCGTCGGAAAGCTTAAGCAGCAATCAAGAAAACGGTCACTTGAAAATGGATCCTAACTTGTCGGTAGTGTAGCTTTGTTAAGTCTGTTTATGGTTGTATGCAAAACTACCTACTTATCCAATTTGCGAACTGCTCACATATTGAAGAAGAAAAAATTGGAAATTTTCTTTCCCAACAAGAATTGCTCATACTGTATATTTTACGAGAAGGGAAAGCTGATGAACTCCCTTTTTTCCCTTCAGCTCAGTCAACCTGCTTAATGCAATAGTTCCGAGCAAAAACTGTTTGAATGCCTAACCATAAGAAGCACTATTAAGTTGTCATCCGCTTTTCTTTGTTTCTCCTTTAGTTAGATCGTTTACGGTTTAATATTTCAGAGCTATTCATCCATCTCCATCAAGTCCAATTCGCCAAGCGCGTGCACTCCGCAAGATAGTGGCAGCAAGAGGCCTTGTCGATACTCAATGGCCTATCTGGGCATTCCTGGATATCCCAGTACTAACCGGAAACTGCAAAGGCATTGGTCATCCGTGTCCAGTCCTACGAAGCCGGAAACCATTCCGGAGATTGGTTATAGTCTTTCTTGCGAAGACAATTTCAAAAGGTTGACTCACCCATCCAAATAACTTCATTCATAATTACGTACACTCTCTCACTCCCTTAATCTTGGGCTTGAGTAGTGCATGCACGTGCGCTTCACGTGATCCATTTCTTTCACAACTTAATTGTTATTGTATAGGCTTATAAGTCACTCTTCTGGTTTTGCCTACGGCTTGTGAGAAGATCATAATCCTTTATTGAATCGCGTTTTCCCGTTTAGTTTGGCGGCGTGCAACCCTGAGGAACGCTCTTCATTGACAGTGCCCGGCGCCCTAGCTGCTCAATGTAACGGTGGCCTGTCCGCCTCCGGACTTCCATCGTTAAATGGGAAGCGTAATTCGTGGTTGCTTAAACGAGATGTTCCACTCTCGCCTATGCATTCTGCCAAAGTTGGCATTCCTGGTTCGCTACATCCCTACTGCAGAGTTCATGGCTGTCGACTGTCTCTAGTCCCTGATTCTTACTCAGTGGAGGCCATATCGCGTTCCGGTTTACTGATGTCCGACCAGTTTGGCACCGTTGGATACTTGTCTCATCGTTTGAAGAAATCGGTAATTTATTTTCTGAATTACGTGCTAAGGCATTTCGAAAATGACGTGTTTTACAATTGAACTAACTAAGAAGGGAAAGATAATAAGTTTAGCATGCATTCCAGCAGTGTTGGAGTACGTAAGACGAAATGAACTAGCATTGTTGGTCTGTGCAACTGTTCTTGCTTTGTAGCCAAAGAGTTTGCTGCGATCATGGTTCCACGGCTGGTTCGAGAAAAGCTGGTTCAACACAAGGATGGACTATTCGTTGTTTCTGTTTTCTCTGAAAAGTTCCATTAGGGTCAAGTGCATATATCTTTGCGAACAAAAGTGGTTCGACTTTTTTATTCTAACATTCATTGGCATCAACTGCGTTACGCTGGCAATGGAACGTCCAGATATCCCTCCTATGAGCGTGGTACGTTGGAAATGTCTTCTTGTTCTCTGATAGTACTAATCCCGTGTTAAGCTGCTTTCCCAATATACTAAGTTCATGTTGCAGTTGTACCCTTTGTCCATCTTCGCTTAATGATGCAGCTTCTCTAATTTTGTACGGCGGTGCCCTTCTGTAGGCTGTTGGGTATACTAAGGGAACTCTTTATATTTGCGCAGTTATGGGAATAGTTTTTCAGATCTCATACTGTACTGATACTACGAAGTAGACTTTTGTAGGAGCGGATGTTTCTGGACGTCTCCAATTACGTATTCACAGCGGTCTTTGCGGTTGAAATGCTAATCAAGGTAATCGCAAAAGGATTGGTTCTTGGCGATAAGGCCTATTTCAAAAACGGATGGGACTTCATGGATGGCACGCTGGTGATAATCAGCTTTTGTAATTTGTTGTTCGATTTGTTGCATCGGACCGATGCTCCTAGAATATTTTCCGTCGTTCGAGTTTTGCGACTGCTTCGTGCCTTAAGGCCGTTAAGGTGAGTTTCCCTCTAGACGCTGCTCTTTTTTTAAAAAATTTGCTTGAACCTGAATTCCCGCTGCTTTAGGGTTATCAACCGAGCTCCAGGCGTAAAACTGGTAGTGCAAACTCTAATTTCCTCCCTGAAGCCCATTGGCAACATCGTGCTAATTTGCTGTACATTCTTCATCATTTTTGGCATTCTCGGTGTTCAACTGTTTAAAGGAAAAATGTGGCACTGCGTGGGTCCCAGCGTGGCGCATGTAGTGAACAAAACTGACTGCTTGGCTGATCCGCATAATCGGTGGGTAAATCACCGGTACAACTTCGACAACCTCGGCCAGGTATCAATGTAACAGTTTTGTAAAACGGTTTTCATTCTTATTCTGTATTTGTTTGATTTTCACCTATGCGTTAATGTTGGGGTTTCGTAATTCATTTGTTCATCTCCAAGTGGCACAGATGCTCTAGCGTGAATGCAAATAACGGAAGAGCTTCTCAGACTGAGGCAGTCGACAAGCTTGAGAAGATAGGCTTCATTGCCTCCGTTGCCTTGTTAGATACATAAAAAATGTAAACAAATAAATAAATGCCTATACTGTATTGAAAATGAAGCTCTTTTTTTACGGGCTTGTAAAACTTCATAATCGTATACGGAAGTGCGACCCGTAAAGGTTTATTTAAATTAGCGCAGCTTTCGGGAAACACCTCTTTGCGTCTTCAAGGCAGCTGTTCTCAGTCTGGGCTCCTTTAAGGCTTTGATGTCCTTATTCGTTGTGGCCAGCAAAGACGGATGGGTGAGCATCATGTATCAAGGCATTGACGCGGTTGCGGTGGATATGCAGGTGTGAAAGCAAAGCCATTTTCTTTTCACAGTAGTAATTGTTCATTAGAGCAAGTATGTTTCAAAATGCTTGTTTACAGCCAGTGGTCAATTACTTCGAATGGCGGATGCTCTACTTCATCAGTTTCTTGCTGCTTGTTGGCTTTTTTGTGCTTAACATGTTCGTCGGTGTGGTGGTGGAGAATTTCCATCGATGCAAGGAGGCGCTCGAAAAGGAGATGAAAGAAAAGGAGCGGGAAAAGAAAATGCGCAAACGATTGCAAAAGCAGATGAGCCGTCAGCAATTGCTGATGAAAAAGGCGCACAAACTTCCTTACTGGTACCACTACGGGCCAACGCGACTTTACATTCACAGCATAGTAACGAGCAAGTATTTTGATCTGGCCATATCGGCAGTCATCGGCGTTAATGTCATTACGATGGCCATGGAATTTCACATGATGCCAGCTGAGCTGTCCTATACATTGAAAGTATTCAACTACTTTTTCACAGTCATTTTCACTTTGGAGGCTATGGTGAAGATCTACGCTTTGGGAATCCGTCATTACCTTATTGACAGGTGAGAAACAAATACTAAGGCAACCGTCTTGCATTCGCTTTCCACGGTTCTCTTCTTTTGTTTTTGTGAAAGCTGCGGCGCATGTAACCATTCTTACCGTATTTATGAATAATGGACAATTTGAACATCAAAGCTTTTAAGATGAACGTATTCTTCCATCAGGATTTGTATGAGTAACCTAGCGGCATATCGCGCTTATATACAGGCTTGAAAAAGAGCCACAAAGTCGTTATGTAGCAATGAACCTGACTATCACATTAGCCCAAGTTGATTTTTTTAAATGACAAACATTGCTAACAATCGAACTGTACCCCATAGCATTATTATTTTGTTGTTTAAAATCCGATTTCAGATGGAATCAACTGGACGTTTTGATTGTGATCCTTTCGATCAGCGGCATAATACTGGAAGAAATGGAATCGAAAGTTCTGCCAATTAATCCAACCATTATGCGCGTTATGCGAATGCTCAGGATAGCTAGAATTTTGAAACTGCTCAAAATGGCCAAAGGGATTCGTTCGCTTTTGGACACGGTCATGCAAGCGTTGCCCCAAGTTGGCAATTTGGGATTGCTCTTCTTCCTATTGTTTTTTATCTTTGCCGCTCTTGGCGTTGAACTTTTTGGACGACTCGGTAGGTGGCGCTTTTTGCTAGCTGCCCAAAGAGCCAAGTTTGTTTTTTTGCATAGAATGTTCCGACGAGCATCCCTGCGACGGACTGGGTGAGCACGCGCACTTTAAGAACTTTGGCATTGCGTTTCTGACCTTGTTTCGAATCGCAACCGGCGATAATTGGAATGGCATCATGAAGGTAGGCTTCGTTGAAAGCTTCCTCGCAATGTCGTCTCGAATTTAGGATACGCTGCGTGACGACTGCGACAACTCTGACCATTGCGCAACCAATTGTTGCGTCTCAGCCATCATAGCGCCAATATACTTTGTTGTCTTTGTCCTGATGGCTCAGGTTGGTAGCGAAAGGTTTAGTCATATGCTGCTAACCCCGTCGCTGCTCCATAAGAAAGTATTTTCAAACCTGTTTGTGTAGACAGCCAGCAAACCAAGATGGCTTTATCTTATCCGTATAGAGGATAAATTCAAATTACTTAGCTTTCCTTAAGTCCCAGTTGTGCTGATGATGAGACTAAAAGTTCTTGAAAGCTTCTAGGCGCTTCGTAAGGACTGCGAAAACGCTGTATGTGTGTATTGGTGTCTCTTCTCTCGTCGCGCGCGAATTCTTCAGTTTAGAGCAATAAATTTAAAAGTTGTTGCCTTTAAGTGTTCGAACATTCTTTGAATTCCTTGTGTCACCCATTTAAGGTCAAGCAGCAATGACTTACTTATGTATAGCCATAATAAGTATTAATAAATAAACTTTTTGAGCTTATCATGTACTAATGTTGTTATTTTGTGTCAGTCAATCTACTAGTCTACATTCTATTCCAGTTTGTTTTGGTAAATGTTGTCGTCGCTGTTCTGATGAAGCATTTGGAAGAAAGCAGCAAAAAGATGGCTGACGGTTCGAGCGAGACGGGCGGCAGTGCTGCCACTGATAGCGATGCCTTCATGCGTAGTGATACAGACGATGAAAAAGGACCAAAGGTATATCTATTGCCAAGGGGCTGAGCCTTGGCGATTAACGTTTTATATCCTTTGCCAATGTGCCGAAAATTTCAGGCTAAGCAAGTTTGCTCTCCAATTGAATTACGTGACTCTGAAAAAGCGAGTAGTAGTAAGGAAGGCTTCAGCGCTTCTTCAGGTGAGTTAACGTTTCCAGTGGACTGCCTCGCCGCCACAAACGCTTTTGCAGAAGTTACGCCCATCATTTCGGAAAAGGAAATATGTGCTGTCCTTTCGCCAAATGAACAGTCAAAGGAAGCTGTTCAGAGCTCCAGTTGACGCACAACATATTGCATTTCGTTCCCGCAACGCGACGAACAATTTCCCACAGCGCTGCTTAAAAGCTTCATACTTGTTCGGCAGCAATGGATTTGCAGGTTTGAATGGTTGTGACATTTACGAAAATAGCTTCTGAAGGGATTTCGGCTAACGCGTTTGCGCGTTGAAAGGGATCCAAGCGAGCGCCTATGATCGCTTTGCCCCAACTTTGCGCCTTGTAAAGGCCATAAGAGAAAACGATCATAGGGAACCTTCATGTGCCTGTGTCAGACAACCTTAGGCGTTTGTCCTCCGCTCATGTAAGCGAGAGAGAACTGTCTTGTTAGAACGGTTTTGGAAGTGGAAATGATTCCCACCTGTTTCCGAGCTGCTATTTGTTATACATATGTACATTCAGTTTGGACTTTGACCTCTTGGGGGACTTCAGTTGAAAGTTGAAAGTAAACTTTCCCAAAATTCAACGAACTGACTGGAGTGCATCACATCTACGAGCTTGTAGGTGGTGGCTCGACAGTAGGTTCCTTTTATTCTTCAGAATATGTGATTAGTTGCGAGTGATCATCACTGCTGATTTTCAACTTCGAAAATAATGACATTTCATTGACTTATGCTGATTGTCACAAACAAGAAAGAAAATATGCAAATTTTTTAAGCGGTCCTTTGTGACGCCTTCGTTATGCCCCAATGACGTGATGGCTTTGAGAGATTAGCAAAGTCAGAATTTTCAAGGAAATTGATTTCACCAAAAGCGCGTGAAAGAGATATATGAATTTTTGTTTACCTATTTTGGAGTATGAACTATCTCGCTGTCCCGTTATAGCCAGTGTAGCTAAAACAGATAGGTTTATTCATCTCCCGAAGTCGCTTAAATTAACAAATGCAACTTGGAGCGTACCATTTGAGCTGATTGAGCGCACGCCACTCTTTAACGTATTACTACCAGTAGTGAACTATCACTTGATGCTTTCTGCGCTGCTGACCGGTTGCCATAAATAGAAACTAATGCCTTCGGATTCGTAGTCAGGCGGAGTTCCGGTGAATACCAAACGAACGTCCGTGTAATTGGACAGTTGCACTCCGTTGATGAAACGATTGTAAAATCTGTACATGGCTATTGTAGCGTTGCACATTGCGTAGCCGGACACTGCGTAACCAACGACTCCTCGATCGATATGTCCTTCTTGAATTCGAATTTCAATTTCCAGTTTGTTGATGAGATAAAGATTTTGTCGCAGAACGTTGGAGTACAAATGGACAATGGGTTCCAGGAACGGGCATTCTTCCGCATTTGCGTAGCCAAGTGGCACTATGGAACCTACAGGTCCCAGAATCGTGTACCTTTTCTCTTGCGACTTTAAATCGGCTGGGAAGGAAGTTGGTATGCTGTCGAATGACAGTATGTTCGTTCGTAAAAAGTTGTCGTAGAATCGGAATGCGTTGGTCAAATTCTCTGAAGGTATGAGCAATAAGGAATTCAGGATTTTCCGTCACGCGTATCCTTCACTTGAGAAATGCCCGGAAAGTAAGCTAAGCTAAGTCAGATGAGCTTTTAGACATCCTTAAGTCTTGATTTTTTAAGCTATGTCGTTGTTACCATTTATAGGAAGTGATAATATGCTAACTCAACTCTCCGTTTAGCATATAACGTTTTTGTCTGGTAGAAGACAATATTCGGACAGTATCTGACGCGATATATGTACGCCTTAAATTTTACGGTAGTCTGCAACTGCTGGATTGGTTCACTAACTTTAGAAAGTGATCTTGATTTTCAAAATAGGGTTGCATTTCATCTTAATAGTTTTGTGTGTCCGTCCAAATAAACTGAACTTTAAAGTTTCTTTACTCTTCCACGGTTCTAGGTGCATAAATTAGTAGAAGCTTACCCGGCTGCTGGCCACATGCTAATCTCTTTGCTCCTTCGCTGTCAACGATTCGTAGATTTCCAATCACCCCATCGCCTGTATAATAAAATTGGTTTCATCTTAATGCTTGAAAAGCTTTCATCTGCTCACAGCATAAGTTTAACGTGGTCGCATCGCACAGATCCTTGCCGCTCAGGCAAGTCAGGCATGGCACGCTGTTTGGTGGGTTGGGAGGAGGATAGGGCCTGAACTGCTCAGCAGCTCTGAAGCATAGTTTTTATTGTCAACAGAAATAGCATGTACGCTTCACTTTTTATCAAATAGTGATCTGTGACGAAAAGTTATTTCCCTCTAGATGAGTAAACTTGAAATTCCTAAGCTTTTCGTTAAATAAACGAAGGGATAGCTTGTTGCGCGCAATAAAAGTGTGCAGGTTTTGTGGCCTACGGTAACCTGGAGGCAAGTCAAAAACTCATAGTATTCTCAATTGTTGTGCCTACCTTTAATAGCTTTTACTCTTTCTAATTTTGCACATTATTTTAGTCACAATATTTAGCTGCGGTAGGAAATGTGGATTTGTAACTTATCATCATTGTTGTTTATCTGAAATTTTGTTTTCACTGATATTGTTAACATTAAGCTACGTTCAAAGATGTCTACCAACCAGCCTACAAAGAGCGTTCGCTGACGGTCATATTATTGTTATTATTATTATTATTATT